>BNST01000657.1:0-232808 GCA_019650275.1 Xylocarpus granatum
ACGCGTAGCCTAGCGTCGCAGCGGTGTGCAACCAATGGAGCGGCGTCATCCTGAGCATCGGTCTTAGTACGGTGGTCATGTTCATTTTATTCGTCACGTCAGACCTTACTGTGATGTGTCATATATAGTTCCCGCTGACATCATGGCAAGCTAGTTCGGATGCATTCAGAACCACATGAACGTGACTGAATAAACTTCTCAGTTATAGGAGACCTATCTTGGGAAATCATCTTTGTCCCTGTGCGACATGAGGCATTCGGGTGCGTTTGGGCAGTGTGTGCAAGGGCAAACTTCAGGGAGGGCTGACATGGAAACATCTGCGAGTTTTTTCTCTTTCTGGTCTGCACTTTGAGGTAATAAAAAAAAAAAAACAAAGAAAGGTTCTTGTGGGCCACCTTTGCGATAATGTCGCATGGATGACTAAAATGTTGCCAGCAGTGAGTAAAACCAGATACATTCCTAGCGGCTCAGCACGTGGTGTCAGACCAGCATGTGGGCAGTGTGCGGACAACTTCCTGGGGTGACAAGAACATTATCCCCAAATTATCCCCCTTTTTTTCAGGAGGGCAGGGATTTTTCGGATTGCCAGGGAACGGAGAGAGATCTTATCAGTGTATGCGGATTGTCGTCAGGATCTGGTGGGGTGTAGGGGTGGTGGGATGCTAACTTGATGGGGGGGGAGCGATCATAAGGTGTTAAAGATGGAGGCAATATTTGAGGGAGCTAGAAATTAAAACCACCAAATGACTCTGTGGCTTGATCCTGACTTTTTATTCCATATCCAGCCCAAACCCCAATTCTGGAGGAAACTAAACTACTAAAGGGTACGAAATCTAACGTGCTACTTTATTTTAAATTGAAAAGATATGATGGGTGTTTGGGAGGGGGTCTGTTGTAGTCCTTGTCTGAATTCAGACTTAGGATGAAGTAACCTATGTAAGGCAGCGTTGTAGTCTCTATCAGTATATATCGTGATGTCTTGATATCATTATTTAAAAAACCAATTATGTTGGTAATAGTATTTTCACAATGAATAGAAAGCTATTTATTTTATCTCAGTCTTCAATAGCTATTTTCTGCATCGTACTGCTGGCATTTTTTACTTAGGTATATTATGTTGACGTCTTCTTGAATCGTTGTGGAGCTATGAAATCTCATCATATGTCTAGCTGTTATGCCAACGATGGTATCAAAGCAAGGGTAGAGTATGCTAAGGTGGAATGATGTTATATATCGGAATTAGTGGTTTCAAGGACCCTGTTATAAACAATTAGTATTTTGTCTACTGGTCAAGAAGCAATGGTACTCATAGGTCTTTATAGTGTGCGCCATGTATTTGGTCATCTCTTCAAAATTGCAATTGTTGTTGATCTTTATGATCAAAGATTAAATTTTTGTTATGTTGATCCGTTTTGAAGCCTAATTAACGCTGACAACATAATTGCAGGCACAGTCAATGATCTGCGGGACAATTTGTTTGTGAGGGAAGTAGAATACATAATGGGAGAACTGTGTGGTTTGTAGGAAGAACTGTTCTCACAGCAATAGCCCCTTAAAGTAGACTGAGTCAAATCTAAAACCCTAGGAACTTTGGCATCTTCAGATGTATGTACGGCATTTCCCTCATACTAGTCATATTCTTGCAAAATTAGTTCCGGTTAAGCCGGTCCTTATGTGAAATTATTTTTTAGCTCCGACATTTAAGGACGGTTCAAAGATATAGTAGGTCTCCGTATTCTTTTACAGGAAAACAAAACATAGGCTACCTATTTGTAGAATCTCGATGCATGAATTATATTGATTATATTGTGCTTTCGGTTACTGTAATTTGCGTGTAGATTTGTGCTGACGTGTCACCACTCTTTCGTCTTATCCAAGTAGCTTCCAAATGTAGTATTTGTACAAACTTGGTTTAAGTAGATCATTCAAATCTAGGCTAATAACAGGATTTCTTCTTACAAGGAAGATCTCGAGATAGGTTTTTTTTTTGTTGTTTCACGGGAGTTTTTTCATAATTGATTGAGAAACTCAATTGTCGTATATATGGAGATCGTCATGAATAATCGAGTTAAAGGTGTTTGTGTGTGTTGCGATGGTCGCTAGTACTAGCACGTCCTGGGTATGCGCGGAGGCGAAGTGATAATTGTGAAAACTACGTGATTTGTTGTTATCGTTCGCGATTAGAGTTTTTCTGTAGTACATTGGAAACTATTTTGCAGCGATAAGCTAGCTTGTTCCTATGCTCAATCAGTTTTCTAGTATAGGGCGGCAAGTAACCATGGGATTGATGTTCTAGCATAGTCGAACAAGTATTTATCCGCTTAAGCAGGCGTAGAGATGTTTTGTAGCATGGTGGGTATAGTTCTATTCCATCACTTAGCGACCATCATTATTCAGCATCAATGGTGTGTAATATTCACATCTCATTAACCGATAGCGAATCAGGAGCCATACCCATCGGTACTAAAAGGATAAGGTACATGTCTACCAGATTATGATATTGGCCTCTATAGTACCTCACATCGCTTAATACTTGTACCCTCTCATTAGAATTGTTCGGGATGTGTACTGTCTTATGTACAAGTGAGGGTGGTGCCCGACAGCACAGGGTCATCTTCAATTGAGCGATAATTAAGTGAAAGAATGCATTTAAAATCCGCTAGTCTTTTTAGGCAGGTTTTTATCTGTGTGGATACTTAAAAGGGTTATAGTGTAGGTGCTATAGTATCTCTGGAAACTAATGATATAAGTAGTTTCTCTCTATGAGAAATATCGTGATTTTATGGTCGTCTGTAGAAATACTCATATTTATTCTTCATAGCATTGGTATATGGGATCAAGGTCATGACATGTGATGATCGATGTGGCCCATTCGTTTGCCTGTCTCTAGCCATGCATAAGTTACATGTAATATCACCTGGGTGGTGGGGGGGTTTTGGTTCTCCCTTAGTGACGTTGTTCTTGGAGGCAACGCATGTTATTTTGACCCTATACTAAATTGGACGGTTAGTGATAAGATAGCAATTGAATCAACAATGATGCAAGAGGTTCTAATGTTAGAGGAGGTTAAACTGATAGCACGCTTGAAAATCTAAAGTGCGATTTATAGCATATAGGGACGGCATTTGATCGCCTAGATGGACGGTTTCTTAGGCAGATTTTAACCGTTTAACTTTCTTGTAGAGCCTAAGGAAGAGAACTAGTGAGAGCATCAAAAAATTAAATACAACGTAAGTATGTGGTAATGTGGATTGAAACATTCTCGTCTGAATACATGTTCAAATAGATTAGTCATTATCTTATTGAACCTAAGATTCGGACTATTCTTCTATTAAGTATCAGTAAAGGGCGACGTGAGGGAGAGCATATTGCACCTATCGGCATTAGTCCAAACATCGTACCACCACCAATTAGTAAAAGTAGTCTCAATAGAAAGTTCGATCCGACGTAATTGCGGGTCATGTCATTTGGGATGGAAGATATGGAGTGCTATCTCCCTATTCTCTTTAGCGTGACTGTTTTCGAACACTAATTCCATTAAATTGGCGATTTTGTGCAATTGCATCGATTGATATCGAAGATGAGGGATGTAAAGAATGCTTTGTTGCAAGTAGAGTTAGAGAAAGAGGTTTACATGAGTTCATACCAATCCTAGATGACAATGATCTATAGGTTCCAAATACACATTGGTTTTAGCAAATTGTAAGAAAGGCCATAGTTATTGTGATTAAAAGCAATCACTCAATGGTAGGCATGCTTGAGTTATTTTGGTTGTATAAGGTTGCATCAAATGCAATTGTTGGGTTCAAGCACGTCGAAACATAATTACTTAAAGGTGCAGACAGTTGCTATCAACTAGCTTGCTGGATCATGTCCTTTATCTCTGATTAAGCACGAATCGAAAAGTGAGGGTGACTCATTCGCCATCTCATGGTTTCATTGCACGTTAATGGTATTCTCATGTCAGGATTCGGATTTTAGTTAATTCATCACTTCGGTAGTGGGTTATGTGACCACTTAATTGGGCAATTAAGAGCATTAAAAACGATAATATTGAAAGCTCTCTGCATTGGTTGATGTTAAACTGATTTGAGATCACCGAACTTACGTCTGATTTTCTAGGTAGTGGGGAATTCGCGAGCTACAATTATGTATCCAATGAAGTGACATGGCTAATATTCTTCTATCCCAAAGAAAATATGTTTTTGATTTGTTAAGTGAGACAAGAAAAACTTGGCAGTCATATTAGCCCAGCTCTTGTGGGACCATCCTTATCTTGTAGGCATCTAACGAAGGGAGAGTAGACTGATAACAAGTCATGAAAGAATAATGTAGACTATGACAATTGAGGGAATCCACTATGAGCAAGGTACCAGGTCATGAGCTTTAGTCATACATAGATCTTGATGAATATAGTGTAATTCGTTTATATTTACGTGACTTACACAGCGTTCTATCCTGGACTGATTGTTCTTGTTATCTTCTAGTGCAACTAAAAGTTGGCTGAAGGTACTGTTATCAACACCGTCCTTATTGTCGTAGTATGTCTTAATGACGCCCTTAATGAGAATATACACGTGGATATACTGGGTGATTAGAATTTTAGGGTTAGCTGAATAAAACCGATAAGACTCAAAATCACTAAGACGTATCGCTTAGATTTTTGTAATTACTTTCTTCGGCAGGCATTAGGAATCTGATATAGTATCTGGACAGAGTAATCATGAAAGTTGGCACCGACGCCGGCATCTAAGTAATATGGTCGCTTACCCCCAGATGCCCTTGAATGTCTGGTGTCGCGTTAATCACCTTCGTCGAGGACATGTAGTAGCAAAAAATCAACCTATCTGGTTCTCAATTGACAACATTCATAAGTAAAAGTTGGGGGAGGTAATCTTGTACTTGGAAAAGTACAGAATGTCTAAAGTGTCAAGTATCTTGACTAGATCGAGTATTTGCAAGAAGCTGAATATCAGAGCTATGGTGCTATCTTCGCTCACTTACGAAGTGAATTGGTTTGGAATGACAAATCGTCGTTAGTGTACACATGTACTTAGGTATTTTCTGCGATGTATGAATTACGCCACCCTATATAACCAGTATTACTGGTTAGTAGCTTAATGCAGCAACTACACATTTATGCTAACTAAGGTTCCGGTGTTAATCCTTGATGAGGGACCTAATGCTACATCTGTTAAAGTTGATATGTCACTGTATCGAGTTATAAGAGATCAGTACTTATGCCTGGTACAAGAGGAGATCAATGAACACTGACCTTATGTGAAGTAGTGAATGCATCAACTGCGGATATAATACGTTCACTAAATTATATGTGCTATGAATAAAGAATGCAGTCATTACC
Source organism: Xylocarpus granatum (assembly GCA_019650275.1). Lineage (NCBI taxonomy): Eukaryota > Viridiplantae > Streptophyta > Magnoliopsida > Sapindales > Meliaceae > Xylocarpus > Xylocarpus granatum. The sequence continues at coordinate 5,363 of BNST01000657.1, forward strand.
AAACCATGGTAGCTCATCAGCGAACTTGCTTAGAGAGGTGCAGTTGCCAAAGTTGATCTATCATGCAAGTAGTGGTAGCGAATCTACGGTACTTTCTCTGCAGAATCGTTGATACGGGAGTGTTAACAGATGAAGGGATTAAGGGTAAATATGAAAAGACCAAATAACTCTTGGATATGATCTATGGATACCCATAACAAGCCCAAAGCCCAATTCAGCATAACTACTAATTTACGAAATAACCGGCTATGTTGAATATACAATTGAAATGTGTGTCGTTAAATTATGATGTTATCTGTTAGTACCTTTGCTGTAAAAGTAAAGTAAGCTTGCGTACACTTTTAGGACCGTTGAGGATGTTAGTCTACGTATAAATAACTTACTCTATAGCATAGTTGTAAATTTATTCTTGGACTGAAAGTAATTTACAAAAGACTCTTCATAGGAAAATTATTTTCTTCATTCTCTCTCAATTCTATATGTTGCATTCCTTCTACTTTGTGTCATTTTTGTTTATTTAGTTATTACTGTTGCACATTCTTTGATAGATTCGTGACTAAACAATCATTCAGACAATGTCTAGTGATGCTTCACAACCAACTGGAACTACCTCCACTTGCAGCATCACTGACATACAGGGTGTCATCGGCTTAGACATGCGGGGCATTGGTAGATAATCTGTCTCTGGGAGCAATCTCTTCTGGTAAATATTTTGATGGGGAGCGTACAGGAACATTCCCCACCGTGCTCACTATCATTTGGCAGCTATGCCAGGCTTGAATTGTGTTGTTAATGGCTGTGTGGCATGTTGAGAGGACAGGTATTTCTGAGAGCTCTACCATGAACTATCTCCTATGGCTCTTTATGGCAGAGATGGTCAGGCACCTTTCAGTGTCAGTGTAGTCGAGCGTTTCGATATATACTCTTCTGTAGAAGCTTACTCTTTGGAACAACCCCCTGGGACGGGGAGCAGTGAATCTATCAGGCGCATTGGTGTGGTATGTGTAAGCGGATAACGCAACATTATGGGACATTGGTACACTCCCCATCGTTACATTGCACGCAAAGCATTCTCGAGCATTGACTGGCAGTGCGTGGGAGAAACTTTTGGGAGTGTAGTTGTGAATAGCTAGTATCCACATCCTATGAGGCAACAGCTGCCAATAATGCTTCCAGCGAATAGGCAGTGGGCAGTAGTCATGCGAGCTATCTCAGACTGAACGCTAATATTGCCCTGCAGCACTGGTCAGAGGTCATCTGGTGCATTCAATAGTGCAGGGATCCAGGAACATCTGGCAGGAGTCATCAGTATTACATTCACCTATTGGGAGTCAAAAGATGAGCATCAGTTGGAGCTCTTGTGATCCTTGCAAAGCTACTAGACATGGAAAAGCTTCATTGAAAATAGTTCAAAATAATGTACGTTCGGAGATCATTAGTCATCGGTAATAAAAAACAGATAATGCTCAGTCAGATAGCAGTGCTAATAATGGCTTATGCGCGGGCAGGCTAACGGACAATGGCAAGTCAGTACATCATTGAGCCACTGCATGGGATCATACTTCTTGTAGTGACATAAAGATCGCCCGTTGGAGGTGGCTCAGAGCCGGTCAGTGACAACATTTAAGGCAGAGTGCTGTGGGGGGTACATAAACTTGCCGTGTATGTGCACACGAGTCATATCAGTGTCACGCATTTAGCCTGATGTAACGAACTAAACTTTCGAGATCGACGGGACATCTCGCGTGGTTGTCGGCTAGAGGCTTTCACGGTGCATTGACATGTGGAATGCATGAACTTCCATGAAGTGTTAATTTGGTGTGGCGATAATATCCTGCATGCTTGAGCAGTAGTGCTACTGATACACCATTTGGTGCAGTGTCTGTGAGACGAACTATTCCGGGACGTACCCGAAATCCCCTCAGGCTTAGCAGATGCATCAGGCATATTCATGGTTAATGGAACTTCTAGGATTAGCAATGAGGGAGTGTGGCTAACGATTAGAGGGCTGGGAGGAGTGCAAGAGACGTCGATCCAGAGCTAGCCGAGGAAGGCAGCTACAGGCGCAGAACGTGGTGGGCAGCAACAACTGTTATGGGATTCCGACGTGCATGCATCATAGCCCTGTGTCTTGGCTTCGGGGGGAACTAGCAGTGAATAGCCTCGTACCAGTAATCTGACCTTTAGTTCAAATTGAATCAGAGGACATCAGTCTAAGCTGTCATGGATGAAGTTCTTAGCTACAAATAAGTTGACATCTAATGGCGAAATTACAACAGAAGTAAGTTCCAGCAGACAGCTAGGACATGTTCGCTAGTGATGAGTTCGCGAGTAGACAGTGGATACTGCACGACAGCGAAGGTCGGGGTGGGTTGTGCCGGTGATCGCGGATGGAGGAATAATTTATTCATATGTGGTACCGTGGATACAGCTCTGTGATGAAGTCCATACGAGTCCTAGAGGATACACAAAGAGAAATGAGTTCTGCAAGCACTGTTGGCCAAACAAGTAATAGGATAAGGACTTCTACTATGTCTGAGCGTAGAGCTTTGTTACAATCAGAAAGTAAGAATCCCTACAGTATTAGTGATACTCGTTGGATAACGGTCAAGTTCTTAGTAGTAAGGCTATCTTAGTTCTAGTCTGTAGTGAAATAAAATCACTAGTTGACTTAGTGAAAACTTGTCCTGAAGTAGGATAGGAAACTCATACTCAGTAGTCTAGTTATAATTAAGGTTATAAGTTAGTGCGGTCCAATACTACATAGATATAGATCAGGAGCCCAGTACTATGTTATTGACTACGAAGCGATGATGCTTGTCGCATTAGTTTTGGTAAGGTTGTTTTATTGCATGTATCAGTACATAGAAACCCAAGGCGCTTCGGCATTCTATGTTGTATTCGTGTGTTATATTCTGTATGCGATTGTTCTAATATGTAAACGTTATGTCTGAGAGTAATTTTCGAGTGTCCTTGAAGGCAATGATGAGCAGAGTTGTCTGTGTCCTGTGTGCTTAATAGATGGTCGTGAGTGTGTTAAGATCATCAGTTCGTCTATGCGCTTGCAAACCTGGCAAAGTTGTCTGATATAGGTCTTACAGAGTTGCATCCTCCTGACCTCATCGCAACTTCACTTTTATCATTAATTAATCCTGAAGGATCTAGGCTTATAATGCGATGAGAATCGAAGTAAAAAGTAACTCACGCGATGTGAATTGGGACAGCATAGTTGTTTGGGAGGTTGTGTGAGAATTCGGTGACTACATAACCGCTAATATAAGATGTTGAGTAATACATTAGTTGGGACAATGTAGGTTAATTCAGATATCGATGCAGGTCCCCAACAGTTTGGCAGTGCACAACTATGACACATTCGGACTGATGGTCGTGCACTTGTAATCATCAAACTGTGGGTGCGAGAGTGGCTGTTAAGGTCCATATGCTCAACTAGTGGCATTCGCGGATAAGTTCGGCATTCGGTAGTCTACAGGATGAACTTACGCAGGGGGCAACCTGGAAAATCCCTCGTGGCGCATGGTGAGTACTGGTCTTCTGGCGCATTGACTCAGTGCTGCACGTATAAACCTTGCTGGATGTCACACGAGAACTCGTTTGCAGCCGTACGGTAGGTCTACAGCTATAGTCTTGTGGAGCTTTCGATAGTGTGCGCAAATTACAACCTTCTATGGTGCAGGAGCTTAGTACACTATCCCCTACGATGTATGCAGTAGAGACTTCGGCGCTACTCCATTGATCAGTGTTCGCTAGCATGTGACTTTCAGGATGTTGCGGGATCCAGAATTTCCACGTGGGGCCTCACGGTACAAGCTATCAGGTCTTATGTTCGTGTGTCAGTGCCCTAGTTTTGAAGCTTCACTCGTGAAGCTAACACTTAACTGTGCGCACGGCTGTGTACATGAGCAGAGGTCTCTCATTCATGTGTCGTTAGTACAGTGCTTGGTAATGGCGACGTAACTTCCGTGGAGTGACCATGAATAATCCAATAAAGGGCTCGAATCTCGGCTGATGACGTGATCGGTCATGTAACTTTATGGGCAGCTAGACTACGCGGATGATACTTTTTCGGTGGCATCAGACACATGATGCGCCTGTCTTATGATGTCAGTGTCTTGATGACGATCATCGTTGGTATACGGAGCACACTAGAATGGCACAGAACCACTATGTGGGCATGGGCCATTACCCAGGTGCATCAGAAGCTATCGTTCTACAAATGTATTCAGTCACAGAGGATGTATCTCCAGGGAGCTGAACTAGTAGCCCAATTGTCCTCTTATGTGTCCTCACGAAGATGTATGCTCGTCTACTTTTCCACGGATAGTTCTTTCACTTGCAACATAACAGGACTATTGCGGCCGAAATACCCTCTAGTGCACAACGCTGAGCAGCGTTTTGTTCGCAGTTGTGAGGTCCAGCGAAGTTCTCGTAATGACCTTCGCTTACTATCTTGTGTGCGTTCTGAGTCCTGTGTCGGCGTCTCTAGCTCGCTTTTTTCACCCAACTTTTTATACACCAAACCTCAGCAAGGGGTCAGCACACCTACTCCTTCAGAAATGCCTTTGCCATGTAACTTACGTGTCAATTTGGCTTGTGCGGGAATTCTTGACGTTCCAGTCTCTTTATTTATACATACCTCACTAGGCTGTCTTGTCGGGTTAACGTGATATATATATATAAGATATGACTTGGGCTATGTATTCCAGGTCTCACTCGCTTAAAGCGCTATACGATAACTTGCCTTGGGACTTGATAAAGAAGCTACTTCTTACCTTGGCGAATCCTTATCATACTCGCTACTTAAACAAGGATATTGTACACTTCTTAAGACCTAATCAGCTAAGTACTCTAAGTTATCTCACAAGACATACTCATGTGAAATAGGTGTTATACCGACAAAATATAACCAAGAGGGTAAGCTAATATGGCTAATTACCTTGCATTCTTAGTTGTATTGGAATGAGCAGAAATAAGCGTGAGAATTGTAGTCTGCCCTAAAAAGTGGTGTGGGGTCTAATAGGCTTCCTAAGTTGCGCGAAGTCCTCTAATCGCTGAGATTTAGCTGACTAGTACTATTGTTGAATATACTGAAGTCGTGATTGAGGGGTGGAAGATACAATGAGTCCAAACATTAACTCTGTGATTGGACTTGATGTAGTGAAGCCCATATCAAGCCCAAAGCCATATCAAGCTAACCACTAAAATCCGGCACACTGAAACTAGCTGTGACTAGCATATAGAACTAATCACTAACTGGCACGAAATTAACGTGTCTAAGTTCTTGAAATTGTAAAATCGTTATGTCTGGTTGTAGTGTCTGAGTACACTACTTTCTTAGATTAAGCGAGTAAAATCAATCTGTCCGCATAGGTTTATGCTCGTTGTTAGGTAATGCTTTTCTACTATATATATCCCATGATACATGTGTACAACAGTGGAAAAAACAAGCTTTTATTCTTTCATCAATACTTCCTTTCACACTTCTTTGTTCTCTTAACAATAATTTTGGTAAAAAAAAAAAAAAGAAAGACATCATGGTATCCTAAGTCAACGCATTGTTCACTCATCTTAATCTAGCTTTTGCTTCATTCGCTTTTGTTGCTTTGTTCGGTTCTTATGGATTGAGTAATCCAAGTACATCCGGCCTTAATTGCAGCACTAAGTTAGTATACGAATGGAGACACAGGGAAGGGCTCGGTCATACACGACCAAATCTGAGCAAAAATGATTTGTCCTTACAAGTGTGGAGTTGAGTTAACTTCGATTTGATGAAGCTTGCGTCACACCAACCTTGACCTACCACAAGTTCTGCCCTTGAATGGAAAAATATTCCCTCAATGTGAGAGATCTAGATCCGCACTCTAAAGAGCCTTATGCTGGACATAAACTAGCTATGGTGAGAGGTCTTCCGTGCATACGGACAATGAATCCACAAAGTCCGCAGCAAGTACTCGGCTCAAAGGTGTGTGTAGAATATGTGCGGTGTATTGGGTGTTATAGTTATAACAACAATGTTTACGTGGTGTTCACACTTGGATGATTCTTCTACAGTTCCACTGTAACCTAATCCTTGATTAGGGGGTGCATTGGTGTGTGCCCTCAAAGGCTAAAACTTGTCCTAAAGCATCTTATGGGAGTCTATCTAGTGTCAGTACAATGTGGTTCATCACTAGGTGAAATCATATGATATGAGTACATATTTACGAGTTGAAGTGCAGTGTTACTCAGCTAGATATGCAGAATCCCTTGAGTGTGAGAGGTGATAGTTCTCGATAGAACATATATACTACCAAATTATGAAGGAGGTCAGTTTGGGGTATGGAACTATCAATCATTAAACAGTTAGCGCCGTAATATTCACTCATACCTACATTGACTGAAGGTTGTGGATAAAGAAGGTTGCCAATGAATAGTTCTGTCGATTTTTCGTTGCTTTTGAATGGGTTGTGGGGTTGGACTACGAAGAGCTTCGGAAATCACATTAGTCTAGAGATTGCAACACTCTTTTTGTCCTGTACTTATCACGCATGTTTTGCATAACAGGCGTTCCGTGCTAAGCTAAAGTAGTACTTCCGCTAAAGAAAACATTATTTTCTAGAATCAACCGAGGAATTCAAAGTCAGATGACTGTGGTAGGAGTCGGTATCTTTTCGGCTGTTGGACAGGACAAGACTAGAAACGACATGCGATGGATGTCCAAGGATGAGCATAACAGTTATGATTGTATGCACTAAGACTGTCTATGTATAGCAATGCTGGGTGAGGCGGAATTACACACCTTTCTTAGAAGATCTATTAATGGCTAGATAGTGGTGTGGCATCTGCGCAAACTAATGGCTTGGTGTTCGCATTTAACTGAAAGAAACCTCGTTTACTGGGACTTCGTTAAATGGGCCACATTTGAGGCCAGTTTACTTCAAGGAAAAGGCACACGCCTTTTAACTCACTGTACAGAAAGCAAGTGTCTACCAATCATAGTTGCAGATCTTTCGATTATAAATAAAATAAGTGGCGAACTCAAAACGATGCTATGAGGATTTGGTCCAAAACTATCTTCGGTTTGGGAATCTTAGGCAACTCATCTGACTCCAAGCACACTACCGTCGTCGACATAGTATGATTCTCATCTACGAACTCACATTTTAAGTTTGACTCAAGATACATCCATGAGGCTTATCTTAGACATGGAGTTTCATGGTGCAGTATATTTAAAGGTGTTGATACGGTGTATCATCCGTACTTATAGTGTCTTGGAAGAAATACAATATCATGGCATGCATAGAATAGCAAATCTGACCTACGTGAACCGTCTTAGATTATGTTGTAGCATTAGCCTTTCAATTGGGTGGGTAGTAATTCTGCCAGTTCCGAAATACCCATAATATGGCATTACTAGACTATCAATTTCATTAGTCGACATGATGTGAGAATACAGTGAGCTCTTTGATAGCTGACCGAGATAATTTTTTGCGCATGCAGAGGATCCATGCTGGTCCGGGCAAAATAGTCAAATAGCACAAAAGTACTTAACTATGTAATTTGTTACCATTGTTGAACCCACTACAGAGAGGATTATATTCAGTGGACCGTCACAAGCCACCGTGTTTCAGGCTTAAACTCTCTAGATCAGGAGAAGAGAAATTGCGCTGATGAGACCGCTTACACTAACGTCACCTATATCACTTTTCTTGGATTAGTACTGCTGGGGGTCGTTACATCACAGCCTGCTTAGTAGTGTTCTCGATGTATCTAGACCCAGTGGAACTTCATGATAACTGTGTCATTTGTCATAGCACTGTCTGCCTATGAGGTCCTCCTAGTGTCAGTCCGATCTCTGTGCTACCATGTCATTATAGTGGTTCATAAACGGATAGTTTAGTGAATGTTATAAAACAATGTAGAAGCGTGCACCGCTTGTTATCTTGGAAAACAGACTAAACTTCCTTTTGTACATTTCGGAAACTTGTTATATCAAGAGTTGATAAGGAGTTTTGACTCTGTAGTTCAGCCACCAACTCTGATCTGAAGTACGTACTATCAATCACTGATATAGACAATATCTTCAGGCGAATTGGCTAATTAGTGTATAGTTTCTGGCACATTACTCATCATTGATCATACAAGCGCGAGTATTAGCTACGTTGACTATACCTCTGATTACAAAACAAATCACTGAGTGAACTCTTGATCATGTTTGAAAGAAGATTCGAGTGTTTCCTTAATTGAAAAATCAACTCTGTAAAAGGATGAAAGAAGATATATTTTAGGAGCTGTAGCTGACACATAGTGTGCAGATATGATATTATCCAACTTCTAGTCTACTTAATGCCTTTGAAACTTAGTTGAGTATCACTTCTATTGTATATGTGATGGTTCATCAAACAATATTTTATACTTGGGACGCTGTCCGTACACACGCTTAAACATCTGCTAAATATTGTGTGGTAGCCTAAATGTATGCAGTCATGAAAAAATCGTGCAACAGTTTGTGGAGACTGCAGATTGAAGTTCACTTCATGTTTTCTCAACAAATGTCCTATCATTTCATAACGATATAATTGGAATGAAGCCTATTCTCACTGGCTCGCTGTGAAAAATTAGTACAACCAAAGAAAGTCCATATCTAACAATTGTGATAATCTATCGTTATGCCTGTCGATAGTTTGTTTGAATGGACATTAATCTCCCTTTGGTTGAATATGTTGCTAATAGTGCATACCAAACTTATCTTATCGTAAAGTGTATTCTGGCTATACTGTACTGTGTTATGCTTCAAATATCCCTGATCATGCTAGAGATAAATTATGTCATAGGAGTGTAAAGTGTGCATATTTTTAGGGTATTGCGTTGATAAAAAATGTTATAAGTGTTTAGATCCTTTTACGAACGAGACTTCTTGTCAAGATAGCTGTTACTGAAAAGGGGCTACTTTCTGCGAAGTGATCCTTACGTTGTGCATACAGTGCAGATAATGAAGAGGACGAGATGAAAGGGGATCCCTCTTCCCCTATCTATTGTTAGGACGTTTAAGTGACGATTGAGTTTGGTAAGTGAATAAGACGATCCAGCAATGAATGGAGTTCTTGTTTTCGAATGCACATGTCTGAAAAGAAGCGATTTATATCTTATGACAGATTTCAATCGAACAACATGAATGGTCGCTAGATCGATGCGAACCAATTGGCATATCGCAATAATCGATAGAACAAAACTATAAGTTCTAGCGGAAAGTCAAGTGAGGCAAACTTGTCGTATTGAAGTTAACCGTAATTGATCCTCTTGAGTTTTGCATGCATTGTAATACAACAGTTTCGTTCCTCACCTATGGGCTGTGTGGATAATGCGTAATGATTAGCAAGTTGTTCGATATCTTTCATTAGTTCCGGTGATTGCCTTAACTTCATAGGGATATATGGGACGATGCTTAGATTCATGGTTGTATTGCTCATATCCAAGAACTCTGTTTTTATTGACTTACAATTTTTGTTTTTTTCTATCTCCAAACTGACTTTGCTTATTTATTTCATGAAAATAGGTATATTTCTTGCATGAGTTTTGCAGTTTAAGCAAGAGCCTGCAAATGGTTCAGCAGCTCCGGCTATTTAGGTAGATTTCAAAATTGCATCTCCAATTTTGGTATATGATAATCAATAACTATTTCTTTGAGATACTAAATTTTGTACTGAGTGTTAAATTCTTAAGAGTCAAAGTTTTAAATTGCTGCAGGGATCTCATGAATGATGGCATCATTCGACAGTGTCGGACTCGATGCGTTTTTGCAGAGTCAAGACAAGAAGCTTGTATTAACTGGGTAATGGTGGCACTTGAATATCCTTTTTTATTATTTATCTTGCTTGTAGATTTTATTCCATTATATTTAGTCCTAACAATAGGCTATTCTAATGGATGCAGGACAGATATCCTCATTCTGTTCTTGAATCAGGATCCAAACCTTTTGCGTTCTTATGTTGTTCGGCAGGAGGGAATTCCACTTCTAGGACTCCTGGTATGGGTTTTATTAATCCGATGACCATGTGATATACATTTTGTTGAATTTTCTTTTTGATTATACAAGAATCCATGTGATCCCTACTTGTACTGAAAATCTCACTCTGCATGAGAAAAATTTATTTTCGGAAAGGTTGGGGGATCATGATGACATACACTTGGTAATCCTTTTTTGTGCCCTTTCATGTTGATTATACAAAGGTATGGTCTATAAAATGATCCAGCTGTTAAATTGGAATATTAGTGAAGGCGGATATATGTTGGTTATCTTCCTTTGGACAGAATTTCAAGTCTGATCCCAAAGAGATTAATGCAGTTCTTGATCTTATGAATATTTATTTATTTAGTGAAAACAATTAATTTTGGTTGTTTACATACAGGTTAAAGGAATGATAACAGATTTTGGGGAGGTCATGCACTGCCAATTTTTAGAAATTATTCGAAGTTTACTGGATTCGTATGCGTTGTCAGGAGCTCAGGTACTTGCTTAATCATCCATTTGCCTAAGCAACCTTTTGTTTTCTCTGCTGAAGCATATTGAATGATGAATGGCATGTGTATGAACTTTGGGAATTGTTACGGCTGATTGATATTTTGCGCCCACAACACCCCAGAAAAAACCCTTTTTATGTTTTATTCTTGACAACACTACCCTCCCGTTTGGTGATTACTCGTTTGGGAGTTGAATTCATTGTGTGCTGCACAGTTTACAATGCCTGCAGTTTCTCTTTCTGTGCAAACCGAGCCTGAGCTCTAGTTCTTGGCCTGGTCTTATTATTTCTTTTTATCAAAACAGATATGCCTGACTTTGCTCTCCCTCTCTGTCTCTCTCTCCAAATTCTAAATTTTAGGTGGTGGAAAATTAAATGCTTAAGGACAAAGAAAACACTCGAAAATGCGTGTCATGAAATATTATATTGTCATTTGGATTTGCATATTGGCATGAGGCAAATTGGCTCAATTGATTGTTTTTTGACCTACCAACATGCCATAAGTTTCAGGTGCTTTGGTTGCTGGGCCTTTCTATGTGCTATGAACCCAACTTTTGTCCTTTGTTAATACCATTTGCTTTTTCGTTTTTTGATGTGAACCGCACTAATAAATTTATGAGTTTTGTTTATTATTTTTAATAGTTTTATAGGACATTACTCATTGGTATATGTGGTGTTGTTTGTGTCAGTCTATCTCGTCTTTCAAAGTATAATTCTTTATTCTGTGTATGACACCTTTATCATTTATAATCAAAAGTTCATGCTTTATAGCTGTAGACCTGTAGTTATTTTGAATTGAGTGTCTGCATTGCATTTGAGTTTATTTATGCAGGTTTAAGAATTTGAAAATTGATATGCACTCTTACTATATATATCTGCTGAATTGTTGGAAAACTTTGTAGGGAGAACTTTCATGTAAGATTTGAGATTCTTTTCTTTGTTTTGTGTTCTGATTAGGACTGGGAATTTATGATGTTTTTGAGCATTTCATCTTGTTTGTATCTGCTGCAGAGAGATACTGTTATTGAGATCTTTTACGAGAAGCATTTGGGTCAATTAATTGATGTTATAACAGCATCATGTCCTCCCAAAGGTAATGCTCAATCAGTTGGTGAATCTACAGCAAGTGGAGGAATAGCGGAGAGCGTGAAGCCTGAAATACTGTCAAACATCTGTGACTTGCTTGTGCTTTTGTGTTCTGCACCATCCTTATAGAATAAAGTAACATTTTGTATCCTATTGTCCTGTCTCCCAGAATTAATTCTGCTGCTATTGTAATGCAATTTGTGGGTGTTCCTTTCTGTTTGCAGGTGTAATTTTCTTCTTAACAATGTCATAGATAAAGTTTTGTTACTAACACAAAGAAGGGAAAAGTATCTAGTAGTTGCTGCTGTTAGATTTGTTCGCACGATCCTCTCCAACCATGTAAGCACATTTGGCTTCACCATTTTATTTATATAGTCATCACAAAATACGAATTTTTGCATTGGGAAGAAAACTGAGGATGCCATGAAGATGAGATAATGAATGTGGCCTTTATTTTTTCATCTTGACTCAGTTATTGATTAGAGATAAAAACCATCTACATGCAAACAACAAAAGCAAGAGTCATGAACTGGAGCCAGGTTTACGGTCAAAGGCCTGGAAACAGTCAAAACTATGTTTGCATATAATTTAAAATTTTTTGAAGGTACGGGGTATGGCATTGAATTAGGTTTTTAGACGGTTGAATATGATTCTTTGCAAAGAGTCTCATTTGTTGGTTTAAGAATCATAGCAGTTTGAGATATTTAAAGACTAAACATTCTCTTGGTTGTCTCAACCCCCTTCTCTGTTTTATGGTATTTATGCTTGACAAGGTTGTGTCATTCTGCAGGATGAACATCTGGTAAATCATATTGTTAAGAACAATCTTCTCAAACCAATAGTAGATGCCTTTGTCGCCAATGGCAATCGGTATAATCTGCTGAACTCTGCAGTTTTGGAACTGTTTGAGTACATCCGCAAGGTGCCCATCTTTTTCCGAATTCGTCCATGTTCTCATGATAATCTTATTTTATATGTGAACGTTTTTGTTCATTTATGACTTAACTTCATACAGGAAAATCTGAAGTTGGTGGTGAAATATATAGTTGATTCATTCTGGAATCAGTTGGTTAATTTTGAGTCTTTAGCTTCTATCCACTCTTTAAAAGTTAAATATGAGCAGGTATTTTCGTTTACTTTACCACTTCATTACCAGTTTATGATTTCTTGGCCATGACAAGTATGTTTTCAGTGCTTAGAAAATAGTGGAACCAAAAGTAATGTTAATTCAGTGGACCCAAGAAAACGGATTGATGAGCGTGCTCTGGCGAAAGAAGAGGAAGACTATTTTAATGGGGACAGGTATGTATTATTCTTCTAAAATTAGGAAACTTTTTGCCAATATTTTCTTAATTTGAATTCATAAGCAGCGACGAAGAAGATACAGCATCTGCCTCACACTCCCAGAGATCTCAAGCCCAACCCGTTTTATCTAATGGAGTGGCTCCAAGCTACACATCATTAAGGTATGGTAATTGCCTCATCCTAGACAATTGGCCCAAAGCATCTTCTGGAGGTCATTTATTGGATATTTCATGTTTTTGCTCTGTAGCCCAAGGTCTGGTGGGCTTGTTGATTATGATGATGATGAAGACGATGAAGACTACAGACCTCCACCTAGTGAACAGTCGGAAACTTCAGATGATGGTGAAGGAACAATGGAGTCACTGAGGTTGAAGCGCAAATCGTCTTCTTCCAAGGAAAAGGAGCCTGAGCTAGTAAAGAAGCAGAGGTTAAGTAAACCCCCCCAAAAGTCAAGAGACAGTGTATTTGCTTCTTTGTGTTCAACATTAAGCCAGGCAGTGCTACCAGGCAAGAAAAATGCGGGCAGCACACAGGTAATGCCTTGTACAGCTGATGGGAACAAAGACTTGGATGAACGAGAGGATGCGGCTAATTCTGTAAATGGTAGTGATAACAGCAGCAGTTCAGATGATGAAAATCATAGAGAAAAGGAGCCTGCAGCTTCTAGGAGTTGTTCTGATTGCATGCACAGTAGTTCAGACAATCGACAATTAAGTGGTGAGGATTGTGCATTGATACCGCCCAAATCTTCTCCAGAAATGGCTGTAAATGGATCATAAATTAGTATTCAGAATCAACCTGCTAGGTGACTTATCCACTCCTTTTTTTAATTCAACCTATGGATGTTAGCAGTGGAGACTTGGGCAACCAAAGAAAGGATGTGCTGCGAAAGAAGAGTTTTTTTTGGTTTGAATCGATTGGAGGAGAGGATAATCTGTATAGTGCTGCCTAGGGGTCGGAGGAAATTCATGCTCGCTATATAGGCACGGTTTAGCCCCGTTTGCTACATCTTTCTGCTGCTTCAAGTCAAATTATTGTTGCTTCTGTAAAACATTTATCAACATTGATGTTCTGTCTTCATTTTTTTTCCATTTCTTTTCCAATCCTTTTCTTACTTTTCCTTCTCCCCTTCTTTCTAAAGTTTAGCCATGTGAACTATAATGATAGAAAGGGGCATAAATAAATGCCCTTCATAGTGTTTCCTGGGTTTTCATTTTTGTGGTGGGCTTGGTTGATATATATATATAAATATATATATGTAGAGAGAGAGAGAGAGAGAGAGAGAGAGAGAGAGAGAGGTTGGTTTTAGGAAGTTGGTTGAAAGACCAGATTCTCTTGGTTGTAGCAGAAACTATGGACTTGTAAATTAGAACTTGCTATTTCCCGGACTCAGAATCAAGACTTTACAAACGCTATCTCCAAGTTCAAATTTGTTCCCCTCTACCATATTTGTTTGTTCTTCGGCCATTTTCCCCTTTTTTCAATTGGCTAACTTCTGTTAGTCTCAAAGTCCTCTTCCAGATGCTAGACCAAAGATTGCTGTTATCTCAATTGCTGTAAAATCACTTATGCCAAATTGTTATGGATTTCTGTCATCTCTGTTGTTTAGAGCATTGGACATCAAGTATAATTAAACCAGAAAACGGTTGTAGTCAAATTCTCTTTTAATTCAAAGCTTCGCCAGTCAAATCAACAAGCAGCACGAAAGGGATGGAGCGAGAGCAGGGCAGGCACAGCACGGCGATGGTACATTAGTTTTGCACGCGATACAAATCTAAGATTGTTGTTTGTTTATGTTGTACTTTGTTGAGCAGTCGTTCAAACGTGGCGAAGTGATTTCCAAGGAATCGCCACGAAGTCCGCAGTTCTGGTTGCACGAAGCAGCCACGTAAAGGTTTCTAAGTAACACGTGTCCTCCCTTGACTTTCTCCCCCGTACATCCCCCCTTCTTCTTCTACGCAACTCCGACGTTACCATCTCCCCCTGCCGAATGATATTGGGACTGCATTCCCAACGTTTTAGAACGTCACCGTACTACAGTTGTGACATCTATCATTTCCCTGAAGAAGAAACAATAGCCAAGCCAAAACTAGCAAAAGATGGACGGCAAGAGTAATCTGGAGACTCCCTCTTTGTTTGATGATTTTCGTGGCTTTGACAAGGGTGTTTTCTTCGACCTTGGCCGCCCTCTTCTCAGTCGTATTGCTGAGTGCTTCATCAAAGCCGCCGGGGTAACTTCTCTTCACTGCCTTTCACAGAATCTCTGGGTACAGAAATTATCAGCTGCGGACGTCCGTACGAAATATATATCTAGAATAATACTCTTGTCCTTTTTTTTCCTTAATGTAAACGGTGCAGTGTGTTGTAGATTGGAGCAGTTCAGGCTGTTTCGAGGGAAGCTTATTTTACAGCTGTTGAGGGTACATAAGATGAGTTTATCGTGCATGTATATATATTTGTTTCTGGTGTTGAATATTGTTAATAAGTCTCGGCATAATTTTTGTTCTTAATTTCTTGAGTTACCGTTTGATGATATTTGTCGGATTTTGATGCCAATTTGTTTAAGGTTCAGGATTTGATTCAGGTAATAACGTGGCAGATGTGGGTGGTGCCAAGAAACACCACTTTCCCAACCTCAAAGGTGAGTAAATGCTTATTAGAAGTTACAATCTAGTAATGATGAAACTTCCGAATTATTAAACGATCGTATAAAAGTGTGTGTGTGTGTGTGTATCTTGGTGTTTTGCAGGAGAAACCAGCCGAAAATCTGCTGAAGCCATGGGGAGTCTTTCAAAATAAATGAATTTGCATCTTGATTAATTATCAGCTTGCTTATTCTGTTTTCTGTTTTTATCTTGTTTGAAATGTTTTGCAGGTGAAGAATACTGGAAAGGAA
The DNA here is from genome assembly GCA_019650275.1 of Xylocarpus granatum. Lineage (NCBI taxonomy): Eukaryota > Viridiplantae > Streptophyta > Magnoliopsida > Sapindales > Meliaceae > Xylocarpus > Xylocarpus granatum. The sequence goes on from BNST01000657.1 coordinate 21,167, forward strand.
TCTTTACGGTGGGGTAAGTACACACAAATGTCTATTGTACTTGTGAAATAATTAATCATGCTCTCTGTGAATGTCTTTGGTCTACTTAGCTTCAGATCTACACTGTATATGATCTATTTTTTAATTTCATTTTTATTTATTCTCTCCGAATCGGCAGTCACATACATACATGCGTGCATACATACATTTGAAGGTTAGATCAAGTTGAGATAACTAGAGAATCAGAATTCCTAGACACTAACAGCTTAATGCTTATTAGCTTAGATAAAAGTTCTGGTTAGAGGAGAATGATGAATTCTTTTACATGAAGGGCTAAAGTTCAAACTAGGAGAGAATTGTGATCTCTTAGATAAAAGTCCATATTCACAAAAGATTATGATCTCTTTACATGAATGGCTTAACAGCTTAGCTAAAAGTTCATATTCAAAAAGAATTATGATCACTACATGTACATCTTAATAGCTTCAAACTAGGAGAGAATTATGATCCCTTGACGGGAATTGTTCTAATGAAAGTTCATATTAGGAGAGACTTTTGGTCCCATAACACGAACAACTTAATAGCTCAGATAAAAAAGTTTAGATTACCGGAGAATCTTGATATCTTTTACATGGGTTGTTTAATAGTTCATACAGAAGGCCAGGTTAAGATAGAATTTTGATCGCTTTATATGAATAGCTTAAAAGCTCATTTAAAAAGTTAGATCGTAATCCGTTTATACGAACAACTTAATACATATACGTACAAGAGTTTTGACACTTGAAAACATTACTGCAAGAAGGTTAACACTTGGGATATATTTGTTGTCATCTCCTTGCAGGAATAGCCGCAGGATTATATTACATATGGGCTAAAGGAAGCTCGCGGAGCTCACGATTGGGTAAGATAATGACATTCACTTGTCGAAATTGGCCATGTCATATGCAGAAATCAAGTTCTACTACGTATTTGGTGTGGAAGAAGCTTTTGATCCTTGTTAACTCAATACTCAAAAAGTAATTCACTATGTTGTCCGCAGAAAAACAGTGCTGTGGCTGGAGCAATAACAGGAGTGGCATTTGCTCTTACGTCAGAAGATTCTTCCCACGAGCAGGTTGTGCAGTGCGCCATTACTGGAGCTGCCATTTCCACTGCTGCAAATCTTCTCAAAGAAATAGTCCAAGCTTGGATTCAGAGAAAGAATGCCCCAGGAATTTCGTCGCTTTTTCTGTCTTGTTTATTATGATATCATATAATGTAAAATTCCTGCTACTACCTTTTACCAATAACGATATTGTATAGGATTTTCTTATCTTCATAAGAAAATGAGATTGGAGCAACAAAGTTGGTGTTATAATTTCGGTATGCTGTCTGTATTCTGAGCCTTAAAAGTGTTTTTCTTCATGCAATCAGCTCTGACGGGAGAAACCTGTAGCTGTAGGCCAATCTATAAGAATTGGTTAATGAGGTTTGCTAAAATGGTTTCCGATGTTAAGAACTTCCATGGGCCAAATCGTTCCAAGGAATAAATTAATAAAGAATGTGCACGTAATCGTTTGTATCGAAAAAGTTCGTAGAATAACTGAAGACGACGCGTGAGTGTGGTCATTTTGATGGAGATGAGGTTGGGAGCTAATTTGATGCCAGTGGTCATATTGTTCATTTAAGTTTGAATATATAAAAAATTAGGGACCTATATGTTATTATCAGTTTCTACCCCTTTTAAACGCCTCCTTAAGACCGTCAGTTGGTTCACGTCCTCGTTTTACATACAGAAGACGACACACTAACGAACGAACAATAATCCTGCAACAGAGACGAGGAAGCGTCGAGAGCCCATTTCTTGGCCTACTTTTATTTTCGATCTGGCTTCAAGGTACTGAATCTAGTCTACGATCCCATTTCGCATTTTCTGTTCCCTCGCGGGTTTCTGGGAGGGTTTAGTCTGATTGATGAATTTTGTAGGGTTTGTTAATTCGATTGGCTTCTGTCGAAATTGAAGACTAAGGGTATTGAATTTTCAATTTTTATTTATTTCTAACCCTAGACTAGATTTATTGTCGGGGAATTTAGCATCTATCATTTTCTTTCTTGAATGGATGATTTTTCGTTTTGGAAGATGATCTGTCTGTTCAATACTTGAAATAATGAAGTTGTCTACTTATAATTTAGGAAATTTCGAAAGGTTGTGCCGTTGATTGACCGGATAAAACAATCTTTCGAATGCAGAGGGAGGAGGTGTTTGATTGAAAGGCAGTTTTGAGGATTTTGAACATGTCGAGTAAGCACGAAGAGAAAGCTCAGGCTGCAGCTGAAAGGATCAAAGCTGCAGCCTTAACCGCAGCTAAAGGTTTAAGTCGTGCTCAGGCAGAGCGGGCAGCTGCTGCAGCAGCGTGAATGCATATGGGCAGAGCGAAGAAGGGCCTAGCAGATGGCAAGAGAAAAGGGAGGCAAAGAGGCAGATGTATTTAATGAGCACTGAGAAGGCAGTGAGATTGGGTGAAAGAAAAGACCTTAAGTCTTCAATGTCCAGTATTGGTGGCACAGCTTCACAGTGCCAGAAATGCTTCCAAGCAGGACATTGGACATATGAGTGCAAGAATGAGCGGGTTTATATGTCACAACCCTCATGGACCCAGCAGCTTAAGAACCCTAAATTGAAGATTAGGGTCTCAATCTCTTACAATTTGTATAACCCAGATGTTACAGATAAAACTGCCGAAAAGAATTCAAAGAAAAGCAGAAGAAAGTATTGCTCCGATTCAGATTCTGGTAGTGACAGTGAGGCTGCAGTCTTTGAGACAGACAGTGGTTCATCATCAGTGACTGGATCAGATTATTCATCGCCTGAGAGTAGCTCCGATTACTGTTCATCATCTGGTTCAGAGGAAGAAGAAGAAGAAGAAGCAGAGGAAAGGACGGCGTAGGAGGTACAGCACTTCGTCTGAGTTTTCTGATACATATTCAGCATCAGAATCTGATTCTGATGATAGGAGCTGCAGGAGGAAGAGCAGGAGGCAGAGCAGAAAGCAATAAAGGAGCATGTTTACTGCTGGTCTGTTTAGTTACAAGAGAATTTCAATTGGCTCCTCCGAATGTACCTTCAGTGAGTTCATTTGGCTGCAACTGTGGAGTTTATTACCGGGTGCTGGAGATCTTAAAGGATATGCAGATTGAGATTCAAGGGTTTTGAAATAAGTTTACTGGATGTTGTTGTTGTTATTATTATTATTATTATTTTCTTGCATTACTGCTGTTTTGACTGTTGCATATGATGTAATAATTTATAGTTACAGTAGTTCTTTCTAGTTGCAAGCTTGTTTTGTGTGCTATTTTTTAAATTTCTTGTACTTGATCATGCATGTAAATAAGGAAATGTCATAGTATATCGATGCTGACCTGCAGCTGTGCAGATTGCATGGGACTGTTATTAATAGTTTGTTCGAATATGTTTGTGTTTCTCAGTTGGTGACCAGAAATTCTCTATGCATTTCCGTTAGCTCCAGCACCCAGACCGCATCAATAGTTATTCCCTTCTACCCAAAAGTTTCAAGAGTTCTATGGGTAGGCTGCTGCAATGAATTAGGATCAGAGAAAGATCATTTTGTGTACCTGGATACTTCTACAATGCGCTCATAAGACATTACAATCATGTATATCCTTGCACAACTTTTGGTTAACCTGTTGTGGAAAATCATCGTCCTCACTCCCAACTTTTGACCACATGTTTGGGGTATTTCTCAAAGCTAAAAGGGGCTATGCTATTTCGATCAATTTCTTCATAAATAGAGAACATGTATGGAGGGGTCAAGGGGTTGGGCTGTGCTAACCCCTGCAAAATGAGATTCACATCAACTCGGTGAGTACTAATTTAACTTAAATGTTAATATTTAATTAATAAATATAATATTTGAAAATTTTATTATTTAATAATCATGAACAAAAACCAACTTATTTATTTATTTTTTTAAAAAATATTATTTTTATAAAATTTTCATGTCTGTAAATTTACAATTGAGTCCTACACATAGAGAAAGATCTATCGGAGCACTACAAAGCCAGTTGCCCGCCAAAGAAAGCCTCTAAACGCCCACTGCCTCTATCGCTCTCACCGTTTATTTCTCTCTCTGCAAGTTCACCAAGATGAGTACCATGAAATTTTGCCGCGAATGGTCAGTTGCATGCGTCAATCCGCAATCCTTATTCCCGTTCATTAGCTGTTCAATTGTTTTTGCGGGTTTGTTTTTCTTGTACGTGTGAAACAGTTGTTAATCGGAAATAATTTTGAATTCCAGTAACAACATTCTGTATCCAAAGGAAGATAAGGAGCAGAAGATTCTCCTCTATGCTTGCCGCAACTGCGATCACCAGGCAATTTCCCTTATTTCCGTTTTTCTTTTTAATCTAAAGTTATCTTGAATTGGGCAGGTTCCTTTTTCTTTTGCTCTTCAAAATTTTTGTATGTTCCGCGTTTCGTATACTGTTTTTCCCTTTTCATTTAGAGTTGAACGTCTTACAAAACCCTAGTCTCCTTTACTTGTATCGCCGCTCATTGTTTCTGTATGGGTTGGTACAGTAATTTATAGACATGTTAAATGTTAAAGCTTTTAACATTTTAACATCGGAAAACGCTAAGTCATGGTTTTTTTCCTAAGTATTCAAAGGCGGCAATTTATCAATTTAGTAATTTGTTTGGGGAAATGTTTCCTTTGATTGGGGGCTCTAAGAGTTATTGATTTTAGTGTCCTTTTGTTTTTTTTTCTTTCTTTCTGCATTCAATTTGTTATAAAACTGCGGGTTTTAGTTCATTTGATTGATTCAACATTAACTTTCAGAGCTATTAACTTCGCAATATCAAAGTAATTTGACTCCAGTTCCTCTATGTTCTTTCCAAATTTCCCTGCGGCTGATGCTGCTGAAGATTATTAATGGAAAGTGATGCTAGATTTACTCTATGCTGTTTAATATTTATTTGATTCTCCGATTCTGTGCAGGAGGTTGCCGACAACAACTGTGTCTATAGAAATGAGGTACATCATTCTGTTGCGGAGCGCACCCAAGTTTTGCAGGATGTGGCTGCAGATCCAACTCTTCCACGAACTAAAGCTGTTCGTTGTGTAAAATGCCAGCATGGAGAAGCTGTATTTTTCCAGGTCAACTTCTTATGTTAGTTTACATTGTTATTGATATTTGATGATATGGCTTGTGGCAATGATCATTATATGTTTTTGCTTTTCTTTCTCATTTCTTTTGATGTTTTCTTTCATTTACAATGCTTCAGCTTTGATTAAGCAAAACATGATCACTTACTTCAATGGCACAATTTGTTTCTATTTCTTTGATGTCTTTTTGAACACAATGCTCCCTGCAAGTATCTGGCGTAGGTTGCTTGTTTTTGACACGTAGAAGTTGTTTAAGAATGTGTATTATGTGCGGGAAGCATGATGGAGCACTTGATTTGATATTGCTTTCATCTTTTTCTATCATTTTTAGCCCTCAATAGTGGAAAGTGATGCCTAATGAAGAAAATAAATGTCCACTTTAGCAATTCTGCATAGGGCAGTTAATTAGAAGTCTTGCTAATTGTAACCAAGTTCCCTTCCCGTATGGAGACACTTAAAATGTTTCTATAGCTAAAATCTTGTTCCATTGTAAAAACATTTCAATATTTTTTCATGTTTTATATCAACTAGGAGGATGGATAGCTAAAATATTTTACACTTTTTTAGCTATTTTTTGTCATCCTTGAAATAGAGGTAGAAAATGTTCTTTCCATCCAGTTTCATTCTCCTCAAACTATTGATTTTGCATCATATTTATTCTTGTTTTCTCTGTGAGGGCACGCATGTGTGTGTATGCACATACTAACGAACTCCTGTGGTACTTGCATTGGTTTGCTGTTGAGTTGGTAATTGTATGCTGGCTCGTAGTGGTGGTCAAGAACCTTGAAAATGTAATTGGACGTGGGAATTCATTTTATCGCAGAGGATCTTGTGAGTTCACAAAGAGTAAGTACTTGATTTAATGCATCCGCTAATGCCTAGCATTTTATGTATTTGTGCAGGCAACTGCTAGAGGAGAGGAAGGCATGACGCTGTTCTTTGTCTGCTGCAACCCAAGCTGTGGCCATCGGTGGAGAGAATGAGCAATTTAATTTTTCCCATTCTTAAGTTTACAGTGACAATGAAATTATGTACCAACACCGCCTTCATGATTGATGCTTTATGTTATTTGTAGAACTTGGAAAGAGATTACCAGTCTGGCAGGTGTGAATTTGTGTTTCATATTTCATATTACTGACACTCTCTCATTACTACCGCATATATGCCACGCATTACGTTATGCTAGATAATGTTGTAAGTTCTACTCATTCGGTATGCAACTTCTGCTAGGATCTTCAGTTCTTGGGTTCGTGAAATTTACAATTGTGATCCATCGTCACGACGATTTCTATCTTGAATGTAACAAAATTTATTACTAGAAATGTCATATTTTACATTAAATAGAACAGGAATTGAGTTTTTTAAATTTGGTGACAGAACACCCGGAATAGCGACAAATTCCTTTATGTTTTTCATGATACGGAATGCTTCCAAACGCTGTAAAAATATCGACAATCTCGCCCTTTTTTCCTTTTGTTAACAGTCAAGGTGGTGGTGGTGGTGATGATGATTATTGTAAGAAGTCTATCTGTTCTGTACAACAATGAATTTTCTTGTGGAAAATTATCCACAACCAGCTAATTTCTACTGAGATCTTCTAAAAAGAATCCACCTGACTACTAACCAACCAATTCCCGAAATTGGATCCAAGGGAACAATAAGAAACCAGGAAAATAAAAATCAAAGCCTTTTAAGTAAATGAAAAGGAAATAATACTATCTACAAAAAGAAAACCGGGGAAAAATCCTGGGCGGTGGTGTCTTCCATTTTATCACTCACAGCTTCATGAATCTGAGGGCTGCAACGATGATAACATTCGATTGAACCAGTCTGAAAGGCGTTTGATTTTCGTTGAAAGATCTGTATTCCTGCCAAAGTAAGATTCTGCATTAGACAACATAACCGAAATGTCATGCTTCACTGCCGCCAAACTTCTATAGTAGTTGTTCTCCAACCTAGACTGGATCACTTCAAGAGAAAATGGAACAGGAAACCTGCAAAAATTTCATGGATCCAAACATCATTACCACCAAACCCTTACTCATGACAAAATATTTGATATTTCATAATTCAAAAGAAACAAATTGAATTTACCTGTTTGTAAAATTGGATTTATGTGAGACTTGCTTCAATTTTTGAATCCCATATTGATCCTGAAACATACACAATAATATAAGACAAATTGTCGCTATACCCTTTCCATCCGTAAGTGCCACTTGCGCAAATATGTGCGTTGCATGATACCTGTGCTTTGTTGGCAGACTGCTCTAATTTGGCAAACCCAGACAGCAGCTTACTTCTGATATCATCATCAATACAAGGCTGCTCCCACTGAGTATCGGCATCAAAAAGCTCCCAAGGACTATGCAGGTGTGTTTCTGTGGGCTCAGTCTTGTACTGGACAGTGTACCTTTCCCAAGGACTGTCCAGAAATTCAGAGGATTTGGGCTTTACATACAAAATTCGGCCATCCCACCAGCTACCATCTTCGTCACCCTCGTTTTTCCACCAGACTTTGCACTTATCTCTGCACGTCCAATTTCTCTGAATAGCAGCATCAAACCGAGTTCTTTCAACAAGGAAGTCAGGGAAACCAGTCACTTCAGGTAAAGTCAGTTTGAATGTTTTATCAAACACACTGGAATGAGGATCTACAAATTTGAGTGTCATTTTACAACAGCTATCCCCGGATCCTGAAGCAGTGGCATATTCGAGGCTTTCAACTTTACAAAATTCAACTGCTCTTGTGTTTCCCCTAACTGTTGCCCAAGGACCCACCTCTCTTGAGCAACTATAATTTATATACTCTTGATGCCCCTGAAAAGTATAAAAGCTCCAAAAATAAATTTATTTGTCAATTAATCCTAAAGCACAAAGACTTATAGACGAAAAAAATAAAGTTAAAAACTAGTGACTGTTTCTTGATCATATAGCTCACCTGTCTCAGATACACAATCTCATCCCCTAACTGGGGAATATAACGGGAACCCTCTTCATGTGTTGACAACAATAGCCATGACCATTTTCTTGATGATTGATGTGTCTTCCGCCTATCTGTAGCTGTGGGACTAGAATCACAGAATAAATAACTGCTTCTGCGGTTTCTTGTGGACCTCAATCCAACTGTCATCTTTGAACTTGATCCCCATTCTTCATATGGAAGTTGACATCTGTTTGTAGATCTATTTTGTGAACTTATATACATATCTTCTGGATGATTCTGTTGTTCCAACCTCAGCTTATTGCTCACAATAATTGGATCACATGTCGACATCTTCAAGCCCATGGAACGTGTCCTACGAGACACATCAGTTGTGCCTTCATTGAAATTATTTTTGTTAGCATTTGAAGTGCTGTCGCCTGCACCACCGTCAACTTCTGAATTAGTCTTATCCCTGCTAGTCTTTGATCTTCTATAGACAACATCAAACATCTTTTTTGAATGTGAATATGACCCCACAGTGGCATGCAAAGTAGATGTGGAATCAATCTGAGTATCTAATTGCCGAGATCCATCAGCACCATGGTCTGAACTAGTTTTATTTGTTCCATCATACTCCAACACCTCTGGAGCTGAATTCTGTTTTGTGTCCACAGAGCTGTCATGTAATGCATCACATGCACTGTTCCCCAGATTTTCTACAGAAAGATTACCACCTTCAGCATCCTTTAAAATCCTTTTCGATCTAATTCTTAACTTAGTTGAGATTGGTGCCATGATCTCTTTTAGTTCAGGAATTTTGTCAGTCTCGTTCTCATAGCCATCAGGATAGTCAGTTGTATTCTCATCGGTCATGTTAACACATTTTGATGATTCATCATAACATCTGAACTTGCTAAAATCTGAGTGCTCTTTACCACTGGCTTCACTAGTCAAAATCTCAGAGTTCTCACCTCCAAGATTTTTCACCTTCTTTAATGGAATTTCACCATCATCCATCTTGTCTGCACAGTTTGCAGTTTCTGAACCATAAGACATATCAACACCATCTTTTTCAGGTTTTACATGACCATTAATTTCACTCTCTTTTTCCTTATGATCATCAAGATATACACTAGATCGAGTATTTGCATCTGATGGCATTGTTTCTCCTAATCTCAAACGTTTTGAAGAGCGAGCCCTGACTCCTCCCCATCTAATATTCCCATCTTTGTATCCATCAAAGAGGTTCACATGATCTTCACGCTTCTCAAACTGCCTTCGTCCTCTTCTTTCCATAAGGCTGTAGTTTGCATCAGCAAAACAGCACCCCTGGTCAAGAGTGTTTATATGATTCCCATTGCCTTCAGTTGCTTCCCAATGAGCCTCAGATGATGTGCCCACCAGATTGTCAAGGTGGTCACATTTATCTGATGTCTCAAGCTTATTCTTATTTGGATCACGAACTGGCAATTTTAGGACCAATCTCCTACTGCTTCCGGCATTGAAATGGGATTCAGGGATATCAAGTTTAGTCACATCCTCAGATTCGTCCAAGGAAACTTCTTTCCCCTTTGAATGCCTCCTTTGCTCACTTACCAAAGATCTGCAAGATTCCCCACTCTCAAAATTTGAATCTTGCAGTGCACTTTCACTCTCTGATAATTCACCTTCTGAAACATCTTCCTCTTCTCCATCTGTAGATGTTCCTGTAATTTTAGAAAAGAATGAACGAGCATTACGTGCAGCAGCTCTTTGAGGTCTCAATGACTTTGATGAGGAATACTTCTTTGAAGATTTTTGTCTATTTCCTAATTTCCTAGTTCGCTTATCTCTGAACACATTACCATCACATTCATCCAAATTCCTCTTTTTGACACGCCTCCCAGAAGAAGTCATAATCTCAACCTGAAAACAGGATTAAATATCAAGTCATGCCAGTACAATTAAAATAAAAAAAATTAAAACAAAATTTGTAGAGAACACTTACTTCAGCCTTTGGTTTTTTCCTTTTTGATCTACGAAGACTATCTTTATGATCGTCCCCATCCTCGCTGTCTTCAGCACTGCATTCTGAATCACCAGAGGAAGTAGAACTTAAATGTCCTTGCTCCTCCCCGGTGGAATACTCTTCAGCAACATTGTACTCTGAATCATTATCATCACTTTGCACTTCATTTTCTGGCTCCCAATCCATTACATCAATAAATTCTGGAAGTGGTTCCACCATTACATCCAAGTCTGCCAATGGATGCAATTGGTAATCCTGGTCTAGACTGAAGTCTGGGCCAACAGCAAGTTTTAGTGAAGAAGGACGCCACTCAATGCCCAGAGCTCCCAACCGTCTTTGCTGGTACATCGTCTGATAGGGTTCTGGGTATGGGATCATACCTAGAATTTCCCAACACAACCGGCACTTAAAAAGAAATATTGAAGAAAAATAAACCTTTTAATATTGTAATTATTTAGATCATTGCAAGCAGAATGAACCTGAGTCACAGAGGGGATCTTGCAGATTACGCCGGTGAGGTGCAAGTTGAGTTTCCTAGATCAAATGTTTCCAATGTTTGAGATCAATAAAATATAGTAAATTCATCTCTTGGAGAAACAAGAGAATTAATGCAGTTTAATAATTGTGCTATGCTAACAATTTAACAGTACATTTACTTGAATGTAAATATAAAGTAGAGCACATAAGAGAACAATAAAAACTAATTCAAAAGTTAGAGAATATGGTCAACTAACCCGGTCAAGTACATTTCCATAGGTATCTTGAATAAGGGGGCGATAATCACCAAGGAAAAACTGTTGAAAAATTGACACAGATAAGCATCATAAAGCATCACAGGAAATTAATTTATGAGCAAAACTTCACAAAATTATAGCCAGTTACCTATGGTATCAAGTACCTGATCATATTTGGCATCCTGTTGAGACTCCCCTTGGCCTGTGTTTAATATATATAATTGACCAACATCATCTGAAAGTATAATGGATGTTCCATCCCTATATAACAGCAACAATGATGACTCAACAACTTTATTGATGCAGCAATGCAGGCAGCATGACAAAGGGTGACTTACGGAGAAAACTTGCCATCAACCAGCTTGAAACGTGAGATTTCATATATCCTGATCGGGGTGCCTTCCCAAATCTGATGGGAGCAAAAATTTGAAATCATCAAGTAAACGTATAAAATCGACAGATTTTTCAAAGGACTCAAGGAAAATGAATACTCACATCCCACACGATGGTTTTTCCATCATAACCAGCACTCATAGCTATCCGAGGATTGAAAGGATGAACATCCAAAACATATGTCTATCAAGATTAGAGGCAATGTGATCAGAAACAAACAGCAGTTATGAGAGCCACATTTTCATTTATCCTAGAACAGACGAGTGATGTGTGACATTGAGCAACCAATAGTCAGTAAGTGGGAGAAGCCACATAGAAACTAGTCGAGTAGTCATAGCAGACAACTGGACTATAATTTAGCTTATGCAATTATGAGAATCTTTGTGAATCAGATGGCATACATGTTATAGCTATCAAAATAGCCATACATTTTGAAGATGATGCAACTTTCATTTAGCAGGTAACCAACATAAAAACCATAGCAATTGCAGAAGCCCTTGCATAAAATTAAAAAGGATGATTTAAATGATTAGCATGAACACAAACAACCTAGCAAGCTTTGAACAGTCGTGATGAAAATGCAGATAAAACCTCGAACATTTGTTGTCCAAACCAAATAAACAGGAACATGCCAACAAATATTCATAAGATATTGATCGTGGCAGCTGATACAAGAGGTAAAATATCAGCCTAAAGCTTATGAATGGAGTTGTACAAACAGCACATACATCATATTTTGACCACAATAACTGTTATTTCAGAGAAATAAGAAGTCAACAGATTACTGACCAAAGCAACAGAAACACAAGCTTAGTTTAGACCACTTACTGATTCAGTATGACCAGTCAAAGAGTGAACTAAGCTACCATCAGCAGCATTCCAAACACAGATTCTGCAATCTGCAGTCCAATAAACATATTATCACTATCTAGTCAATTTATACAACTTATGTCCTAAATAAAACAAGCAGAGAGCACAATGCTGCTTAATCTGCTTCAAATAACTTTAAGAGAGCTCAGCATAGACAACTGAAAAATGATTCTGGCTATTGTCAAACTATACAAGCAAACAAACACACACAGATCAAATACTTTATGTATTAATGCAAAATGTAATGCTTTGCTAAAACAGTGCACTAGGAATTAGAAATATTGTATAGGATAAAAAACTTTTAAACACACATGGCGGATAAAAATCAAATGAGAATCTTTACTGGTTCTACCTAATGTTTTTACGATTAGAATGAATATTGTTTACCAAATGGAGTGGGGAAGTAAAAAGAGTACCCATGATAGCAGCAAGAACAAAGCGATTGTCTAGGCTCCACACAATCATATTAACACCCCGAGGAGTTGGAAGAATTCTCTGGCGTGGGCCCCCTCGTGGAGGTTGAGGAGGCATTGGAGGAGGAGGAACTTTCAGATGATAAGCTTGTGTCCAACGGGCAGCTTTTGGCTGGAAGAAATTAGAAAATGCATAAATTTATACTTAAATAAAAATAAAAAACAGAAAACTGAGACAGAGCGAAAATTCATAATAAACCCAAGTGGATATGAAATTGAACGAACAGAGGGAATGGCTAGGAGCTGACAACTACTATCCCATGAGAAAACTTCTTTTGCAAAGGCAGGGAGTGGCACAAGGGAAATTGGCTTCAGTGAGAACTTACATGTGATCTACGTGATCTAGGGATCCAAATAATTGCACTGCCATCACGCGAACAGGTAACTATGTTGTCATGACAAAACCTGAAAACACATAATTACATTTATATTTAAATGGGTTATGCTTAAGTATAAGACAGGCTCAGATATTCTTCTGTCCATTAAAACAAGCAACTGAAGGATCCCAAGTTTTTAATCATTCAAGAAAAGTTTCCGAAAATATGCTACTTCAGCTACCCCCAAAAAAAATGGAAAACAAAAAGAAAAAACACAAACAAGTGTACCAGGAATTTTTAAATTTGGGAGTATTGTCTTCCTTTGAGCTGTCAGACAAAGAAAATCTTGATGCCACAGCACAACCACTGCAAATTCAGGGAGTATGACAATGTAAATCAACCTCTCAAATCTTACTAGCAATATTTGACAGCACAGCAGAACAAACTAACCTGAATTGCACATAATTAACATCATTTTCATGACCAGAGAGCACATCTATCTCATGATTTGGCTGATCTGAATCATCTATGTTAGGTTTACAAGCATTCCACACCTGCAAATAACCAACTACTCATACTGAAAAAATTCTAGATTTATGGCTGAACTTGTTCTGCCAAATAAAACCTTCACAGTTATTAGGTAAAAGGTAAGACACGATAAAGATAACTAGTAAATATCATTGAATGTACCCTAGCAAGAGTATCCGAGCTACCGGTAACAAAGACAGTTCCATTAGCATTAAATGCACAACAAAAAATTTGATGACTTTGTGGACCAGTGCTTGAGGATGGACCAGTGTTCTTCCCTACAGGAATCAATTGAATATATTACAAGTCTTTTTCACCAATAGTTCAGTCAATCAACTTATTGTCATGTGGAAAGTAAAAAACCAGTCATTGAATCAGATGGCCTTGGTATGTATATTCGTGGACTGAATTGGGAATATCTAGCATCCCATATCCTACATGTTCCATCATCAGATGACCTGCAGAGAATAAGGACACATTACAAAACTAAGTTAAAAAGCAAAAGCTATAAGGGATAAATACTATCATCAGCAGGGGTAATCACAATAAGCCAACAAATTTACACCTTCAGGCCACATAAAAGGCAGAAATACCTATTGCTTCAGATGTTCGAAGTAGCAAAAAACATATTGTACTAGCATCCATATTGCATAGTTAAGGAGGACATTAATTTGAGAACCACATATTCAGGGGAGATACAAATAAAAAGTTACAAGAACAATCACTTCGGATGGAGCATGCCTTTATAATGTCTGGAAATTAATGTTACAGAACAATCACATAAAAGGCCAGAGCATAGAGAAAGGAGAACAAAAGAAAAACATTAAATAACTTGTTCCAAAAGGTGGACTTTGATGTACAAAACAGAATGTTAAACACTAAGAGTTGGGCAACAGAACAGAGAGAAACCGAAGCACACAAATAACTTATAAGGATTCAAATGTAGAATAGATGGCTTAAGAATTATCTCCAATAATTGCATACATTGACACCAACAGAGGAAGTGAGATTTCAGTAACCAAACGGTTTTGATATTTTCTACAGTACACTTATACTTCAAGTTGGATGAAATCATATACATACAGCAACCTAATCAGTAATATAGAAAATTACAAATAAAGCAGGAGAGACTCAAGACCGAAGTGTAAACACACATATATCATTTAGATCAGACAGAAGAGAAAATAATTATGAGTATATTGGCAACCTCATATGAAAAACAAACAATAGGAACCACGAATTAGCCTTACGATAAAAGCTGGTATACAGAGCCTGGCCTGGGACTAAATGCAATGGCAGTAACAGCTCCAGTGTGACCACGCAGAACTGAAATCGGCAGCCCATCTGGTAAACGCCACTATTAAAAACAGGGAAAAGTAGTCAAAAAAGTGAATTTTGAGGAAAAGGAAATTGGGCAAAAAAGAACTTTTATTGTACACAAACCAATAAAGGAAACTTACAACACGAATAATACAGTCATTTGAAGATGAAGCTACCAATGCATTGTTGGAACTCACAGCCAAATCAGTAATGTCACCCTTTCCAGCACATAATGAGATGTGACATAAGGTGAACCAAAAACTAATAAACAGTATATAGATGTTCAATTCATAAAATGCCTCAACTCACTTCGTGTCCACGACAGCTGGCCAAGCAATATGCAGTCTCCATGGACCATATTTTTACAAGGCGATCATCTGAACCAGTAATAACATATCTGCCGGAGCGATCAAAAATTGCTGCCGAATTTAAATCCAGATAAGAACTTACACATAAATACACGGTGTCCTTAAAACTAAAATAATGTCAGAGGCATGTGAAAGAATGAAGCTTGACAGAAAGAATAGGTGGACAAAATACTAAAGCAGCAGTTAGATCAAGAAAAATAATGCGAATAGACACAATAACCAAGTGTCAAAAAGAACTAAACAGCCAGTGGCAGTCAAGCAGATAAACTTTTACACGAATCAAATTGTTCTTCCCCTTTGAAAACATAAGACACGGGTGCACTAACTGCCTCATTTACAAATATTCAACTACCAATCATAATTTTGATGTAGATCCCGATGTTAATAGGCGGAAAGCATGTTGTCATGCCTAAATGAAAACTAAAACATAAAACAGGACTGCAAACAAAAAGTTGAGACTGTCAGGGTTAATGTAAGGCCACATTTCAAGCAGGACCAAAACTTGAAACCACGGCTTACTAACATCTTATGTATTTTCCGCAATTGGCTAAGGGATTCAGTAAAGCTCACAGTAATC
This sequence comes from Xylocarpus granatum, assembly GCA_019650275.1. Lineage (NCBI taxonomy): Eukaryota > Viridiplantae > Streptophyta > Magnoliopsida > Sapindales > Meliaceae > Xylocarpus > Xylocarpus granatum. Next base: position 36,819 of record BNST01000657.1, read on the forward strand.
TCTAATGTTCAGTAACATGGTGTAGCATGTTACTAGTACTACAAGATTTAAAAAAACTTCTGCATGCATACACCCAACAGCAAGTTAAAAACTAATTATAAGACATGCATATTTCTGATGTCAACATTCTGATGAAGAAGTGCCTTCATGCCAATACAATTTAAGAAGAGAAAGCAGCACATTACGTTGAATGATGCAAGTCAATGATTTACTTTTATATTTTTGTAGATTAGTAAGGCATAAATGTAATATTTACAGACTGCTGAAGCAATAAGCAAAACCCGTACCACAATAGACAGCATTCCGGTGTCCCCGTACCCTCTTTATATTTTGCATCTTCTGCACCATGGTTGATGGCTTTGCAATGGCATAACATGCTGCACGAATTGATGGTGCACGATGATGTCGTGTGAAACCACCCCCGATTTCCCTCAGACTTAGCCCACGAACCTGATCAGCATGCATATGGGGCCAACGCATGCATGCAGGAGGGCGACCAGTTTCATTCTGTGCTTTATCGTTAGCATCTGAAAAAAGAAGAAGAGATCCAGAGTATGTACAGAGAGATATCAGCCCTTGCTAATAGAAATTTCTAAACAGAAATTTAAATGGAATAACAATTCCCTCCCTCCCCACCTCAAAAAAAACAAAAAGAAGAAGAATTAAAGACTATTGAAATTCTATGGTAACTCAAAAAATATAAATGTCACATCACACAGAAGTATAAATATCTGTTTCATTTACTGAAAGTACAAAATGACAATTCCTAAGTGTTAAACCCATTGCATGGCTACGTATATGAAGCCCAAACACCCAATTAAAAGTCACATACGGCTCAGAAGTGAAAACGATCCCCTCCCCAGAAGAGTAGGAACATCAGCTGCATTAGGAGTATTTCCATCAATCGTGCCTCGTGATGGAGAGGGTGTACTCATTATCAACTGCTTTAAAAGCTTTACCAAATGATCTTTTTCAATGTGAGGATACCTGAACAGTTAAAATGATGAAACCTAATTAATAAGTCAAATATTGTACATGAAAATCATGTAAGATGAAATTGATCCAAATGTTCATTGCTTTTTTAAGTAAATAAAAGATGTTCAAGGAATGGTGAAATAACATATGAAATAGACTATTGACTCTAACCAATTCTATGAACTTATAATTTGCCCAATATTGATTGAACCAACAAATACGTTAAAACAAGAAAAGAAACATATTGTATACCTCTCCACCAAGTTATTGTAACTTAATGGGAATGACATGCCATCATCATTGTCATCCCCATTGGCCACCCCATTCCTTGAATACCAAGCATGATATCTTCGAGGCAGAAGCTGATGTTCAAGAAGTTCATTCCACAACTGTCCATAAGTTCTGTGACAAGGCCCCGCTGAAAGGAAATGCATAATCAAAAAATAAACTTCTCTGAGGTCAATATCCACATCAGGCTCCACTGTATGGCTACTTTTGGAATCTGCAAGCTGAGCATTCCCCTGCACCTTACTTGAAAAATTCAAGGATTTCATCGCAACTGAAGGTGCATCACCAGAAGGATTGTACTTCCTGAGAGCCATACTTTCCTGTGCAAGAAAACAGAAGAGGGAAAAAAGAAAGAACCAGTTAGTTAACAAGTGTCAGTAATATGTATGCAATCACACTATGATCAAGATATCATTCAAGTATGAATACAAACAAGAAAATTCAAACCAAAAAGAGTCAGAAAAATTTCCTCTCTCTCTTACAATATCAGTGAATACTTCTAAAACATCAGCATATATTATGTAAGAGATGGCAAAAATGTTTGCCCTTCTAAGTCTGGCATAGAGGAAAACCATTGAGGTGTATGTTTCATCATCTTTGTAGCATTATGAAGGATAAGAAAGCTACAGTAGTAAGTTATATGAGCTAGTGTGATAAGTGATTCATTGGTGCCTTGCATCTGAAGAGCAGTGCAGGACGAGTAGATGAATCAATTTTGTCCCTTTGTGGTGAAATTAAAGTTACAAAAGAGTGCATTATTGAGCCAAAAATGACCTGCAGTTAGAAGTTCAAGGTTGAATCCTGCTCAAAGGGGTTTAAATAAGGAAAACATTGAAGTTTACATGTAAGGAAATGCAGTTCACCCACCAACCTACTCTTTTTTGGACCACAATCAACAAAGCATTTTGAACATTGATAAGTAGATTAATGTGGGAAATTAACTCCAGACTGATATCATATGTGGAACAGCACTAAGAAACCAGCAGATAATATGTCATTTGTGTTGCATTGCACTTTTCAGAGTTTGATGGGTTGCCCCTAATTCAGCCTCAGACCTTTATGGTTGTTGCAATGTGTTTCAAATCTGAAGAATAGACTAGCTTCTAATAGTCTTGAGGTTCCTGAACCTCTATTTCACTAGATTTTAAACTGTGTCACTCTCTTCCTTTAGAGTTAGGATTTTCATTGCCTTTTCTGATCAAAGTGAATGTTCCATCCAAGCCAAGTAGAACCTAATTAAAGAGTTAAAAACCCAAACTCCAAGATCATCACAAGCCCTAAAGTGAACCAAAAAAATAAAATAAAATAATCAAAGAACAAATGTGAAGTGATTTCACCGTGCAATCATAAAATTGCAAGTCAATCCAAAACTTGAAATCCCCAACTATCCATCAAAACTGAACCAAGCAATTTATGCTACTCAAATATGCAGTCAATTGGTGCAACAAAATCAAATAAAAAACATTTTCAACCAGTCGAATAAATTAACCAGATGGAAAGTTCCAACAAACTTGAAATTTTCCTCTACACTTTGTTGAAACAATGAACTAACAAATTCCATAAATTCACTCCTCTAAGTCATCAAAAAAAGGAAACCCTAAATTCACATTCCATTCACTAATTCCTCTCACAAACTAAGCAAATACACATGAAGCTAAGCCAAATCAACACAATTTAGGATCCAAACGCACAAGCCCCATCCGGTTTCTCCAGAAAAGCCATTAAACACACAACATGATTAATTAAAAAAGAGTCAAAAAAATAAACAGTAAACAATTACCAGCAATGGAGTTGGTAGAAATGCAAAACGCTTCGTTTCAGAGCATATTCACTCTTTAGCAGTGTGAATTCACAATTGAAGGCAAACAGTTAATGAAGATCGAGCGTTTGGAATGGAATTGGAGCGTGCGAAATACAGCCGGATAAGGAATTTAGATTACTGGAGGGAGCTCTGTGTTCCTGTCGGGGCTTTCTGTTGTTGTTGGTTATGGTAAGAAGAAACAGCGAGGGTGAGAAGAATAAGAAGAAGAAGAAGCAGAAAGCTAGTTGAACGAAGCGTTTTATATCTTTACGCCTACTCTTCGTCGAAAGATGCTGTGAGGAAAAAGAAAATAAATTTATTATTCCGGAGCTGCGTTCCACGCGCAAGTATAACGCGTGGGCGGTTCAAGTGTGTAGAAACGACGACGTATGTTCCAACCAAAGCGTATTATAAGCCCGTTTGAACTTGTTAGTTTTTCCAGGCCACTATCCTACGTCGGTTGTAATTGCACGGAAGTTATCCTGTTTGGAAATGGGAGAAAGGCCCAACGTGGGCCCGGTTTACTAATCAAGGTCCAGTTTACTGTTGGATTTAATCCATAGTCCTTTTTTTATAATAAAAATATTTATTATAAATTTCAAATATTATTTAATTTTTTAAATTTTTAAATAATGTAATATTTATTGAATAAATTGTAATCATCTAATTCTCTACAACATCACCACAAGCACAAACGAAAGTATAAAAAAAAATATTAGTTTATTTTTATTTTTATTATTTTTGCTTTCGAATAAAGAAAAATCACTTTCAAAAAGCACTTTTCTTGCCCCTTTTGCTTGTCCCACGCTGCCAGGTTTGCTTTTAGTAAGCAATATCGTCATACCTTGCATGTTTTTAATACCCCAAGTGCGTGCGTGCATGCATGCATGGTTCGTGCATGAATAATGGATTGGCTACGTAATTTTCTTGGTTGGAAACTTAAAAAAAATATTAGAAAACAAGTGGGTTTCAACTGTAATACGAGAAGAGGACGGCTTATCCACAGTCGTTTCATCATGGATATGCGATTCCATTTGAGTGCGTCGGAGGATAGCTGCGATTTCTTCAGCGACAAAACTGGTTGTTCATGCTAAAACTGTATATGTATATATGCAGCTCGAAGTGCACGTACGCAGATTCGATTTTGTAAATGAGGTGACAGTTCAATTTATATTTTTACCGCATCAGAGAATGATCAATATCTTAGCTTATCATGCCAGTAGTTTTCAGGTAATTATCGAAAAACCCAGCAGACGCCAAGATGTAATTAAGGTGTAATTAGCGATTAAACCAAGTCTTCCAACTTCTTTTTATCTTATTGACATGTTATTAGCGCTGAATAACATAATCCATGCACAAGAACACCAGTGAATACTGATCTAATCTCCTAAAGACAGTGGATTATAATTCAAAAGACGATTACCATTGTGTTGTAATACATCGAACGCAAAGAGATCTCTCCATATGGAATCAATTTTGTTGATAATCAGATTCTAGATGCCTTGGGATTTTGAAGGGAACATAAGATTTTCTGTCATGGTTCTTTGGTATTTGATAGTATTAGTATGCCAGCTATAAAATTAATTCACAATGATGTCACCACGCATGTACATTTTCCTTTTTAATTTTGTATAATTGATAATTTCTAGCATAAAAATTTTTAGTTACCAAGAATAATGTCCTTGTCTTCGCCCAAAAGCTCAGACTTTGAAGCTGCTGCTGCAGCAGACACTGCAACTATGGATAAGAAGAAGAGGAAGAGGGAGCAGTCAAACCGGAAATCGGCAAAACATTCACGTTTGAAGAGAGAACAGCGAGTGAAAGATTTGTTACTGAAATTGCAACGTTCGAGCGGAAAGTCTCCGAAGACAATACAATGACATGACACGGAGAACTCATAATCTGTTGTCTGAGAAAGAGGGCTTGAATCTTGCGAAGGCGAAATTGGGAGAATGTTTGTACAGTTTATATTCAGTTTACACGAAATCCACACAGATGGCGCAGACCCGCTGTTAGTCGAATCAGAAATGGCAAGTTCATAACAGAATGCACCCGATTATTACAGCTGAAATGTCCAGGCCTTAGTTTATGTTCTTAGGTCGTAACAGTGTTCACAATTCATTGCATGTGGGCTTCGTTTTGTATTAAGCAAAATACTACGCGCCGTCTTAGACTTGGGTGCCTTCTTGGTCTTGTACGATTGAGATGATGTTCATGTGTCCGCCTGTGCTACAGCAAATCAGTGGATTGACTGAATCCTTGCCAGTTAGCTTCCTTATGTACGGGATAACGTTGTGCGTTGAATTAGGAAACATAATCAACAAGAGAGATCACGCCATGGCGGTTTATTTTCCCAAATGTTCGGCTTACAGAAGGAGCACAGTAGTCTTAGACCAAAGTCTTCATGCACTCCCGTGGCTCATGTTCCAAAATTTAACTTCATGTTCCAACACAATAAGTAATGCCACTTCAGCTTTCTTCCGTACCACGTCTGAAGCTTTCTCCAGGCGCCGATTGGCGATGTTTTTGAGACAATGGCAATACTCACCAACACCATCGTTGCCCCATCTTTGGCAAGCCTCTTGTAGTTCAGATGGGGTGTTGGTGCCATGTTCTAGACAGTGTGCAAAGCTCTCTTGATAGACGGCTTCAATGGCCCAGAAGACCGTGATGGCCACTGTATATTCAACTTCCAGGCTAGTTAAACTCACCAGAAATCTACAAACAGCAAAAAGAATTGAATCTTTTGTCAAGATCATTTCAAACCACACACCCTTTTTTAGGAAAAGAAAAACACTGGTTTTAATTCTAGGTTAAATTGACAAATTTTCACAAGCAGCTAGAAACCATGCACGTGAACCACAAGCTTAATAATATATACAAAACATCAGATTGGGAAGAATGGTGTACCGTTTTCATCGATCTTCATTGCAGGGTGACAATAATACAAACCAGTAATTTTTTTCCATCAATTTTAACCAACACAGGTTCATCCCCAATGCCAAAGCTACGAATTAATATATCTTTTCATCCTTTCTCCATAAATATTAATCGATCACCACAGATGCTACACCAACCATAGAGTTTAGGAAACTAAAGAACAGTGGAACACCTAGACATCTATGATTTAAAGAACAGTGTCCAGGGACTCGGTTAGAAAGCCTAGTTGTTGCAAAATTTAGTGCCAATTGGCTAGGTAACAATTTGAATGCAATGTACATCAATGTATCACTCAAATAAACTTCGCAAAAACAGACAAGATGCATTGCTCAGTATAAGGTACTATGCTCTTCAGGAACAGCTTCGTGCTCCATGATAAGAAGCACATTATGAAGATGGTAACTGATATAGAAGAACATGGTGATTATGAAATAACGAATCAAATGCACCCAAATACAGGCATGAAACATTACATTGCAACCCAGGGTCCGTATAATTAAGTTTTATAGAGGATTTACAAAATAACAAGTCCCACGAGTAGGAATTTTTGGTAATATCCAATTTTTCTTCCTATGTTCACAAAGATTACATTGGGCAAGTCTAAGGTGCATGCAGCTGTTATGGTACCCCGGTATAGCTCCCGACTATCCAACAACTTACAGGTGTTATACATCCGAAAAACATTTTAGAAAAGTTATGAAAGCATCGGTACAGACGCAGTATAACCATCATGTGTATCTATACACCAAATCATTACCCGGGTACAACTTTTGTAGATAGAATAAAGAAGAATAATGAAATTCGATAATCACGCAGCTAAGAATTAGCAATCACAACAACTTAGCAAGTAATATAAACACTAATCACAGTAACCGCCATGCAATTTGGTACACAAAATTCAATGGAAACACTGCAACAACGATAATGATCAAGAATCAGAACCATCAAATGATGAATGAGATTTTAAGCGGACCTGCAGTAATCCTGATTAGGTTTCTGAGGAACAGTATTAGAGAGTTGAACACCAAATCTAGAAGCTTCTTTCTTGAACCATGCAATCTCATCATTAATCGCAGCCATACCGCTCAATATTACTTCTGTATCGCCTTCACTATCATCTGATTCTGTCCATGCTTTTATCAGTACACTCGCTACAAATGGGACAAACGCCCTAACAAATTTATAATCTTGTCCCTGCATGCATTACCAAACACAGCGCAGATTGTTTCATCATTCAATACCATAGCCAAATTTACAACCCATTAGAGAAAATTAGCAAAATTAGAGGCCAAGGATAAAAGGAAGAGATGCATTAGTACAGACCAGCCATGCTTTGAAGCGGGAGAAATCGACGGAGCCATCATGAATGCTAAGTATAAAAGGGTGTCTGGTAGCTCCGACATAGATCAGACGGTGCTTACATAGCCACGAGTCGATCACACTGATCTTCTCCCCTCCTCCCTTCGTCTCTCCTTCCATTTTCCCCGCTCTCTACACAGGCGGTGGGAGTGGAACACTGGGTCGCAACAGATTTATGAAACAAACAGTGGGAACGGACCGCAAACACGTGGCAAAATGTGTTCGGTTTCTGATGAACGTGTAAGGCTTTATGGAAATCGGTTAGTGTTGATCTGTTATGGTAACGGGCTGCCATGTGTAAAGTTGATTTATTGGTCCCTACTGGGCTTCTACTCGGCTCGTTCTTTGGTACCAGCAATTTCCCATGGTCGAGAGTGCTGACTGAGTACATTTCTTCAAATACCATTTTGTTTGGATCATTACACTAAGCCATACAGACTTCCAGGCAATCAAAAGTAGCACTTCAATAAAACAGTGCTTCAAAGAAACGGTCTTCAAAAGTTTGTAGAGTATGATTTGCTTCAAACTCGGAGACAACCATGACACGTGGATTGGTGTTCTAGGCACTGTTAGTAAAGTTTCCAAGTGATCCGGCTGTCTTATGATACGACTAAGCTGAGCAGAAGGGTAGATCAAATTATTAATTATATTTATAATTAGTTATTAGAATATTTTTAATAAAATTTTTATTAAAATAATTTTTAAATTTAAAAAATTAATAAAAAAAATATTTTTTAAAATTATTTTCTAAGTTATTTTAATAATTTTTTTGATAATTAGATCTTATTTTTTTCAATAATATTAGCTTTATTGTGTTATCTTGCTCTCTCTTTGCTGTTATTCTCCCAGTTTCTCGATCAGACCTCTCTCGAAGAGCCTTACTGAAATAATGAACCATTCTTTGAATTGAGTTACCTGTTGTGGAACAAAGATTATCAAATCGGTCTAGCAATTTGCCAGCTTGATCAAATTGTTGGCTGCCACTCTTCTCAGCAGAAATTAATAGCAAATGCACAAGTTTCACACCTTAGTTATGCTCTTCAGAGAAATTTACAGGAGATCTGTAACAGAAATGGCAAGCTGGGAGGAATCAGAAATCTCCTCCAAAGAAGACTGGAGTTGTCTTGTTATTGCAACCTTTATGACATCCAGTGTTGATAATGCTCTGAACCGGGCATGATTGAAGTGGTTAAACCTTCCTTACTTCTTGCCCTTTTGGAAAAAAATAACAGCACTATAAAACTTTCGCATTCTAAAACTTAGATATCATATCATTTGCCATTTGGTTTTATCGAATCACAGACAGCGATTGATCCGTAGGGACAGCTAGAACAGATTTCTTATGCCTGCCGTCAAGATAAGGAATCCGATGGAGTGACGCTGAGTCTCCCTCTAAAGTAATCCAACAACAGAAGAAGACATGCATATCTTAGATTTTATCAACTATAGCTTAAACCTTCATTGATTATTAAGTTAAAAAATATGAATAAAAAGATAGTCATTGAGAACTAACAGGTTTTTCTTTGATGTTGACAAGAGAAAGAGATCTGCATATGTTCGTATACTGGAAATTTTCTTCAGTCAGGATGTTTGCAAATGAAAAGAGCAAGGCAATACTAAAATTGAAATACGTGGGTGGGAGTTATACAAGTGCTTGAAATCATTGGTGAGAATTGTATCCTCCGGGAAACATATTTTCAGAAATGCAAGCATGTATATCAAGTTTACGGTAACTCTTCCAAGAGTGTTCTTATCTACGTTTTAGCTTTGCGGAACTTGCAAGCAGAAAGAGAGAGAATTGCAGCTCCTTTCCATCCAGCGTGAGGCATTTCCCATTTTTATGAAGGGTGCAAGAACTCCCGCGAACAAATTTTCCAGCCACCAGCTCTGCCTGATGCAAAGTTGACATACTAACCTGTCTTTCTATCATACCAAAACCTTTAAAATAATCTCTCCAAGCATTGATTTTCACGTGCCGGAATATCCTCTCCTCACCTTCGGTTGCAGTAATGTTCCGGATTTCCTCACTTAAGATTCCTTCCAGTGTCATCCTACTTGGATCACATCGATGCGTGCAAACTTCAAGGCTATCAAAATAAGCACTGTAGAAATATAATGCTTCATAAAAGCGGCCTATGAAAGTAGTCGAATTGTGATGAGCCTCGAGCTCGACAATTACAATCATACAGGGATTTTAGTTTCTGAGCACTCTAAGACAGATTCCAAGCAACCTGGTTTAGATACCAAATGTCTTAGCATAAGCCTGGATGAGACTACCACGACTTCACCTTTGTTCATCTAAAAGATATCCTCATTGATGTCTTTTGTGTCTGCCACCGGGGCAATCCTGAAGACAAAAGGTATGCCCAAAACCTCTGCAAAACTAGCCAACCTTTTCCCTGCCTCCTCAATTGTCTTTTGATAATGTTCCAACAGCTGTTATTTTCAGAAGCTCAAGTGGGAATTCATTTCTAGCTGCTAGAGCTTGCATCAATGCTACACAGTGGCCCCCACTCCTGACTGAGAAGTCTATAAGATGAATCTTTTTTGCCCTGGCCACGCTTTCCATAATTGTTTGGATTCCGGCGAACTGACATACTTGAATGAAGGGAAGTTGTAAGGAAGAAGTGATGACCGTAGGGTTCAAACTCATTATCTTCTCCTCTGGAAACAGCTGTCCTGCTGTACTCTCAAACCTATTTGTCGCGAAGCTCCTACTCTCTCGATCAATCCTCTCTTGAAGAGCTTTTGTAAAACAGTGCACTACTCTTTGAACACAATTTCCCCTGTTGGAGGACAAGGAACCGCACAGGTCGAGGAGCTTGCCAGCAGAATCATATTGTTCCTTGCTTACCTGTTCTGCAGAAGCTAGGAGAAGAATTGCAAGTTCCACATCTTCGATATCCTCGCCAGAGAGACCAAAATGATTTCCATCAAAGGAATGATTAAACGTGGAGATATTAATATGTCCTTGCGAAGACAAGTTGTCGAACTTTGTTCTTCCTATCCTCATGACATCTTCGGTTGATAATCTACTGACACCAGCCACGATTTCAGTTCATCAATGTTGCGTTCTTCGTATAGCTTTTCGCTGCTTGAATCTTTCAAACCATGTACAGAATATGCTTATGCTGGATTTTTAGAGCTAAGATACTCCATCAAAAGAACAATAGGAAGTCTAACCTATACATTTCTTTTTATATGACGTCATGGAGCAAGATTCTCCGTTGGATTAAATAGTTGCAAAGAATAGTTTTTTGCCATGTTTTGACCAATAAAACAGTTTTTGATATCAACTCCGCCTCTCTCTCCCCAATTGTTTTATGTGTCCATCAAAAGAAGATCCTATCCAGAGATATCAAAAAGAAAAGATACAGAACAAGAAGGTGAGTGCAGGCATGAAAGCAAACAATGGTGATTAAAATAAAAATGGGGAATACTATATATACAAAATCTGGAAAGAACATCGGCCGGCTGCAGTCTGCGGCTCAAAAGGATAATTAACAAGAATAAGATAAGCAAGAAAGTCAAATGACAGACATAAGAAAGTAGCAGAAGGCAAAAAAAGAAACCTACCTCGTTTGAATTCAGATATGACAAACAGCTGAATAAAAGTTTATCCTAAACAGTTCACGCAAGGGAAACAAAACGTTAACACATAATATTCCACTATCTTAGTTGATTTATTTCAGGAAACTTAAAAGCTCCGCAATGTTTAGCAAAAGTTAAAACAACTGAAGATCATTAACGAGTATGAAAACTTAAGTTGCAGGTTAAACAAGTGCAGGCTGCTATATGATAGGAGAACAAAGCGAGGACAAGTTCATTTTTCAAATACTTTTGATACTTTTGTGTCTCCTTCCTGCTGGAACTTCCAAACAGAACTGCCACAGGAAACTTTCTGACAACCAGATTTGCTTGATAGAAAGATATTATGCCCAGCTCCATCTCCACCATTCCAAATCTGGCAAAAGGATCTCTCCAGTAATCGAGTTTTTCAATTTGACTTCTCCTCTTTTTGCTCTGAGTTGCAACAATATTTCTCATCATGTTCCTTACGGTAAATAGATTCCATAGATGTCCTATTGGGATTGATCCAGTTTGTGCAAGCCCCAATGCTATCAAAGATTGCACTGTACTGTAGTGGCCAATGAAACGTAGTGAATTGAGGTTTGACTCAATGTCTGCCACGACCATTACTCATGGATGGATATTTTGTATTACAGACATTAGAGACTCCAAGCAGTCAGGCTTTCTCAATAAGGTCTTAGGAAATAATGCAGTGTTAGACTATGAGAACTTCATAAGCCTCTGACTCAAAACACATCTTTCCTTCTGTCTTTAAAGTGTGATACCCTAACCATTTTGGAGGACAGGGCAAGTTGATAGTCTTATCAAATTCCACCAAATCTTGCCCATTTCTTGTATTCTAAGTTTTGAATTTGTTGTTATGACAGCAGTTATCTTAAGAAGTTCAAGGGAGCATTCATGTTGTGCAACACGAGCTTGCATCAGCCTGTCCATTGCATTTCAGTCCTGATTTCAAGATTGATTGCATGAACCTTTTTGCCTTGACTACATTTTCTACAATGACTTGAATTCCAGTGATTGAGTTGGCTGATTGAAGAGAAGCTGTTGGAGACATTCAGGCGTAGTTGGGTTTTGACTCATGATTGCCTCTTCTCTCTGAAGTCGATGACTTTCATATCTTTCAACCCTTGTGATGCAATTCTTCCTGTTTCTTGATCAGTCCCCTATCGAAGAGCTTCAACAAAATAGTAAACAACTCTTCGAACTGGATTGCCTGTTTTTGAAGACAAAGTATCACAGGCGTTGAGCAGTTCCCTTGGTTGATCATATTGCATGTTCTCAGCAGAAGGTAGAAGAAACTGAGCTAGTTCCACATATTTGTTATCCTCATGAGGGAGACTAAAAAGCGCATGATCATTGGTGAGATCATCAGAAATGCACGATCTTGCTCTTGCTACATTCATGACTTCTTTGTTTGATAACGTCGGGCACTAGTTTCACTGCATTCTGCTTTTCAGCTTGGATTACGAAGTTTTTTTGTTTTCAAACTCTGAACTCACTCCCATATTTTTCAGAACCTCCAATGTGCTAACGGAAAAAAGCATGCCTTTTTCTTCTCCGATTCACCTTGATTTGGAATTTCAGAATGGTTTTCACTTTCCTTCTTAAATCATAAAAAGGTGAAAACAAGTCATCGTAACACAACACGAAGACAAAAGTGTTCAATTCCCCTGTATTTATCTATTTGGTTTTTATCTTACGTACGTGTTGATTCGCCCTAGCTGGTTTGTGTCTGCTTCTCCTGTCTGTATTCAATTCTTCTCTTAGCTTCTCTCTTTTTTATCTCTGTTTGGCTTGGACTTGGTCCATGCACGGGTGACCTCAAAACTGTTGTGTGGGCTCTTGCCTACCAACTTAACCTTTTAGGTCAATCGGTAAGTGATCTCTTGCACAAACATACAAGACATACACAGAAGTTTCATACTTACTACAAAGATCAGGAGTCTGATAGAAAGAGATAATTTAATGATATCCCGTAATAGTTGGCAAAGATATCAGCATCATGCAAGACTACAAGCAATTAGATTGTCTCCTGCAAACTTACAGGAAAGAAGCTGTCTGACAAGTTCAAACAAGGCTAACTGCTCTGTCAATTCATCTCAAGAAGCCAAGAAAGCTAAAAAGGACCGGCTATACAGAAACTTGAATTTTCATCTATATCTGAGATCTGTTTTCTTAGCTGTCCATAATTCTTCTCAGTGACCTGTCTATACGACGAAAATCGTGCTCTTAAAGAAATAAGCAAATTGTCTATCTTCATTAATCTACTAAAGATATGTCACACAAGTACTCACTAAGACACTGATTTCAAAGAGAGTGCAATTTAAGATGCGGTATGCCATCGTTGGACTTGAGGATCAGAAAATATCATTATCAAATTCATTTTAGAAATTGAATCATCAGACAAACAGGACTAACCTTTCATCCATGTTGCAGGCAACATATACTCCAAACAAATTTGGTATCAAGGAAAATTAATAAGGAAACACTAGAATTAGATGATATCACAATCATCACAGGTGCTTATGCGATCATCTTCCCATGAACCTTACTATTTTGCAGTGAATGAAGCAAAAGGTATTGCTAGTGATCTGACGCAGTGTTCACATGAAGCATGCATTGTTAGAAAGCAATGCTTTCTAACACATAAGTATGTCCAGCTCACAAATTTGATCATAATCAACAACTAAAATTTTGTTGGTAGGAGCAAAGTGGAAACTATTGCTGCACCTCCAGAAAGGTAAAGTATGAGAAACTCAAATTGGAAATTCAAATCCTTTCTGTCGATCTTGTCAAATAAACTACCAAACAGAAACTCAATGAATTGGCGTACCTTCCACCCAACGATTAGGCTTTTTCCATTCTATTACATCGCACAATAACTCCCACAAGAAAATTTCTTCACCAGAAGGCTTGCTTGACACCAGGATGACATGCTCAGTTCTGTTTCGTCCATTCCAGAACGTGAAAAGAATGGCCCCCAAATATCAAGTTTCACATGTCGAATTTTCCTTTCCTCTCCCTCAGCTGCCACTGTGCTTCTGATTTCCTGTCTGAATTTCATTGATTCTGTAATCATCCTATGTGGATCATTTGGTTTCATGCAAGCATCAAGGCAATCAAAATATGCACCGTAGTAGAAAAGAGCTTCAGTGAAACGCTTTACAAAGACGGGAGTTGTTTGCCTCAATTTCAGTAACCACCATTACACTCGGATTAATGTTTCTGATCACCCTCATTATATTTTACAGGCGATTTGGTAAGGCAATCATACTCCGTAGCAAAAAATCAGCATACACTGCAATTGTTTCCTCGGAATCTATCTTAATTAGATGTTCCTTATGCTCAAGCATGTCTGATACCATAACTATACAATATGAAAATGGCAAGCTCATGCTCACGGCAAAATTCTTTAACCTCTTACCCGTGTCCTCCAATAAACGTTGTGCTGTAGTTCCAACAACAGTAATCTTAAGAAGCTCAATCGGGCGTTCATGTCGAGAAGTTAGTGCTTGCATCAATGTGGTCCACTGCATCCCAATCCTGATTCCTAGATCAATTACATGAATCCTCTTTGCCTCAGCCACATTTTCGACGATAGCTTGAATCCCAGCGAATTGTATAATCCGGGAGAAGGGAATTTCTTCATGGCATGCAAGGATAGTGGGGTTTGCGCTCATCATTGCCACGTCAACATCGAATGGCTGCTTTTCCTTCTCCAGTTCCTTTGATATGATTCTTCCTGTTTCACGATCAATCTTCTCTCCAAGAGCATAAGCAAAATAGTAAACCACTCGCTGAACAGGATTTCCATTGCTGGAAGAGAAGAAATCACGCTGGTTGAGCAATCTGGTGGCACGTTCATACTGGTGATCACCTACATTCTCAGCAGAAGCCACAAGGAATTCAGCAAGCTCCCAATCTCTAGTCTGCTCTGCGGAAAGACCAGCGAAAGAGAGGTCAAAGGGATTGTTAAGCATAAAGACAAGATCCTCAACCGCACGAGAAGAGGAACGGATGAACCTTTCTCCGGCAATCCTCATGATTTTTCAGTCAACTGCTCAATCCTCCTTTCATTTTTCAATCTTTTGGACCCACTTCTATATTTATTTAGCAGCTCAAAAGATGCTAAAGAAAATGAGAATTGATCATCCTTTTTGGGTACAACAACATCTTGAAGCTCGTTTGATTTGGTGGAGAAGCAGTATCAAACCTTCGATTATCTAGAAGCTCGTAATTAGAATAAGACTGTTGTCGCTGCTGATATTTGGAGAAAAGAAATCCTTGTTCTTTTGAAACATCTTGATAAAATCCATAATCAGAATAAAAAGAATCAATGGCTCCAGACTCTCTCCATTCCTCCACACCATAAGAGTTAAATTGTTTCCCCGTGATGCCTCTTTCCACACTTTCCCTGCCATCTCAATCAGAAATTAGCTGAGTCTGGTATGTCAATATTTGTTGACCATGCTTGGAAGTTTTAGCATATCTAGATATAAACGAAGGTTTAGGTTTTTAGCTATCTTTTTCACCAATCCTTCCCGAAGACAAGCACTTCCCAACATTAGTACTCTTGTTTGACAAGTTCTCTTACGCACAATGATTGATAGGTTGGTGTTTTCAAGGTGGGCTGTGCATTGCCATAACAATAGATAACATGAAAAACATTTCCCCTAGAACTCACAGTTTATAGATTTCTTAGAATTTTTTATGATTAAAATAACAGGTGAAATCCAAACAATATGTACGAAAGCCATAACCAAGTTGATATCATCATCGTTTCAGGAACTTGTCAAATAAAATTTCCTAAGAAAATCAGACAAGAATGGTACAGAAAAAGACTAGAACATAGAATGGTTGTTATGTAAAAACCAAGATCACTGCATAGACGAGCAATTGCTTATTAAGTAACCAAATATTTGACAAGAAAAATACATGAAAGCAGAAAAAAAAACGTAAGAGCTTGCAAAGATCCTACGAATTTTGACAGTGACGGCTGGCAAATTTTGTCTACTTTTTCCATCATTCATAAATATAACAAGTAATGCTACACATGGTAACTGCAAGCCAGCACCTTCGTATTGGTTTAATCATCCAACGAGTCCAGGCTGATCTGGTCATTACACTGGCCTTGTTCTTCCCTGCCAGGAATGGAAAACAGAGCAAAATAGTTGTGTAGGAATTTTACAGCCATGGACAATTAGTTTGTTAAGTGATGTCGCTTCAATTCTGAGATTTAACTAAGATTTTGTCGTATTTTATTTTGTGTCATACGATACATAATATTTTTATTACCGTTAAACTCATTTGTTATATATATATATATATCACACTTGTATTGTATTGTTCATGATCTCGTCTTTTGGAGGAAATTTAAATCTGTTTTAATACTAAAGGTTAATAGCTGAATGCTTTGCCATTGATTAAAGAGAACAATTTGCTGGGTAGTATTTTCTTGTAAATTCAAAAAGCCAGCCAGTCATGTTTTATCTACGAGGAGGAGAAGTGACATTGAACTGCTCTGGACTAGCTTAAACAATGGGCTCCCTGAATGGGCCTATTTACAATGAGTCGGTCCAGAACGACTATCATGTATTCGTAGTGGGGCCGAGCTCATGACTTTTGTACCGACTCAACAACTACAATAACTCGACTTCCACTTTGTAAGAGGCCAATAATCTAACGCCACGTAAAAAAATTCACATCAAGTGACGTGTAAAGTCACTATCCAAAACCATCGTCTACGGCTGACCAGCTCCATAAAAATCGCGCCCGCTCTCTCTCTCTTGTTCGTATTCGGGCGAAGACTTTTATCTGTTCGTTAACAACATACAGTAGAATTTGTGGACTTGATCAGACGCTGGCGAAGAATCGATCGTAAAACCAGATCTACATCCAATGGCGGAGGACAAGTACAATCTGAAGAATCCGGCGGTGAAGAGAATCTTGCAGGAGGTCAAAGAGATGCAGTCCAATCCGTCGGATGATTTCATGAGCCTCCCTCTCGAGGTTTGTCGTTCATATTCTTAATTCAGTTTTACTGTTTTTTCCTGGTTGATCTGTTGTTATTTTTCAATTTCAATCGCTCATGTCTTCGCTAATAAGAATTCGGATTATTATTTATTTTTTATTTGGTTTGATCTCATAGCTGCTTTTTTCCTTTTCTATAATTCTAAATAGTCTACGCTTGGTTCTTTAATTTATTTTTAGAAAAATTATGCCTAGCTTGCTTCTATAGATAAATGGTCAATTTTTCAAGTAATTTTTATATTTAGCAGTTTCTTTTTGCCAGATTTCAAAAGTATTGATCTTTTAATTTTTGTTCTCAGGAGAATATATTTGAATGGCAATTTGCCATCAGGGGTCCTTGTGATACGGAGTTTGAAGGTGGGATCTATCATGGACGGATTCAATTGCCTGCAGAGTATCCATTTAAGCCTCCTTCATTTATGCTGTTAACAGTAAGATCTTGCTGTCTGCAAACGAGTTTTGTTAGTATCTTGAATGTGATTTGCTAATTTGTATATGTGCTTTTTTATTCCAGCCAAATGGGCGTTTTGAAACCCAGACCAAGATATGTTTAAGCATTTCCAATCATCATCCCGAGCACTGGCAGCCATCTTGGAGTGGTAAATTTTATTTTTCTTCCACTGATGCATTGTGTAGGTCATTTAACAAGTTTGGTATATGATATGATGGTATGTTACACAGTTTTACACTGTCAAGTATTATAACATCCCAAATAGGTTTAGCAAACATTTTTTCTTTTAATTTCTTTTAGGCTTGTGTGTTTATTCAATATTCATATGATTATCATCCCAAGTAGGTTTAGCAAACGTTTTTTCTTTTAATTTCTTTTAGGCTTGTGTGTTTATTCAATATTCATACAATTATCGGTGCATATTGTGCCTCAGTCAGGCAATTAAACCTGCGCCAAGGCTGGAACATGGTTGGCCTGGGTTGAGAGCAAGTGAGTTAGTAATTGATCACACCAGTTTATGAAATTGTTTTGATTGAAAGCCATGGTGTTGTCTTGCTGGATTCTTGTTTTTCTATATTAATGAGGACATGAAGTAAAAGAAAGAAAAATTATGAGTTGTCTGATCTTAGGTGTATTAAGTAGGTAAAGACAATGTTTCTCTATTAGAATGTATGCATTTTTCCAGGAATCTTGCTGCCAAATGAGGCTTTATTTTTCATAATTTGTGGTGGATATCTTTCCACAGATGCTAAATGATACTTCAACTTAGATATCTAAAAATTTTCAAACTGTTAAATCTGTTTGTTCCTATGTTGCACTTGGCTAACATACTAGTTTGCTGGCAGTGCGGACCGCACTCGTCGCACTGATTGCATTCATGCCTACCAATCCAAATGGTGCTTTGGGCTCACTAGATTATAAAAAGGAAGAGAGGCGTGCTCTGGCCATCAAATCTCGTGAAGCTGCCCCAAGATTTGGGACTTCTGAACGCCAAAAGCTCATTGATGAGGTGTGTCTTGCTTGAATTTTCTCACTACTAGTGTTTATTTCTTACATTGTGCATAACTTGTGCTAATGAACTTTCTGATGATGCAGATCCATGAGTATATGTTAAGCAAGGCAACCCCTGTACCTCAGCCCAACTCCTCAGAAAACTCCGACGAACAGCCTACCAACAGGGAGGGTGAAGGCCAGGCAAATTATGTCAATCCCGGGGTTGTGGCTACCGGGGAAGAGCTCCCAGTTCCTGCAGGTGATAGGATTATCGAAGGAGTGCAAGAGGCTCCTGTCAATGCTAGTCCCAGATCCCCGCAAGCCAGAACATCGAGAGACGTTACTGCTAGCGGCTCAAGGGTTCACGTTCAGCCAAAGCCAGATACCAGGGTTCAAAAACCCGCAGACGATCGTCTCTTCACATGGGCTGCTGTAGGACTAACTATTGCAATTTTGGTTCTTTTACTGAAGAAGTTTATGAAATCTAATGGTCACGGTGCCGTTTTCATGGATGGATCATAGATTATACCAAGTTGGCGTGGATGTGGGAGTTCCAAATTTCCATATGACAGTAGTTAAAGGAGAAAAAAGACGTTATCATCAAGACTTTCATCTCAATTGTATCAATTTGTAGCATATATGATCTTTACACCCAATGATTGTAATTATTAATATAGATTGGCAACTTATTTGCTATTGTATGCGTGATTATCACTTTGGCTATGCATAAACGAAAGCGGGGGAAACTTAATAACAGTTGAGGCATATGCCTCCGATGCAAAACCAGAAGATTATAGAAGATCAAATGGTGAAGTTTGAGTACACGTGTAATGGACAAAATGAATAGATATTCATGATAGAGAGTGCTTACGGATCAGTATCACACCAAAGAAGTGCGATCTAACCTGGCTAAACTAACTTCCATTGATACTCATTATTTGTTCATTCCACCATTTTGTCAACCTACAAATGCACCGACAGCATTTATTTTTTTTACCCGGGAAGAATGGGAACTGTCTCAGCAGGCAATCAGAGGATGCATCTTTCCATGTATTGCCTTGTAACATTGGAGACTACACAGGGGAAGTTTAGATTTGGAATCTCGATACTTGTATGCATTAGT
This sequence comes from Xylocarpus granatum, assembly GCA_019650275.1. Classification (NCBI taxonomy): domain Eukaryota; kingdom Viridiplantae; phylum Streptophyta; class Magnoliopsida; order Sapindales; family Meliaceae; genus Xylocarpus; species Xylocarpus granatum. The sequence goes on from BNST01000657.1 coordinate 56,370, forward strand.
ACAATTTGGACCCGCGCATTTTTCCCGTGGTGGAGGATAACTGGACAAAAGTTCCACATCATAAATCCCATCAAATGGTAACATATGCGGTACTTGCATGAAACAAGAGGCTATTAATATAATGCAGTAACAAAGGCAGCAATACTACAAATGCCGATTTTGAACTGTAAGAGATCTTTCCATTTCAAAATGCATGATATCTTTTACCTGCAGGGACTGGGAGTGAATATTTTTGGTAGGCCAACATCTTCAGAAAAAATAACTACAGTTCCACTAGGACCAAAGACCCATCTTACAGAGTTTGTTGGAAGTGTATTAGTCTTGACAGCCTTACCCTGCATCAAAAAACACAAATTAAATTAAAATAATGCAAAGAAATGGGCTTCATAGAGAGAAAAAAAAAGTGCTGGAAATCCATCAACCTGAGCCTCATCCTGCTGCTTCTTCAACTTTTCTTCCTTTTTCTTTCTTCCAGAATCTTGACCAAGTATCTTTCTGATTGCTTCAGCCTGAAAAATTAGAATGTAAGAACATTTTTCCATGTAATTGCCAATAAATTAAAAACATAGAACATTACAAGATCGGCAGGTAAACCTCAGCATCCCGAGCAGACTTCTCTGATTGCATTCTTCGTCTTTGCGCAGCCTCAGCTTTCTTTAGTTGTTGGTCCACTTCAGAGAGTTTCTCCTTTTGTTCTGTAATGAGCCAACCAATAACAGAAATAAAACCAGTTCAATATGTCCATATAGTACATAAAGCCATTCTTGAATATGTTCAACAGCATTATAACAATCCCAAGATATTATATGATCCCTACTAAAAGAAAAGAAACAAAAGTAAAGAAACCGAAGAACTTCTCACTTTTAGATGGGGCAGGGGGTAAACCATTTGGGAACTCAAGAACAGCACCAGACCCAGATAAGATGTCTTTCGCAGATTGAAGGGCTCGATTACGTGTAGTGGGAATTGATTCATTTCTTGCTTCTACAAGTAAACCAAGTGTGCCCTTTTCCAGCTTCTTCCTTTTAGATCTAGGTTCATCGTCTGATGTAGGTTCTCCTTCTTCTTCCATGTAATCTTTATCCTCATATAGCCCCTGTTCTCTCCCAAATCTGCCAAGCCTCTGATCTTCATAACCAGCAGCAACCTTAGGAGCACCGAGTTTCCCAAGGTATCGTAACTCATTGTCTTCATCATCATCATCATCTCCATTAAAACCCACATCCAAGGCACGCCTCTTAGGAACCCGCTTACTTTTACGAACTGACTCATATGTATCATTCACAGAGACAATGTCCCCATGTGGCTTTCCTCTCAAAGAATGCCCCTTTCCAAAACTAGAGCCACTTCTAGAGAAATCCTTCCTGTGCACTCCATGGCCTTTCCACTTGGCTGAAGGATAAGAGTAATCACCATGTTTGTCCTGCATCAATCATGTTTACATAAGAAACCATCACAATGTTGACAAACTTATTATGAAAAGATATCTTCGAAAGGGAATAGACATCGTAATGAAATTAACATTACATACCAAACTTTTCTTAAACAAAAATGAATAGTAGAGGAAATCCATTAAGTGGGACAATAAAAGAAAAATGACGTGAAACACAAGATCAGAATGAATATTTGCTTTTTGCAGTCAAACTATTGGTTATCTTGAAAAACTGAGTATGCATTTTAGACCAGATCCCTTCAGAAATCCCTGCTGACCTTGCAAACATTAAACTATGGGACACCTGATCTCAAAGAAAATAATGTTCGAACTATTTCTTCTTATTGCTTCACAAACACCATGCAAAACACATGGAGTACCTGCTTCTTTTGGTGCTGAGGGCCATATTCTACAGCAGATTTGGTTTGGATTGTATGAGTAACACCACCGAACTTGAGCTTAAGCTTCAGCTTGTTCTCACTCCCTAATCCATCAGAACCAACTATGGTGTCATTGGAATTTAGATTTCCCCCACTGCCTATGGATTGATTGGATTGTGGCAGAAAAGTAAAGGTCTGTACAAATGTTTGTAAGTCAGTGCGACGTCGACGAGGTCCACTACTCCTTTTCTTCCTCAAATTACAACCAACAGCAGCAAGTCCAGTATCACCAAAGTATTCCATTAGTGTTAAAAATTTAAATGGCAGTATTACTCCCAAGGAAGATCAATAGAATCCAACAATAAGACAGCAGCAGGCCTTAAGATTCTATAGGTAAAAGCAACAACAGCAGTGAGTATACAAAGCAAGAACGCAATTGTAAGTTGAAACAATAAGGACTAAAACGAACAAGAAACAAGCATTTGCAAGAAATAAATCAGGCTGAAAAGAAAAAATATGATAAGAAAAAAAATTCAAAGCCCATCTACAGGAGTTCCCCCCACCACCCCCGCCCCCCGGTTTAGTGGTAAGAAAGAAAATCAGAATTTAAATATTTCATTCTAAGTCATTTTGGTTTTCTAGAAACCAATTAGCAGAAATTCTCAAGAACTATAGCACCACAAACACAGATTAAAAACACCTAAAATCTCAAAATTACGAAGAAGAATCCAGTACTCAGATATGACGAAATCAACAGACCAGTGCAACTACATAATCTACTTAATCTTTTGAAAAATACTTCGTAAACACATTCTGAAGCTTAACTAAATGATTCCACAAATTTGAGTCTGAAAGCAACTACTTGGGTTAGTCGACCACAGTTTTTTTCATTTGTTAGAAACGAAATTACTTTTCTTCTCCTTTCCCTTCATTTTCTGCGCTTCCAAACAGGGACTTACTTAAACAAAATATAAGTTCATCAACACACCACCATAATACATAACTAAATCAATAATGCCCATCTTGTTAGCTTCTAGAAATAAATAAACGAGAAAAGCACAACGTTTAATATACAAAATATGAAAAATAACGGCAAAGATAAAAATAAAAATAAATAGAGATACTCACATTACACAGAAGAAATGCAGACACAAACCCTAGAAGAGAAGTCCTAGAAATGTACAAGCTGCAGTTAAACTAAATATGGCCTTAAAAATAGATGCAGAAAGTTTCTTTGTCTGGTTTTCAGGCAATGGTCAAGTTTAAACGAATATCTGCTAAATGGGTATAGTGTAAGTATTGTGAGAGTGTGGATATGGCCATTTTCAGGATGGCTTAGGTAAAGGACAGTGAGAGTCAGACCTTTTATCTGCTCCATTTTTGTTCTAATTTTGAGTTTCTTCTTTTTTCCCTTCTCCAAGTGTTTTTAGAGGATATTTTTCCCATTGGTATGCAGGGATAATACCGATCTGTAGGCAATTAGAGAGCAAATGGGCCGGCGAGGCTCAGGGTGTGAATGGCCCAATGCCCATAAGCAAGGCCCCACAAAGAAATATATAAATATATATATATATATATTTATAATATTGAATTGAAAATAAAGATATAATTTAAAACTTAATAAATATGACAGGAAATTTTTATATTTTCGTATATTGATGATTACTTAGTATTAATAATAATTTTAAATTTTTAAAAATTAAAATAAAAATTAAATGTGCCAACAGAAAATTTATTATAAATTATATATATATATATATATATATATATTTTAATTTATTTTTTAAAAATTTTAATTTAAGTTCACAAAATTTTAGTTAAATCATTTTAATACGTGTTTGGCTTGGCCTCTATACCTTGAAATGTTAAATTTTTTGCGAATTGAGCCAAGCCAACTTAATTTATTTGATAACTTTAACTAAAAGCGTGATTAAAAAAAAATTAAAAAAAAGTTTGATAGTGAATAATGAGTTTTAATTTTGAATTTGAAAAAAATTACGAAAAAATAGTAAGAAAATAACGTGAAAATAAATTTTAAAATTTATTAATTTAAAATCATCAAAATTCAACAATCAAAATCAAATCTTTAGATAAAATATAAAACAGCACAAGAAATGGATTTATGTACGTGATTTTAAAATTATTATTGCAAGACAAATCATACAATGTTATGTACAACCTTCCTTTACGACTCTTATCAACACCCTACCTTCTCTCTTGAAAGAGAAAACAAAGGCATGAAATTCAAAATTTACAGACTGAAATGGTGGTAAAACGTAGAATCACTTGACCAAAGAAGCAATGGCTAGACAATTGCTAACCGTGTTAGTAAGCAGACCATCATTGTCAGCCATACGAGAAATCCTTTTTCCAGGTAATGCATCATCACAATCAGAATAACCTGCCACAGCCGCGCTAAGCATGCTATTTATGGTGCCAATAGTACAAGTTGGAATTACATTCCTTGCATTCTGAAGATTATCCAAAGCATCATGATAGTTTTCTTTACAATGGTTTAGGTTGGATGCTGCAGCAGAAGGCATTTTATGAGCAAGTTTTGAAGTAGTAGTAGTAGTAGTAGCTATGGCCAATTTTATTTGTTGGGAGGTTGCTTTTATTGCCATTTCAAGCACAGAAATGGGATCACACTTGCCGTTGAAGAAAGGGGCAATGAAAGATAAGCAAAGAGGAGGATAGTCAGTGGAGTCGCATATTTTTTTATGTGAGGGTTTCTTGCTAAGGAAGGAAGAGAAGGACGATCATGTTGATAACGTATTGACTGGTATAGAAGGTCGCCGCGTAAGCTTTCTTTGAGCATACGCATGTCTGCTGAAGGATGAATAGTAGATGGGATTTCTTGAGCGGCATTGGCAGATTGAAGAATCATCTGTGACGGTGTTCAAGGAGATGGGGCTGAAATGGGTTCTGGTGTTGGAGAAGCCGGAGAAATGCTCATATGTTGTGTGGATTCGGCCTGTAGCTTGAAACTGAGAAGAGGAGCAGCATTTGTTTGTTATTAGACTCCTTTTTTCTTTTACTATTTGTCAGTAAAGAAAGAACAAGAGAAAATGGATAAATGAGAAAGGGAAAGAATATTTTAAGAAAGGGTATGGCTAGTTTTATCCAGGAAAGTAGGATTGCCATGAAAAAAATTCTGATGTTTAGGCATTGTTTCCCGGAGTTCAGCCATGAACTGTAAGATATAGGCAGAAAAAAAAATGGAGATTTTCACCGTTGGTTTGGCAGCCACTTGTCCAGAATTTTGACAATCCATAGCTTTTTAACCAACGTTCAGTCATGGCAGAGTTCTCCAAATTCTAGACAAGGAAGGCGAGCAAACAAATAGATCATCTATGACTAGTTCAAGTCTCTCGTTGGCACAAATAGAAGACAAGATTGCAGAACAAGAATACCAACACCAATGGAGAGTGAAGTTAAGTCAGGAGGCTGCAAGAAACAAATTCCAAGGAGCAGGCGTCTGCAACTTGTAAAATGCAATTTTGGTGTAATTTAACTTTGAATTGAGCAAATCAGCATTGATTGACACTAAATCAGAAATGGTTTGTAACAAAATCTGCAATCGAAAATGAAGCTGATTTGCACCAGTTCAGTAGTTTAAAAATGCCGACGTGCGGTGGAGAAAGGGACAAGGCATAAGAATTACCTCCGCCATGCTAGAAATAATGGCAATTATAGCCGAAAGTCAAATTTCTCAACAGTCAGTAACTCACAAGATAAATTTCAAAATACACTAACAGTGCATATACACATTGATACAAGCTTTGAGAAGATCATTCGGAGAGTTCCACACAACAGACTTTTATTTCATACAATCTCATCCATGCAAATTAAACTTCTGGCCGGTGTAAGAAATCCGGTATAGCCAGAGACAACATTGCATTTATTCATTGATCAAGGGTAAAGGATCTAGCTTTCATGCTCTCCATGCTTCACGACACTAACAGGACAGGAACCATTATTCACCACGTAGTTGCTTACACTGCCCAATATAGCCCTGCAAAGATGAAACAAGAGAAAATGGAAACATATAAACCGATCAAATCCCGGGAGATGACACTGTCAATCAAAAGAGTACTCAATTATTGTCCAGTTGAGTCATGGCACCATAACCACTGTCATCATTTCTCACAAAGAAAATTAGACATAATCTTGATGCTAGCTGTATGGCGATGACTTGTCTATGCATTCACACTTGATCCAAGCACATGAAAACCCAAGATGATATGAGTCAAGTGGAAACCAATACTGAAGCTTTGAGAAAACATAACTAACGATTAAATTCATGGGAAAAAAAAATCATGAAGCAAGAAAGTTAATTCAAATCATGAAACATAACTACGATCGAATTCAACCTCTTAATCTTGCCAAGTCCTCTGTTTCCAATGACAATGCAGCTCAGAGGAATGTTATCAATGGCTTCACATATCTTCTCGCGAGCGTCACCCCAATAAATCTTCATAAGCACCACAACCTGCACACACGCACAAGCTTACTCAGGTTAATAAGAATACTGCAATTAAAATTCTTTGATTTCTCATATTTTTAAAAATAAATAAATAAAGATTTGACCTGCTTTTGCCTGGCCAAAGTGTTGGCAAGATCCAGGGTTACAGGATCAGGGTTCACTCCATATTTCTTCATGATCGTAGGATCAGAAAACTCAACAAGTGGGATAAAAGCTGCAACAATATCTAATTAGACCTTAAAACCCTCTTTTGTGTACTTTAAAGCTATTGTTTTCTTGGGAAAATTGATTCAGTTCCTCCATAAACAAACGGGAAATAACATACGTGAACCGGTGGCTTCCCAGAGCTGCATCTCGCCTTGCTCATATTGACCTTCAGGCAGAACGGTGACGAGAATAACGTGATCCCCGTCACGAACAACGTTGTCCACAGCCCATTTTAACGCTTCCTTGCTGCATGCTGAGAAATCCACCGCTACTCCAACTCTTCTATCTCCTTCCATCTCTCTCTTTCTTTGTTCTCTGTTCTTGTGCCTTCTGGGATTTTATCTGTTTGCTGTAATGAAAGAAGAAAAAGGTCCAGTGTAGACCACAATTCAAGGGCCAGAGGAGAGAGAAGAAGAAGTAGAAACAGTGAAGACTCTACAGAACAGTATACACATGGAAAGATATGCGTACTAGGGATTTGACTGTCTGATGAACGATCGAAATCTTATGCCTTCAATGTTTTTGGACCGTTCAATTGGATTTTCGTACGGATTGATATGCTGTCGAAAATCAGACGGTAGTTGTGATGGAATGGTGACAATTATGAATCGTCCCCACACTTTCGAGGAAGTTGAGTTGTCTTTTTGAGTGATTTGTGGATGTATGCATATGTTATTAAATATGATCAAATGGAGTTCAAAACAATCGCAAATTTGTATATTATTATTATTATTATTATTATTATTTTCACACTCAATTGAATAATGCTGAGATGCAGGATCCTCTCTGAAAGATTAATGGTGGAGAAAGAAGGATAGTACAGAGAAAAGAGTTCCAGCAAAGGTGAGTACAAGCAGCAAAATTGCAATAACAAACAATCTTGACATTTCTGGTAAGCGCCATCTCTCCCGATGATGCTTACTCTTCTTCTTCTTTCCCCATGCACGATGCGAGCTGCTTGTTATATACTCGTTCACTTGTTCACACAGCCCATCAAAACAAAAATCCTTCAAGTCACTGGGATGCGCAGCCTTCCTCAGCCTGTCAAACAGATCAAAAGCTTCTCTTTCACTGGCATCAAAGTTGGTTAGAATGTGCCGCTTCTTCAGAAATTTTACATCTTTCTCGGAGCAGATTAGGCTTTTCATCAGAACGACATAAGAGGAAATGTGCTGAGTGTTATCACAGGGACACTGCTCAAATGCAATGAGATTCCTCAAGAGGCTTTCTGTGTATTGATGAAATTGTATAGGAGGGATTTCGAGCACTCCATCAACAAACTTTACATCGAGTAAGTTTTCTGTTTTAGCTTTCTTCACCTGAATTCCAGCATGTTTCAGCTTTTTTGCACTCTGCAAGCCAGTTTGTTGGGCATCTTGCGTTACTTTGATTCTTGGAAATGTTGGCAGGAAACAATGGCGGATTAAGTCAAGTAAATGATTCCCTTCTAGGCTAAACTTTTCGCGGTGAATACTGTGATCTCCTGGAATCATGTTTCTGAAGAAATGGAAGGCAAGGTTGGTGAGGGGTAAGTTACATTGTTCAGGAAGTGGTATAATTTGATACAACCTTTGAAGAATGAAGAGAGGAATTTGATTTTCAAGCAATATCATGTTACACCTCAAATCAAAAACCAAACCGGGTGTGCTAAATATAGGATCATTTCGGCGTTTTAGACCCTTTATGGCATGCCTAAGGAAGAGCTCAATGATGAAACCGCCATCAACTAACAGCAACTTAACAAATTCATCACTCGGGAGAGTAATCGTTTCCTCATAGCATAACCTTGCTTTATGCTCCAACTCTTTCATTGCTTGCACACAATTATGCAAGGTTGATTCTAGGCTTGGTTTTCGATTGAGAAGTGCATACAGATATCGCCATTTGTGATCTTCTGTGGCTATCAAATTTCCTCGACCATGGTGAAGAGGGCCAATTGAAATTTTGTCGGGAATGTATGCCTTCCGATATCCTTCACGAATTGCTACATTTACTCTGCCTATACAACGTGCAGCAACTACTGTTTCCATCTTATTCTTGATAGTAGTTACAAGTGAATCGTTCAGAGATGAAATTTCAATGCTGACATGATTGGTTTCAAGATCACCGTTTTCCCTCTCCATTCGTATTCGAAGCTTGAATTTGATCAGTTGAACGGAAATGAAGGTTAACTGAATCTGCAATATTTGCGTTGAAGTATCAAGTATAAAACAAGTATTAAACAAGAAGGAAGAAGTAAGAAATTAAACGAAGAAACACAAATACAATACACAACCGCTTAATTCATAAATGTCATTGTGACAATCAATCTAAGGAATCCCAAAGAAACATACCTTGCAGCTTTTTCAGATCACTCAATGAATCCAACACACACATTTGCATTAATGTCACAACACAGTAACAGCTTATTATACTACATCTCCAGAAAACTGGTGAGAATCCAGGATGACTTGAAGAGTTCACTTAGAATCTTTTCCTGGCCTTCTTTATTTAAGCTGACAAGCATCCTAGAAGCTCTGAGAGAAAGCATATTTCTGTACAAAAATCAAAGATAAATTGCATACTTGAAAGAGAGGTCAAGAATTAATGCAGTAGAATTAGAGAGTAAAGCATTTATTTATTTCTACAAAAGTAGAGGTAAATTGAGTACTTGAAAGAGGAGTTAAGAATTGAACACAGAAGAATTACTGTGTAACTCAAGTACCAACCTATTAGCAGAGTCTAATATGAATGCTTTAGCTTCACGAAAGTTCCGCAACAAAAAAAGCCCAGTTGGGGACTCGTGTTGCACAATTGCAGGGTATAGAAACAACATCACTTCAGCTTTTGCTCGGCAAAATCCTGAAAGCCAATTCTGTTCCGATTCTTTTGGCTCACAGAGTAATGATATCACAGAGCATGAGAACTAGTTATTTGAAAGAGTAAGATTCCCCGGTCGGACGTCGTTCTTTATATTAATGGAATTTAAGAATTTCGGTAATCTCTCTGTCCAGGCTGAGGCTGCGCGGATGGTCCATGAAAATTACTCTCTCTACTGGTAACCATGGTCTACAGACACGACGCAAGTCTTAACGGTTCTACTGACGGCTACTTTAACCCGTCTTCATCTTGAAATTGCAATTTAACGACCGCTATGTTATTCCAAGAGGATACTAACATCCGGATCCTTTTTTAATGCTTTCATAGAATAGGATATAATTTATCCATTTGTGACAAGTAGGTACAAAAGTATGGAACAATTATACAGTAACGTTACTATATCAATTTTGTGAATAATTAAAATATTAGGGGATCGAATGATAAGATTATATATAGAACAACATAATGATAAGATCATATATGGCTTAGTGCCAGCATTTCTCAAGATGTGTGCCTTCTCACTATTGCATTGTTTTCATTTATATTCATGAAACTTTGGATGACCTCGTAGTAATTTATGATTATCAAAGTCCATTTCACTGGATTAATTCATTGCTAGCTGCAGGTCTTCTGCAAGATCAATGATTCACAAGAGAGCAAAAGTGGGGTTTCATCCCCTTGGTGTTATTCGCGCTATTGTTTCATGGAATTATCCTTTTCATAATATCTTTAATCCAATGCTGGCAGCAGTCTTTTCTGGGAATGGCATTGTCATCAAGGTATCTAATGTTGGACTAAACTACAACACTGATTATGATGTCCAGTTCCTTCAATCTAGGATAGAGACTGATGCAGCTGCATTAGTTTCACAGGATGTCTTTTATCATGTTATATTATCTCCGTAGTCATTGTCCAACAATTCATATTTAAGTCAGTAACTTTTACATGTAGTCATTTTCTTGTAACTGTAGGTTTCAGAAAATGCAAGTTGGTCTGGATGCTTCCACTATTGAATTATTCAGGCAGCCCTTGCTGCTGTAGGTGCTCCTGAAATTTTTTTTGATGTAATAACTGGGTATGCATTATGTCGGTGTTTCTTACACTTACCAAGGTTAATATTGATATCTAGCTTTGATCAGACTCTTTTCTCTAGGTTTGCTGAAACAGGGTAAGTGCTGGTGTCTTCAGTTGATAAAATTATCTTTGTTGGTTCACCTGCTGTTGGTGGGATGGTATGATCCTCTCCTGCTTAGCTGCCCAAGATTCTTTCTCTAGTGTTTGTACAATTTCTGCACTTGGTTTTCACTTATATATTATTTATTGATGGCTTGCCATATTTGATTGCATGGGAGAATGTTTAAGATTGAGAAGTATTGTTTCTGTTCCAAGTATGTTCATACAAAGAGCAGTTTTATTTAGTAAGCAGCAATTTTGATGCTAACCCTGAAACATATTCGTACTGAAGGGGGTATCTTCATTAGAAGAGATGCCTGATAGATTCTCAGCTGATAAGTAAAAAATTGAACTATCAATAACTTGTTTGATTTTACTGCAGATAATGAGAAATGCTTCTGAGATACTTACACCAGTTACGCTTGAGCTTGGCGGCAAAGATGCATTTATTGTTTGTGATGATGTAGATACGCCCCATGTATGAATCCTTTCCACCTTTTTCTGATGTCTGGATGACCTGGATTTTTTCATCAGCATTTGTACTTTTGATTGCCACTGATCCTTATAGGAGACTGCTGTACGTGATATTGAGGTTGCTATAATTGCCGTCGGGCCAACTCTTCATTCTAGTGGGCAGGATTGTGCTGGAGATGAGAGATTTTTATGTCCATAGGGGCATTTATTCCTCATTTGTCAGACAAGTTACTAAGATTGCGAAGTCCGTAGCCGCTGTAAGTATGCCACCTATTAAACATTTATGTGGAAGGTGTTATTGCTGCCTGCAACATTGTGCCCAAGGTTCTTTTTGTGGAATCTGTCTAAATGTTTACCAGCTGTATCTCCCATAAATGGTCATTTAAATGGTTTGGTTTTTCACCTACGCAATTGGAACTTTATCATGTTTTCCAGGGTCCACCCATACTTGCTGTTTTTATTGCTCCTTTCATTCCCGTTTAAACTTAAAATAATAACAACAATAATTAAAAAAATTATTCATGCAATTTAAGCAATTCCGAATACAGTTTCAAATGTACTCACTGATAGTCATCATCCTACACAGACAAACAGTTATACAAGGGTATATAAAAATAACATTCATGCAAACCTGTGACTATAATCCTTTTCTCACCTTCAAAGGGTGATGCTGCTCTGCTTTCAGCTGCTTCAAAAGGTACCTGTCAGCATTTCCTAGAAGATAAGCCTTCATTGGATCCAGTCCCATTACAATCTTCTATGGTTTCTTGTATGTACTTGTTATCCTTTGCCGCCCACAAGCCACACAAAATGAGAGAGCATTTGGCTGTTAAGTGAAGTAACTAGTAGTAGGGGCGTTCCAATTTAGTAAGGGGAAATTCAATTTGTTGCTCGATCTTTTAGTTTGCCTGCAAGGGCAACGGTACTTGCCATGGATGCTTGCTTGCTTGTTGCAGTTCCAAGAACCAAGAACACTCTTGAAAGTCAGGTAGGAAAAACAACTGATCTTCCGTATAAATACTGTCATTGCAGCTCCACCACGATGATTTGTTAAGTACCCATATGTGAATTCTTGGACACCCTTTCCTTACAATTGGAGTGAAACTTTGATGAAAAACTTGAAAAGGTTTGTAGCCACTGAAGATGATTGAATTCAGCTGAGAGGTGCGGGCTGATGAAGGACACATCAGGTTAGCCTTCATATCCTACTATTGGACTTTTAAAACTAGTTTTACCCATGAGTTCTGATAAGATTTGAAAACTGATAAAATTACTAGAAGAAATTCACTCGTACTTCTGCGCACGAGTGATCTCCCATGAACATGGATGATTCTCTTGAGTATGACTGTCAACAGATTCATATTCGTGCCTCTTGCAATTAACTAATGCTACCATGAATCTTTCATTTTCTAGTTAAGTAGGGTATATAACTTGTTGTTCCTGAAATACACAGATCAAATTCTGTAACATTGGAATTTGAAATCGCTAGAATTTTCTCTACAACTTTACTTCAAACAGTTTTTCCTAACATGTGACCTAATACAAGCAATGTTAATGATAATTAGTTAATATTCTGGTGATTTAATGCAAATTTTTTTCCAACATTATATCAATTGAATCAACTTCTGCATTGGAAAGAATAATGGCTGCTGAGATTAGGAAATTACCTCAGGTAACTCGTAGAATTCATTGGCAGATATTTGCAGCAATTCTGTTGCAGTTTGACTAGTGCTCCATGCTAAAACATTGGCACTCTCGTCTGCAAGAGTGATATTCAGGTGGAAAGTGCACACAAGTTCAGCATTACAATTACAGTGACAGAAACTGCATTTAAAAACCCGCTAGAGCTCTCATTTGCAAAATGACCACAAAGGGTGTGAGCAAATCTCATATGAACATAACTGCTGATTTGGTCAAGCCAAACTTGACATATTTGTGCATGTTTCAGAAAAGATGCGGATTCATGACACGACATTATGATTTTGATATGAATTCTCCAACATAAACTGCACAAAGCGAGAAATTCATAGGAGAATCTTACGTGCATATAGCTAGCCCGGTTGGATAGATCAGAAAGGCACGATGACTTATGAAGACAAGATGAGTTTACCAATGCCAGCAAGCAACTAAGGTTAACAAAAGAAGCTGCAACATCCTTCTCAGACCATAGTACTCCTAGGATGTGGAAAAAATGAAACAAGTATTTAACGAAATGTTGTAGTGAAGCACACTTTTAAGAATAGAAAAAGTGGGCAAAATTTTGTAGATACCAAAATTCCAAAGAAAAAAAATTAAAATAAAGAAGTGTTCTGTTATCACAATTTTCAAATATGAGAACTGGTTTTAACAGACTCTTAAGACTATTATTTATTGATGAAAGCAATATTCATCAACTGGGCATACCAATTTTGCTTTGTCTTGGTGCATGTCAGCCAGACATACACACCACTTGACCAAGGCCTAATCTTCCCAATGACCTGAGAAACAGAATATGTGAAATTCACAAATTGTAAAGGCAAAAAAGATGTCACTGTTTCACAGCATTAACAAAACTCTTAGTACTAAGAGTCTGTAAAATGAAGCTTTGCACTGATCACTCTGGTTGTATCTTCATTTTCAAAGAGAAAACAACTTCTGCAGTATTTTTCTCCCGAAAAATTTCTCTGACAACACCACAGAGGCTGAAACCAATCATCTTGTCATGGAGGTTGATTCTAAATAACTGCAAAATTTTTACAAAATGACAAAAGTCAAAAGGGTTCAGTTGAATTCAAAGATACCATAAGTAATCTATGTTGATGCCACATGCTATATGGGCAAGAATGATTGTAATACCCAAAATCAAACAAAACAACAGTGGAAAAAGAAATCATTCCAGTGGTATCCCAGGGACAGGATCATGCTGCTATTCTGCTAGATTTTTATTTAGATTCTTTTTCTTCCATTTCTCTTGATGCGTTCAACAATAGGGTTTTTTATTCATTTAATGCAAGGTCAGTTCTAAATTCTCTTGTTTAGATTTCTTTCTTTGCTGAATTGCTGTTAAAAAGCAGTTTCTCATCAATACTGCTTTACTTTCCCTAAGAAATGAAAAATGGATAACTACATGAAACCAAAAAAAGAAATGAAAAGGAAAATTGTTGTTGTTTGCTTCATCAGAACTCTGAGTATCAAATCAGTTCCCAAAGATGAAGAATAAGATTTTCAACTTAGAGAAAACCTGTTGATACAAGATGAACTGATATAGCTCATATCCTCCATTTGGTGACAATGGCGGTAACTAGTTTGTTTAAGAAGTTTATACCTTTCTTTCTTCCTATTTATGTAGGATTGAATCTATTGGGTTACTGGAGAGTCAGGGAGAGTTTGACACTATACAGAAGAGGGAAATCACTCTTGTCGATAATGGTGGCATTAAGCTAAAGTTTCTTTTGTGGGGTGAACAAGTTCCCCTCACCAATCTTTTCAGGTAAGATCCAATTGCTGGATGCATTCTCGTATGGCGTTCTCCAGGCTTAATATATTTATAACCTGCAATATCTTGCAGTGTAGGAAGTTTGCTTGCACTGGATAGACCATATATTTCTTTAGAAACAAGAAGCAAGTTTTGCCTTGAATGTGGCAGTGCAACACAATTATACTTGGTGCCTTTCATTCAACACAAGGAACAAGTAAGTGTTGATAAAAGATTGTACAACCAAATATAATGTGAAAATGGTAGTCACCTCTGAGTTCTTCAGTTATGTGTAGCATTGACACAAAATCAGTATCAAACTTGCAAGTCGCAGCTGCTGCCTATTTCTATTTCTGTTATTATTTTTGGATTTAATTAATTAAGGGTAATTCATTTTCGTCGGCTTCTAGAATATCACCGCCATTTTTTCAACAATACCTAAAGCTGGAAGAATAATGAGGTAGAAGAGATTTAAGTTGTTACCTCATCTAACAATTTCACAAGGTATTCTGTTGGCAGAAGCCGTGGACTACCATATCCTCCTCTGGCAGTCCAGAGATAGCATCCTGTGAGGAAAACTTCCCTCCCTTTCTGTAAAAACCCATTCTGAGGATCCACCAAGTCATAGAATCTACAACAAATATATTGTCACAAAATAATTGGAACCCTAGGCACAAACACGACAAATGTATGACTATGATATTGATGCATTCATACTTTTAAGTAAAATCCTATACTTAATGGTCTAACATGCAAAAATTGATTGAATATATGCTTAATGGTCTCTAATTTAGTTATCTACCATATTATTGTATTATACAATACAAATATACATCACAAGGAAATGTAGCCATTGTTAGATTTACGACTATTGCATGCTAGACAGATAGATGGTATAGAATAGAAACTCCTTACCTACATTGGCGATAAAGATCAATGGTGTTAGAGCTCCAAAAATCCCCCAATGTAAGCATGTAGATGTTCATGACTGAATTAACAGATACATTGATGATAAGACTACAAAACCAGTTTCACCAAAATCACTTCTAAAATTTTTAGCATGAATATAATCCTAGCCAAGTAATGCAAATTAGGCTTAAACTAACAAATAAATATTTCTAAAATTCAATTCAAATGAGGTTTAAAAAAAAATAGTACCTGGAACAAGAAAAACATTGACAATAATTGCTTCTAAAATGCTATTTAATGACAAAAAATTCTTCTCAAATGTAGAATCAATCGTGACAGTATTAGGAAGCTTAGCTCTCCGATGACATTTTCTCAACTGATTTACGATCCCTGGCCTCTTCGTCGGGTGCCCGCCCGTTGTTGCTCATTCCACGCCTTTAAAAACAAAATCATGTCAGAAAATGAACCACCGTTAATAATCCAGTGAATAAGGAAATAAAAAAGTGACCTGAGCTAGATCGGAGAGAAGAATCGCAGCGGTGACGCCGCTTGAATAAGCTGTACATGTTCTAAGGATCCGAGACGCGATCCAGCTCCACCCGGCCCCATGGGAGGCGGATTCATCGTTATTCCGATCTTCTTCTTCGGATCATAGCACTGACCTCGCGTACTCGATCAATCAGAGAAACGGATCTTCTTCTTCTTCTTGTTCCTCTGAATGATCGACTTCCATGAGTGAGTCTTCCTTTGAGTGACTCATTGTTGACTCGCTCAGTTGCGAGATATGAAACTGAGAACTTTAGATATGATGCGACTTTGCAGTTTGCTTGCTCATGTGGCGGTGTTTCGAATTTGGGCGAGAAATTTTGGCGCGGAGTTTTCTGGATCGTTGGGTCAGTCCTTCTAATTAAGGTATTTAAGCGCCCAAGTCTCCTTAAAATTTGCTTTCCAACACGTATTCTCACTAGAAGCACGTTCAGAAAAAGTGCTTTCCGTAAATGCGTTTTGAATTTTTTTCAAATAAAATTTATCTATCAAATATTATGCTTACCGAAAAATTATTACAAAATGATTGTCAACATTAACTTGCCGCCGATGAAGTGGAATTTAACAAAACCCAGGACAGTTGATGAGCAAATGAACACAAAATTTCAACATGAAATCAAAGGTACAAATCCTTTACTTTCTTGAACAACAACATCATTCCTTTGAATCCTCAAAACCACTCCAAAGTACAAGCCCCTTTCTCCTCTCCAATCCAAAAAAGAAGCCGACAGAGAAGAAAGAAAACCTTTCTGAGATACAAATACAAATCTCTGAAGGGATATAGAAGTACAAGATCAATAAGAAAATTATAGCACTTCAACAAATTTGATTGAAAAATCCTGTGAGATGGGAAAAATTTACAGTAGCTTTGTAAAAATGATCAAATCTCGTGCTCTAGTGTCACATTAATGATGCCTACAGGTGACTTAGGCTGATAGTGCATGTCGGTATCTACCTCTTCAATTTCCTGATTAGATGATGTGTTGGGAACAAAAATTCCGTGTTAGCTTCAATTCAGTCATGGGTAATATCAATTCAGATTATACATCAAATGTCAATTCTATTACCTGCACCACATCCTCACCCTTGATGACTCGTCCAAACACAATAAGCTTGTCATTTAAATCTGGTATTGGTGCAGTTGTAATATATAGTTCAAATCCTTTGCTATCTTTAGTTTTTAAAGTTCCAATCATAAATGCCTCGTGCTTTGGACTGGTTGTAGACAAGTTAATGTTAGGTCAAATGTGCACTGAACACAGAACTAAAGTAAACACTGTTAAAATGGCATTCAGAAAACCTGGTTGTAAGTTGACTGTGGATCTTCCCTTTTGATGTCCAGTCTTCTGCAGCTGCAAGCCCTTGAGAATGCCCAGCTTGAATCACATAGTTTTTGATCACATGATGAAAAGGCATCCCTTTGAAGTGCCCCTTTTGACTGTAAAATTGATTTATCTTGAGGGTGTTTAAGAGTATAGCATAACAAGTGGTATGAACTAGCACAAAGTTTTCAGTCACAACCAGCAAACAAATTCCATGCTAAAACATTTTTGGATGGTACACAATCTCAGAGTTTTCAGCACAGCACAAGCTGCATTCACACAGAAAAAGCAAATTATAATGTTTCAACTATATCTATATATCTGGGACCCAAATGGACGAACAGGCAGATAGAACAAGACTAATTCATTTTCAACAGTTTTCGGCCTATAGGAAAAGAAAGGCCTTCTGTAACTCTCACTAAATGGAAGAAAAACGATGTTAAAGAAGGAGCCAAGCCATAAATAATCCATTGAGTATTCAATCAAAATCCACAGAGGACAACTAAAATTTTCATGCTCAAGCACACTGATAATGTTCTGGCTTACTGATCAACAGTATCTTGACAAATTATGTTTCCTTAGTTGATATCAATGGACGTATATGGTTAAAAATGCTTACCAAAAGTCAATAAATTTATCCACAGTTTCGGGAGAACCATCTTTGAAAAGTTCCACTACTATATAACCCTTTGATGTATTTAAAACCTGCATTGGTAAAGAACAGAATAAGCACAAGGTAACAATATCAAAAAGCAAAAAGTGGTGTTAGTTTAAGAGGGTATACCATCTCAAAATAACCATTATAACTAGCTCTCAGAAGAAATATTTTCAATCCTTACAAAAAGGAAGAAGTAGATTAAAACAACCATTTTGTGGGCAAACTTACAGCATGGCCAGGAAGATCAAACTTCTTTGAAACTGCAAAGGCGTCATCCTTGATCACAGACAGAGGAATAAGTTTAGCAGAATTTGCAGGTACCAAGAACGGAGGCTAACTAGAGAAACAACTGATGCATGAGTACACGCATCAAAATTTGAACTCTAAATGACTACCTCAAAAGTTGACAATTCACTTCCTGTTTGTTCATTCGACCTACAAGAAAATTAGCACAATGTTACATTCTAGAAAATGAAATCATCTTTGCCGAGATCTAAACATCTGAAGATTAAATATGGAAGAGACAGCAAACCTATGTGACCACCGTCTGTATGTTGCAACTAAGGACAACACAATCACCACGACAATTAAGTTGCACACGACAATCGTAGTGGCACTGACTCGAGTCGGCCCCTTCTTCCTTTTGCTTTGAACTAGCAAAGCCTGAGGTTTTATCCTCGCCATGATGCTCAAATTCAAGTCGTACGCAACTCACTTTATATCAACGAAACTGCAAAACACTCAGCCATATTCAATATTCAAACCAGAAAACGAAATCGAAAATCATCTCCAGAAATAATAAAATTTTAACAGCTACCAATCCCTTTATGGAAACAAGAAACCTATTAAGTCCCAAAAATATACGCCACCAAGTTTAGATATGAGAAACAATTACTCCTACACAAGCTGCAGATTTACAAACTACACTTATTTAAACAGTTGCATATCATCCCAGCAAATCAAAATCAATAAAATCAAATCATTTCAAGCAACGAGAAGCTTTTAACGCGGCATGATTTTACTCATAAATTACCATTTAATTCGATTTTAAAACGAGATGGGTAATTAATCAAATTCCAGTTCAAAAAGATTCGATGAGCGCTTGAAAAACTTTCCATGAAAGTCCAACACCTAAACTTTAGTAGAGCATCAACATTCGAAGAAACTAATTAAACTAAATTTCGAACATAACCGCGCCGATATCCACACGCAGAAGCATTTTCCTCTTTAAAAAATTCAGTAATTGATAATAACGTACCTGTAATTAATGGAATCGACGATTCTTCGCCTCTAATTCTTATCAACAAATAGAAGAGACGGTAACATCTTGTGCCTTTTAAATCACGGATTAGGTGATTGACATTGTTTCTTTCTTTACGCTGTCATGATGTTCTTCCTTGGGACCCATTTTTTGTTAAGATGATGGGTCCCGCGGAGAAGTCCGCAATGACAGTCTAGATGCGGCACACGGACGGTTGTGATCACATCGTCGAGTTGATTTATGATGGGGATAAGACCAGTCTACCTGTTCTCTAACGTGTACCTTGATGACGTGGATACCATTTTTTATTTTTTATTTTTTTAGATTAATGATATAATTTATCTATTTATATTATAAAGGTCCCTATTTTCTGGTAAAATTCCTAAATTATCCTTCTAATGCCAGTGGTAAAATCAATGTAAGATGCTAAAAGGTGGGCTTTGGTACGTAGAGGCCTGAAGAGGGGCCAAACATTTCCATTCTCGTCTTGGTTTATTTTGTAAAGAAAAATGTGAGATGCTAAAATGGGCCATAATTATTTTTAAAAAAATTATAAATAATATAAAATATATTTATAATTATTTAAATAAATTTATATATTAAAAAATTTTAAATTTTATATAATTATTAATTATATTACATTACTTATTTAAAATTCGCATTATAAATTATAATCCCGCCTCTGAGCCATTTATGTAGGAGAATATGATCGATCCGACGGATAGACAAAATCCAACGGCGGAGAATGATCACTCGAAGAGAATAGAAGAATCAGAATGATGGTGATGGCAAAATTTGTTGCGATGTACGGCGGTGATTTATTTAATTTAATTTAAGGTGACATCTTTGTTTAATAATTGTTGGTTCGATGGTCAGCTGACCTTTTTCTCTTTTGTTGTGTTGGGTCGTTGTTAGCTAATGGTATTTTCAGGTTCTCTGCATGATTATTCAACTCTGATTCTCTGAGTATTTTATTGTGCTGTTCGGTTTCATATTTCTTCACGTGACTCTTCCCCCATCCTGATCCTGAATATGGTGGGATCCGCCTTCAGCCTCGGGCAACTAATAATTAAACTACTCCGGTTACAGCGTATTCCTTTCCCGTTCAATTTTCAATCATTTCCACTCTTTCTCTCTCTCTCTCTCTCTCAATATATATATATATATAATATTATTTTTTAATTAATTATTAAATTAAATTTTAAAACTTGGGCTGAGGTTTTCAAAATTTGGGACCGCCCTTGATTGTATACCATAGTGTTGATAGAGTGTGAACACTGAATCAGTTTTCGGTGTCAATGATCAACTATAGTTGCAGGATAAGGTTGTGGCAGCAGCTATGGAAGCAACAGGCAACATGACTCCCACCCATAACCACGTTGAAATTTGTATGAAATCACTAATCTTGTTAGCTAGAATCTCTACAACGTTCCACACAATAATCTCTAGCATAGGGAAACGAATGAAATAAAAGAACCTTCTTTGACCTATCTAGCTTATAAATAATGTTATACATCGATGATTTCTCGGCTGGCTCACTGGTTGCATCACGGATCCCAGTGATTGGCAATCTGGATTCTTACACGTCAAAAGATGGTGTTTAAACTTGCAGATTTTTTGCAGCAGAGAGGCTAGTTTAAGTTACGGGGACACAGCACAATTATAAATTGGAAGACTACTTTTAAAGAACAGCTGGGATGTGATTTGAAACTAGCACATCAAATGATTGATTCATATTCTTTTCCTATTTGCCTAGCCTGCTGGGCTGTCTGGCCGGCCGGCTGCCTTTGTGGCCAGGCCAACCGCATTCACATGGCATGCATACTTTTGGCTTAAAAGCTTGGATGCTTGAGACATAAATGAAAATGGGTATCAGTCTATCAGAGAATATACTGCAAATACAACAAATGAATGACAACACGACTAGTAGAGGGTCTACAACCGACAGTCGTATTTCAAGCTACTAGCTAGCTTCAAGAACTTGGTTATAAAAGATTAACACCATTTGTACTGTACTCTTTACGGCAAAACATTATTGTTGCCAGAAGAACCATTCATACATACACAGTAGGGCATAAAACAAAAATATATTGAAAACATGTTATGAAATTCAGTGAAATAATGCCCTGTGAAAGAGCTTGTGATCTTGAAAAAAATCTTTCTTGTTCCAACATGTGCGTCATTTTTGTTGGTTACATGTATGTGCGCCTAGTGTATATATGTGTAGCTAGTTGAAGAATGCATTTATATGTACGCGTACGAAAGATTATGAAGATTCAGCAAATCTGTAAGTAAAATACAGCTCCGTTTTTGAGATGCAGCCCCGTTGATCTTAGACAGAGTAGCTTGCTCCCCATAGATGTCTTTCGAAAAGAAACTTGCCAGCTTTAACTCTGTAAAAGCATGCAGCTTAACAGGCAAGAGTTTGAAGGGGATATTTAGCATGCTCAACGGGTGCACAAAGTTCTGGTGGAACTACTAAGGTGTCGAACCACTAGGCCACATACAAACAAACAAAATGAAAAAGAAATAGAAAATAAGTAAATGAACAATAATGCACTAGCAACCCGGTTGTCTGATAGAACATAACGAAGTAAGAATATAAGAACGAAAATGGAGGTGGGTTTATGGCAGATAGCCCGTAGAAGAAAGATTTAGTGACCGAAAAGTTTTATTTATCTCCCAAACAAGTCGGGAAAAACCAACTCGTTTTCTCTCACTAGCAAAAGAGAAGGAAAAACTGGTTGACAGGATGGAGAACAAGGTTCTAATAAGGGAATTCAACCAACACAGAGATACTGAAGTGGTGGGGAAGCTTGAGAAGAACTGTGAAATGGGGTCTAAAAATGGTGTCGCGTTATTCACAAACATGATTATGGCTGACCCTTTATGTAGGATTAGGTTCTATGCTCTTCATATTATGCTGGTGGGTTTGAAAGTTTAGTGATCTTGTTTTTTCCTTTTCTCCGCCGGGAAACTTCATATACCACGCAAATTGCTATAATTTTCGTTACAAATTTACTTTTTATCTCAAATGTAATAAACATATTTAATGATTATTCTACGTTTTTATGATTACATTATACCATAGAAAGGCATCGAGAGGGAACTCCTTGACCCCCCATAAGATCTTATGAAATGCATTGATAATTTGATTGGCTAGACACCTGTTTGATATGGTTTGAATTATGGCCAACAGGTTGCCGAGCTGCGGGAAAATGGGGAGCTTGTCGGCGTTGTGAGAGGATGCATCAAGTGGGTGGGGACTAAGTTTGGAGGAACTTGTGTGAAGTTGGGTTGCATATTAGGCCTTCGAGTTTCTCCTAGGCATCGGTATATATACTTCTCTCTCTTGGAGTTTATATATAATGATATTTACCGTGATGATCTTTTCTTGGTTCTATCTGAATAGGGCAAAGTTATAATGATATAATGGTTTCTAATAACAATGAAGATAACTTTTGGTACATTACATTCTTCACCCACCTCGATGTGAAAGTAGGGAAGTCTGAATAAGCATATTATGATTTTCAGCCATTTTTTTGCTCAATCTGTGAGAAGAAATAGATTCATTAGTAGACATTCTGATTATCCTTGAATTTAGTTGGGTTATCTTTGGCCGGAGGGAGAGAAACAGTTGTGCATTGAATCAATTAGTACATAGACATCATACTTTAAACCCTAATTAGAATGTGTTTTGCTAGTTGAGTAGGTCAAAAAATTCAATCTACTCAATTTGTTTTAATGATATTGCTTAGGTTTTTCTATTACTTACTGTGCTAGAGGGAGAGGAACTTTTTACTAGAACTAAAATAGATTATATAACTTACTGCTTTATGTAGGCGAATGGGGATTGGATTACATCTTGTTAGATCAGTTGAAGAATGGATGATGAGAAATGGAGCACAGTACACTTTTCTTGCAACTGAAAAGGACAATGTGGCTTCTACTAATCTTTTTATAACTAAGTGCGATTACGTGAACTTTAGCTCATTAGTCATATTCGTTCAGCCGGTTAGTCTGCCTGTGAAGGCTCTTTCTCCTGGTATAAAGATTGAGAAATTGCATGTAGATCAAGCGATATCATTGTACACTGATAGGCTGAAAAGCAAGGATGTTTACCCTACAGACATAGACTCCATTTTGAAGGAGAATCTCAGTCTGGGGACATGGGTATCTTATTTCAAGGAAGAAGAATGGTTTGATTTTGAGAGCAAGGAGAAAAACGGAGATGCCATAACTAAAACTCCAAGCTCTTGGGTGATATTTAGCATTTGGAATTCATGTGAGGCATACAAGATTCATCTAAGAAAGTCTCATCATCCTTTTAATAAGTTTCTTCATGCAACTTTAAGCCATGCAAAGGAGAAGATTTTCCCTTGTCTCAAAATGCCAATGCGTAGTTCACTTGGAAACCCATTTGGGTTTCTTTTTCTGTATGGGTTTTATGGAGAAGGAGAGAGACTTGGGGAACTAATGAAATCCGTTTGGAGTTTTGCATCGAGATTGGCTCAAAATTTAAACCATTGCAAAGTAATAATGACCGAGCTTGGAACCTCTGATCCTCTCATTCAGCATGTACCCAAAGAATCCTCCATTTCATACATCGATGATCTTTGGTACTTGAAAAAAGTGAATTGTCTCACTGATATTGAGAAGGTCGAGCTGAAGAATATGACGGGACAATTCGGGAATGTCTTCGTTGATCCCAGAGACTTTTAGGGCTAGCATGCAGCGGTTACTAGTATGGCGTGCTTGTATGCCCGGCCGGCGCCTGCTGCTTATCGTAAAGCTTGTATGGCGTGCTTGTTGCTATATAATACTATAAATCTTTGTAATATCTCTTTCTTGGTAATGTATAAATGTCTCTTTGGTTCTTTTATCACGAGTTCCCGCATGTGTAATTCCTCTATCTATTTGCCCTTGTGGGTTTCTCTATCAAAGCCGATCCTCTCCACAATTCTCTCTTTTCATGCTTACAGGCGGCTACTATGCCCATCTAAATAGAAAGAAAAATTGGAAGTCATTTAATTTTATCATAGTAGTAGTCTTATTTAATATAATAAAATTTATTTATTAATAATAAATAAATAATTTTAAAAATTATATTTTTATTTTATTAATAAAATTTTCTCGTTATATCAATTATCGAACCATTCAATCAAATAATGTTTATTCATAATCAATTGTTCATTTATTTAAATTTAATAATTAATAATAATTTAATTACATACTAATTGTGCATTCAAAGTCAAGACACTTTTGATATTAAACGAACCCCTTCATCTAAATATATGCATAGTTGTACGTGTATATTTGTATGCAAAAGAATCTCTTTCTCCTGCATAAAATAAAGCCAATTTATTGTTGTGTTCTATCCTTTAAAAGCTCATTTTGATGAATGGACGACTTGTCGATCAACTGTCTGCAAAGTAGGAGACGTGTCATTCGACTAACTGGGGGACAACTCGCCGTTCGTGATGGGACGATTAGTCGACTTGTCCTACTCTTATATTATATGCAAAGCACGCGCCTCGGCTCGGCGTCTACTTTTGAAATATCAACGACCCGTCGTGCTCCATTTTTGACTGGTTTAACCCCAGCCCGAATCCCATCCGACGGTAGCTAATGTGGCTTTTGGTTCGTACAGTGATGACGGGGTTTCCATTTCAAGATCGCACCAGATTATAACTTTGTGATTTCCAACGTACAGGGCTTGGAAGAGAAATTCAGTGTCGTGTTAAGACTGTTTTGTTGGTTTATTCAATTGATTTGCTTGATGTAATCCAACAGGAAATTCTCAATTACAATTTTCATCGGTAGACATAGGTCATTACTTTTACATTTTCATATAGGATTGCTCTGCTTTTGTCGATATACAAGGCCAAGCAGCTATGTTCAGACATACACACAGGTCTTGTATCCAGTATCCTATGTGCATCTTCACCCGGTGCGGTCAAAAATGTTGGTCGCAGGCAAGACTTGCTGTAGTTTTGTTTTCTGGTCTGAATATTCTTCTTGGAGGTCTGATTCTCCTCGGCGCCAAATGCTTTGATGATTCCAGTAGAAAATCAAGCTTATCAGGGTCTAGAGACAATTTTTTCCTGACGAAATCATCCAGATCAAACCCAGTTGTATTTTCCAAGTCATTGCCAGCATATGAATCGGAGGAAAGTTCAACGGATTCCTCTTCAACAGTATTCTCATCAGCTCCCGGAGAGTATTTTGAAGGTTCCTTGTTGTATGAGTTCTGTTCTAAGTTCAAGAGCGTCTTTATTCTATCAAGTGCTGGATCAATGATATCCAGGAATCCCATAACCCACGAAGCATCATCAACAACCTCAGTCCGCTATTACAATAAATGAAAATATATAAGTTGGTCAAATTTCCACGTATTTGTTCTACCGAAATGTAATGTAATATATGTTCCATGGATTTTGAGATCACATTGTGAATGATTTAAAATGATAAGATGATGGTGCTTATGGAGATATTGACCTGCTGGAAGTAGAGATTACGAATTTCCTCAGCACGCACAGAGTTTCCTTGGTCGTCCTCCAATTGCGCCCAAGTCATCCATGTTATGTAACTCTGAGAATTTATATTCAGCGATGATCGAAATAATCTCCGGGCTGCTGATAGTTTACCAGCTCTCTGTTCAAGAACGCCCCAAGCCTGCAACAAATTGCAATTGGCAGTACAAATGTAAGTTCAGCTATGCCGGAGATCAAGTGGGAAAATTATCAGATTATCCCAATACAACAAAAAACATAATGCCATAATCATTACCTGTAGACATCGAGCCGCGCTCTCACTAGTTGAATCAATTGAGAGTGCTCTTTGGTATAATTCCCTTGCAGTATTTAGATTTCCTTCCTTCCATTCCATCCACCCCCATGCCTAAACAGTGTAATATTTAATTTAATCATTTTAACTCCAGTGTATTGACAATGTTGAAAATAAACTAGTGTGAAGAAATTAACATCTAAAATTAAAAATGGGAAAGAAGCTGGATAAGTTGATTAAGAGATCATTGCTAAATGATGGGAGGACTCTTACAATCCATACTGGTTGGTGCTTTGGATCAATTTCAGAAGCTCTCCTGAACAACTGTCGAGCAAGATTTGCAGTTGAGTATTTATATTCTAACAGAGCAAGAGACTGAAGAAGAACAGGATCTCTTGGATTCAGTGCATGGCCGATCTTTAGAAGTTTCTTCCCCTTGTCAATAAAACCAATATTTGCTTCAAATACTCCCCATACGTGCCATGCAAACCTATTCTTGGGGCTGGCCTGAACTGCTTTCTAGAAAACAAAATGAAAGACAAATGTTGCATTTTACTTTCTGATTTGGCAGAAGAAAATGATGATATCGCATATGCATTGTAACATAAATGATTACCTCAAATAGCTTCCTAGCTGCAAGGTTGTTTTCCTGTTGCATCTCCATTTGTGCCCATGCCTGCAACAGAAAGAACAGACAGATACATGAAGAAAAACTTTATTTAAGACACATCGTGACACAAAAGTTCAATTCCATGATAGATTAGCCAAGGAATAGAACTTTGACAACTTACAAGCCAACTAGCACAGCTTTTTGGATTACACTTAGTGGCTTGTTGGAATAAGTCCCGGGCCTGCTCATATCGATTTGCTTTAGCTTCCAGCAAAGCAAGTGTTTGATAAATATACTCATTTCCTCCACAAAACTTAAGACCCTTAGCAAGCAGATGCCTGGCCTTCTTGATATTGCCAAGTTTTAACTCGAGAACTGCCCATCCATGCCACGCAGCAATGTGTCTCTTATCAGCAACTGTTGCCGCATCAAATAAATTTCTTGCTCTCCCTATATTTCCTACCTTATTTTCCAAAACAGCCCAGCACTGTCGCGATAAAATATCTACTTGTCAACTTCAATTGCAACTCATTCAATCATATCTTCTAGTCCTATTGTTTCAAGAGAAAGGAAGTGGATATTCCCCAAAACAAGATATAACATGATAGTAGCTACGAGAATGTTTATTTCATTCCAATATCAGCAGCATCCATAAACTTGAAAGAGAAACTGAAAATTTATCCACCAAATATGGTCATAAACACTCAAATCAGAGCAAAAACCAATAATTTCCAGCAGAGTTCATGTTTTCTTTAATTACTTTCATCCAGAATAAGTATTGATCGTGATGCTTCAAATTCTTACAGAACTGGTTAAATTCCATGGCATTAATTCCATTCCCAATTTGTATAAGTGAGTGCATCCTTTGGATATTGAGCTTTGCACAGCAATCAGCCATATCAGTAGCATAAATTATGTTCCAGAATTCACTAGTTACGTATTAATTCAGAAACTGTAAATACTCATCATCAGTTCCTTGGTTGGTTTTCCAAGTGAAATCAGAAGAAGGCAAAATACAGAGCATTGAACCGAAATTTGCAATCACATTGTAACATATAAAGAAAATAACTCAAACCTGCCAGATATAAGGATTCTCTCCTTGAGTAGCCTGGCTACCTTTTGTATAAACAACTCTAGCTTCTGCAGTTTTCGATTGCTTAACCAGTATCTTCCCTAACGCTACATACGGCCTCCCATTCTCTGGCCAGTAATTTATACACTTCAGATGCAAAATCACACAAAACCCATCATTTACATCAGCTGTATGTACCACGAATCATTCACAAAATTCAACAAAAAATAGCATGAACAATGGGGACAACATAAAATCGTCAGCGCGGAGCATCGACGACGACACTCTCTATGCTTAATTTATGAAAACATACCTCCTCAAGAATCTTCCGAGCTTCTTGATATCTGAAATTCTTGGCCAAAATCTTCGCTCTGTACAAAGCCAAGTCCAAGTTTACTGTTAGCGGCCTCTCTGAGGAACCAGACTCCACTCTCTCCGGTTCGAACATCGGCATCTTCTTCGCAAACTCATTAAGACTAGCATCTATGATCCCCGGTGATTTCAACTCATCATCCTCAGCCGCCTCACCCAATTCTTCATCGGAGACCTCCTTAACCGGCCTGCGAACCACAAGAACTTCCTTCTCTTCGATACCTTCATCGTCGCTAGCTTCTACCTCGTTGAATTTGTTGTCTCGGATTTTTGGCGATTCTTGATGTTGATCGAGAATTAATGGAGAGGAGGAAGTTTGGTGTGCGGAACATGGAGGGAATGAGAGATGGGTTTTGCATGGAATTTTGAAGGAGGTTTTGTTGATGTTTTGAGAGGAAGTGAAGAGATTGAATTTGGTTTTAGGGGACGAAGAAGAAGCAACAGTAGCAGAGAAGATGTTCATTTCCCCTTTAAAGAGTTTACTGTTGTTCTTCTTTTAACGGATAGAACTGTGTGGTTTGCATGCAAAGGAGGTATCGGAAGTGCTCCGGGTTTAGAGGACTGCTTCTGCAAGTACAAATATACCCTTTTTCTCGTACTACCATTACAGTTTATAAATATTTTTTGATTTAAGAAATTAACTATTATGTGAAATAATAAACAGAACACCGGCGAGCAAATTAGTTTAACTGTTGAAAGTTTCTAAGACTAGGTATTTTGGTAAATCCAAATATCCGGAGTCACTGGACTGACATCGGCCACGTTGCTTCTTACACATCAGGTGGCTCAGCACTTGTCAATCTATAGTAGATTTTTTATGCCACGTGGAAGAATTTTGTTGGTTTTATTCTTTGATTCAAGATAGTTGATCAACCCACAAAGTCCACGATACTGCCTCGGGATCGAGGAGATGCAATCTAATATCGTCGATCCTATGTTAAGACTCCACCCCACTGCCTCTTCTGGGTTGGCATTTGTTGCTCAGTTTCGGCAGTCTCGACCATTAAATCAGCTTGAGGCCTTGGATTCTCCTCCGTTTCTTGCTTTGGTGAAGTGGAATCTTTAATTTGTTCCCTTCGCTTCTCCATCTCAGCAGCAAATGTCTCAAGTATTCGTCGGTTGACAATTTCCCCTAATATTCTCATTCTCACTGGAAGCACTGCTTGACATTCTGTTCTCGACATTGCAGGTCGATGCTGTACATTCAAAAACATGTTTCCTTTCCGATTGGTTTTCTGCCTTTGGCTTCTCCATTGTTATCTGATCATCCTTGAAATCCAAATCTTCACTGTGCTCAGAGACTTGTCAAGCCAATTATTATTGTTTTCATTAGCTAGTTTCGTGATGTGAGTTCTGAAAGCTCTCCCTCTGTCTGATTCATAAAAATCCTCCGAGGTTCTCAGCTCTTTGGCGAGCGAGCACTAGGTCTGTCTTTCCAAAACCAGCCAAGTTCCTGCCATGGGACTGTCTTCTGGAGGACTCCAATAACGTATCGTCAGATAGAAAAATCGAAGATTAATAATCTACTAACATTACGATGAACAAAATCTGATTTGGATGACTGGCCTAAACACGAATTAGTTTATGCATGAAATAAGATACTATACAAGCAAATATCTAAAGATAATTCAAAAAGGAAGAATCAAGTGCAGCAAGAACGCCTTCACAGCATTGACAGATCAAAGAAAGATGAAATTCCCTTGATGGAAACCAACATATCAGAAACAAAGTAAAGCTAATATTTCTGAACCTTGCAATGACTACCAACATGAAATAAGAATGTCTGATTTCAAATGCCACCAAGGTATTCTGAGAAATAAGCAACACATTGAGAAGTGAATAATGGATCACCTTCACGGACAGGACATAATACAAATGTCAGATGGCATTGAATTAATAGATTCATACACCTCACTTATCGAAGACCTGGGCCGTGTCATGCCTCCTTCCTTCATTGGCAGTATAGCATTCGCTGTAAGAGCAAGAGATTGAAAATAGATGATCTGTGTCTCTTGTATCCACTTTGAATTCCTCTAGACCGTGATCTAACCCAAAGTAGACGGCTAGGAGTCGCCATATTTTTCCATTTGGACGGATATTTTCAGTTCTCTCTCGGGCGATGGTAAGTCTATCTCATACATGCTACCTAAGCCCATCCCTTTCTCAGTGAAAAATTAAAACAGATATACATTATTTTTCTTGTATGAAGTCATCTTCCTGACTATAATCAATCAAATCACCATCATTATCAATCATCTTCCCAAATCGGAGTTTGTCACTCTGGCTTATCCATTTACTTTTCAATTTGACGATGACTTGGGAGCCAACTGCCTGGACTCCTCACGAGCTAGAAAAGTCATTTCCTTGTGAGAAGGTCCTCTTGTGCATTGATTCTGATTTCTACCTATGTCATCTGCATTATATACTCTTACCACTTGGCTCATGGCAATAGTCCCTATCCTCCCATATTCTTCTGACGTGGGGATCTATCTGGTCTCCAAAGCTCCGACGATATTTCCAATGAAAACGCTCTTTATTATCGGTCGAAATGTGACCGTCAACATAGCCATCACTACTGCAACCAGAGAAGATTCTGTTTCCGTATAATATGAGAAATCTTCTTTGTCAAGGTGGCCAATCTCGTGCAAGCTTTCCTTCTTTCTGCCACAGTCTACTGACCTGTAACCCCTATAACAAATGACTTCTGCATCTGTCAATGGGGAAGCATCATCACGATACGGCGGCTTTTTGTTCAGAAGCACCGCAGGACATCCCACGAGAATGGTTCCATTTCGCTTGAACAGGACCATGCCCTCGATAATTTTTGTTGACATCCTTACCATTTGACATGGGAGAAAAATCACCATCACTATCAGGGTAGATCCTCTTCTCTGTTACGCCACAGTGTCTCCCACTGTGATGCTTCTGGTACTCAAACTTGGGATTTCTGTCTTAAATAATATTTCCTATCACCTCGTTTTGTTTTGAAGCCGTTGTTGTTTATATTATTCTTATTACAGATCTGACTGAATCCTGTTATTCAGTGTCTAAATTTGGCGATAGCCTTCTTAACTGAGAACAAGTCTTTACAGGATCACAATGAACACTATCTTTAGATGCTTCAATATCACTTCCAGAGAGCATGTTGCACTCTTGCTAAATTGACCCCGATCACCAAGCCATTAACCATGAACTGGACTTGGATGCTACCACGTTGTCTGCCTTACAGAAAGTTTCCACTCCTTCAGATATTTCGTTTGAAGTACAGACATTCACCTCTTGATGATGATATCTGTCCCCGTCAAAGTCCTTTCCATTTACAGGATCATCAGAATCTAAGGACAGCTGGCTGATTAGATACACTCATTGGCTCAGTACTGCCAGCAATATCCAACCAAAATATTCGTCAGATCAGTGGCGTCCATAAAACAAATGGACATAATAAAAAATCTAAAACAGTGCGTAACTATCACGTGCAATGTGATAAAATGAGAGACTAAAGCTATTAATCGTCTTTAACCTAGCAAATATCATAAGCATCAGAAGATTATTAACAATCAGAAACCAGAATGCTTGCGCGCTTGACATCCATAGATGGTTGTCTTTCACCTATACTGCCTTCATCTTCAACTTAGCAAATATCATGAGCATTAACCTTAAATGTAGAAGGAAATGATAAACCGTGAGCTGTTAGTTACGAAACCCTGAGGCTTGGCAGTGCAGGTTTGGGCCTTCTCATTATGGTGTCTGGATCATGATTGCTGAGAACATTCTCCATTACTTGGGCCTTTTTACTGGACCATTTTACGGGCCCTTTGAGTTGAAATTTGAATGACAAGTCGTTCGTTTTCGCAAACCAGCAAGCCACGTCGTCATTATTTGTTGAAAAGCGAACAGAGCATCCTTCAATCTTAGGCAATAATTCTTGTTTACTCATTGAGAGTATACTTTGTCATCTCCTTCCTTACTGATGGGATTTACTTTGAAATTTAGTTGTTGTTTTTTAATCCACAATGCTTGTAAAACTAAAGAAAGTTAAATGTAACAGTTGAAATGAAGCACGACAGTCGGTTATATAAGCTTATTATCAACAGAAGTCATTCAGCATGGCAGATAATTACATAAGAAATTGGCAAACCAATGCACATTATAGGATCATAGCGCTTGAAAATCCAGGCCGTTGCCAAGAAAGAGCGTATAGCTGTAACTGCTTGTTGTGTCATTTGTGGGAAACAGGTTTATACGAGTAAGCTCTCCTCTTGCTGATGAAGTAAGAAACTGTGGCTGTGGCAACCAATCCTCCAAAAGTTAGTGCACCTAAGAAATAAAAGCAGACAGGCATCCTGTTAATTACTTGAATCAAAGAGTTGTATGCAGCAAAAGATTTCACAGCGAGAGAAATTAATAAAGCTCACCAATGATGATGAAATTGGGGAGAAACGCAACAGCACCTGCCAATTCACAGAACGATCGTTATATCATAACAGGAACTGATTAATTACGAAGTTGGATCAACGTCCTTGACAGAGAATACAGTGAGGGGAACCACTTTTACTCCGGTAATGTTTTCATAGAAGCACTTAACTGTATCATATTGTATTGATACGCAAAAATTTTATCGATATCGTGTTAAATTCGTATGGATGAAAGGACTTACTGTCACCGTAGCAGCTGATTGAACGCCGTCCTTCGAGGCAAATACAAAAGAAGTTCTGGGCGCCGCGTGTGCCATTACCGAATCCACAGAATCCATCGGAATCTGCTGCCTCGCATACTTGACATACTCCGTCTGAAGTTCGCCATGTTAACTTGAACCCTTCAGTCAAAGCTCGACCAAAGCTGCTAACCAGCAGCTCTCCGTCATCAATGGCAGCGGCGACCCTCACTGGGACAGCGACAGTCGATTCACAATTTCCGTGCCAATCGAACACAGGAACAGCAGTAAACACAAACGAACGCTTGGTGCCTGACTGAAGACGTGTTATATCTTGTTGTGAGGGTGGATATAGCGTGCAGTTGTAGAAGAAAATCAAGATTTTATTGCCGGAAGTGTAGAATACAGAAGATGTAGTAACAGTACTGGTTAATTTATTGGTAAAATCACTGGGTATTTCCGGACAGTGTGGATCTTGCATTTAATCGGCATAGGGGACAACGAGAGAATTGTCGGAATAATTGATGCTTCTAATCCTGTAAAAATTATTATCTAGATTGATAACTGAGTACTGGTCAATGCAAGAGAGGTTCAAACCCTTTTAGCCCAATGTTCAAGTTGTCTGCTTTGGTGCCATAACGGACACCTAATAACGACACCGTTTCCACAGTATATATTACCTGGCGGTTGACCAAAGCTGTCATTAATGGAGGTGTAGAGGACGCAGATCCAGAAGAGAAGACATGGAAGACGATGATGAGAAGAAGCCCTGAATTATCGGTGGTCAACCCAAGTTTATTGACAAAATTAATGCTTTCTCCAAGAGGAGCCCAGGTTGACAAAATAGTGTTTCCATAATACATTTTCTGTTCACTATAATACTTGATTTAATTTTTTGTTCAAGCTTTCCAAAACACAATTCTCATTCAGCCGGTTCAAATGCAACTAGAAAAAATCCCACGAGTTACTATAATTACTGTAATCCAGCAGAATGCAGATTATTTGCCGGGGGCTTTGATTTTAGGAAAAAAAAACTCAGTAGCAGCAACGGCTGCCAAGCTATACGTTGTCGGTTCTTTCCAAACCCAGAGTCCATAAATCGCGCATCCTGAAGCCGCCGGCGGCATTTACTTCTCCTTCTTCTTCTGGTAGTAAAACCACAGGCTCCATTTATCCATGCCGCTCACAATTGTGCAAACACTGTTGCACGTTCCATCAAATTGACTACCCCAAAAATTTACAGTTTAGAATTAATTTTCGTGTCAATATATTTAGACAATCTAGGAAAGGTTATGGCTATTTTAACAGTGGCTTTTTTTTAGGGTTAGACAATATAATTACCTATCAAGTGATTGTACGTAAAATCGGTATTTGAAAACAGATATACAGAAAAGTAGTTCTTGGTTCTGGTTTTCTGATCCGTAGGGGTGCATGCGTGCCATTTCATCGGTATCCAAATTCATTTCTGTTGTTGCAGGCTGTAGCTATCACAGATCATTTATATCTGCAGTGAAGGATAAGATAGTACGTGCAAGTGAATGGCACGTGGATTAAGATATTGCTATGTATGTATCATAATCTCGAGGTCGTCCTTGCTGCGCAGCCAATGGCGGAAGGGCGACGTTTCTGTTCAAGTTGATGTCTACCACTAGCCATTCAGATTTTATTTGAATGACTCAGAGAAAGAAACAAAAAGACCATGGGCGTCTACGTAATTAGATGGGGACCCGGTTGCAGTACTGTAATGGGATACAAGAAATTAGCAATGATACGTGTCTTGCGATTAGGGTGGGCTTAGGTTCAACGAATACAGAAGGCATATTTAAGTCGAAGCTGCCTCTGATACGACTCGAGGGTTTCATCCCTAGACGTCGACCACGAGACTTTGATTGATTGATTCCCTACCATTTTACATCATGTGAGTAGGCTAGTCTGAGGCGTGAAAGCGTGATAATTTGCAGGGTTCAACTTCAGATTAAGGAATTGACAGGATATTACATTGAAGCTCGAGCACCAAAATATTGACCAATAAAATGGAGGTTAATTTAGCTAGAGCGATGTCAAATTCAAACGATGCCTCTCTCATTTCATGTCCAGTGACCTGTGTTTCTAATCTTTCTGAAACTCTGAAATCCTATTCACATGGCTTCTCAGGCAACTGACCGCGTCTATGGGTTGGGTAACAGTTGACACTCACTTTCAACTCTCTCTCCCCAGTAGAAAGTTTGAAGCTCTGGGTTTCCGCGTATTGCAAAATATTGAATGAGGTTTTATTCCTCCATTTGAGCCGAAACGTGCAGGCCTATGAGAATAGAAACCATGTGGAACTGTGGAAGTAATAAAAACGCGTTTCTCTGTTACATGCTACCTGTTTTTACTTCAATTATATGTCGTGTTTCTTAGAGAAGGAAGACTAGAGTACGTAGCTTTCACGTTGTTTGTGGGAAATGCTTCTCTTTACACAGTGTTCGTAAAACCCTAGGGTTTGTATTTTTCATTTAGCTAAAGTTCAGGCTTCGGCACTTAATTGCATGAACAAGACACGAAACCCTCCCTCTTACACGTGCAAGAAGATGGTTTCAAGTAATTAGATTAATTGATTTGTTAACTTTTGGAACGAGTTGAAGCTCTGAGAGCTCAGTTGATTATATGAGCATGCAACAACGCATACATTTGTACACAAAAAAGGTTGAACAAATCAAGATGACTTTTCCGTTGGCCTAAACAGAAAATGTTCAATAAATGAATTCATGTGTTTCTCTCTATGAATTAGGAAATGGTTACCCAAGCTAACAACTTGGTTTACTGAAAAATGGAAAACTTCCATTCTTTTGAAGAGTCCCCACAGACTATAGGTTTCTGTTTTAGGCAGGTTTTTCAGGCCATTAGGCTGGCAATGCTTCCCTGCAACTTTCTTCATAAAAGCACAGGAGTCATGGACTTTTGTCTTTTCTCAAGATGCTCCCTGCTTCAATGTCGGGTCTAGAGAAGAAAAAGAGAGAAAGATTGCTTTCAGGAAAAGAGAGAGAGAGAGAGATTTTGGAAGTTTGGAACTAAGAAGAAAAGAATAAGCTAACATCCCGTAGGAAAAACAGGAGGGAGATTTTCTTTTTGACCAAATTAATGAAATTGTGAGTTTCTCTGCCGTGGAGACGGGAGATGTCAACTGCCTATGAGCTCCAGCAAACAAGTATGTATATGTGTATGTACACTAAGAAGTGATGTTACAAGACACCCACGCTTGCAGTTAAATTATTAAAGACTGCTAAAGAAACTGGCTAATTTCTATCGAAATTTCACTAGCCAAAGTAAAAGGTAAGGTAGAAAAACACAGGGAAAGGTTTGTGATCAACTGTTCAACTCAGCTTGATCCTTTGACCTATGTACGTGTATAAAGAGAATGTATTATACCGTGGCGTTTTGTGAAATTACCTTTTGCCAATGCGCATTAAATGGCTGCTGCTGTCTTTCAATTATCCTGCAGGCAACTAAAAGGTAATGAAATCGGATGGACTAGACTGTTGGAATGAAATTGGTGCCGCAGCCTGCCTCTGGTCCTTTCCCTTCCAAGCCCGCATTATATATTTGCTTCGTTTTCAATACACAGCGTATCTACAAATTCTCCATTTGAACAATTTCTCTCAAGCGTTTTAGCTTCGTTTGCAGAGTGGCTGAGGCAGAGGAGGAAGAAGATGAACGGCCAAACTGTTTAAACTCAGAAAATAAGTTTTAACTGTCAAATTAACCCAAAAGCTAGTCATCATGAAATCTTGTCATATTTGCTTCTACTACTTGATGCTGATGATGCTCGCAATTGTTATAGTTTGCAGTCGGGGAGAACTTTCAGGTATTGCTAAACCTCTAATTTTCATTTTCATTTTTTCTTTAATAATCTCTTTCACTGAGATGCCGAACTTGTTTGTTTTTATCTCTCTTTTTGTCATTGGCAGGACCTTCAAACAAGTTCTTGCATTCATTCCACGAAGACAAAAACCTGTCAACGATATACCCAAACAACAGAAAGCTCTTGGTACACGGTAAAGTTACCGTATTTAGAGTTCACTTTGTGTTTTTGTTATCTCTGTTGTCACAAATATTCGCGTTATTTGTCATATAATTGAACTGCTTTTTCCATATTTCTGTTGTTTTCCTCTTTAGGTTCTTGCACAAACAAAGACATAAGCATCTCACAAAGTAAAGATACCACATCTGGAATCCCACAATACATTGTGCAGATTGTTAACACCTGTGTATCCGGATGTGCTCCTTCAGACATTCATCTTCACTGTGGATGGTTTGCTTCTGCAAGAATAGTAAACCCAAAAACATTCAGAAGATTGTCTTATGACGATTGCTTAGTTAATGGGGGAAAGCCATTGAAGACCAGTCAGATTATCAGGTTCACTTACTCAAACTCCTTCATGTACCCGATTGTATTCAAGGCAGCTAAATTTTGCTGAGCTTGAAACTGCACACCAAGTGCTGGGAGAAATAATTACACCAAAGCCAAAGCAAAACCCAAAATTCAAATACCAATGAAGAAATTAACCAGAAGTGATTCAGCTTTTTGATGACCAAGCTTGATATAGCCTACAGCAAGCTATAGCTCGCTCTTCAATTTTGAACTTGAAAACTGATCTGGGTTATTTCTCTCCACTGCAATTTTATCTGTGTATTTTTTAGTATATGTCAATACTGTTTATTATTGCCATAAGTACTACTTTGGAGCCAAAGTTTCAAGTCAAAAGCTTCTGTTTCTGTCTGTGGCTACATATCATGGCGCAAGGAAGTCTATGAAATTCAGTTCTTCTTTAGCATCTCGTGTGCTCTCTTTGCATTCTCTTTTATTTTGCTTTTAGACCCAACAAACAGACCAAGGGAGAGCGTTTCGTTTGTATTTGGAGTTAAGATGATTGGAGCAAAATCCAGAGATTTGTCATCCAAGGAAAAGATTTGAGAGGAGAAAATGACAGAAAGTGGGAAGAAGCAAAAGCTGTGAAATGGGATTTTATTCTCTCTTCGTGAGGTGGCAAAGTGCGTCGAATGTCATCAGCATTAATGTCGCTGTTCGAGAACAGAAAAATGGAGAGGAACAATAAAGGACCAAACTCTGGCTGTGTATGTTTGTTTCGCATTACCGACAAATTTGATGACTCTTTGCCTTTAAATCAGATTTTAATGTTGGCCTAGCTGTGTGATACTTGAATTGGAAAATATATGTATATATATATATAATAAAAGATGTTGTATAGGTGAAGTATCAAGCTGTCTCATGATCTGGTTAGTGCAATAACCTGAATAATATCGTCCGCTGAATTACATAGTTATCTGGTTGTACTTGTCATTATGTGGCTGAAAAACCTGAATTAAGTAGCTATTTTTTGTTGCCCCTGGCGATGATTCTGGTGGCTCTGCAACAACCATTTGGTCGACCCATAATTAAATTAAGGACAAACAAGCACTTGTGCCTTGTTGGAGGAAGTTTGACTTCAAGAAACTGATTAACGTTCAAGCTACATTTGCTTGTAATAAGTGCTGAATGTTTTAGAGTACTTATGCTGAATACTCTTTGTTGAATTAAGCTGTCTTAATTCATTTATCCACTTTTAATATCTAGCTAGTTTTCCTAGGTCTGATTGGCCTGAGTATTTGCAGCTGCTAGGAGGAAGAAACTAGAAAGGACATTAAATAACAGGAATAAAAAAAGAAGCAGAGCAAAATGAATCAGTTGTACTCGTCTTCTTCTTGGGTTGACCAGCTGTGATGAAACATGAGTACTGTTCGAGGCATGTTTTTTATTCACTTAATGGATTCTCCTCATCGATGCCTAACATTGCGCCATGCACGGCATAATTGTCATTGGCCTTGTTAGCCTGATAATTGGAAACCAGTTTATCATCCCCAGGATCATTTGCTGTCGGTGTGCAAACTCAAGATTCCACAACACATCACCCATGGAAAGGCAATCAAATCCCTTAATAAGATAAACATTTCTCAGCTGTCTCTGTGAACTTCTCAAGCACTGATGATCATTCTCTCCCTTAATATGTGGATGAATAATGTCCCGAAGAGTTCCCTACTGTAGAGCCCAATAAACTAGACTAACTTGTTCCTTGGGAAAATTAGCATTCTGTGAAGTTGAAGAATTAGTTGAGCAGCTAAGCCAATTGTTGAGTCTTAAGTTTCAGGTAAAAATTAGCATAGCCGTGGTTATGGAGCTGGACCCCTAGACCTTTCTGTATTATATGCATTCAGGTGCAATATTTGATATATTATCAGGATATTGTTATCAGCTGGAGATGTAACACCAAAACCAGCACCAAACAAGTGAATCATCTTACCATGTTCGTTTAAGACGAGTCATTTGTTGATGGAATGCATATGACCACCAACATTTAGCCTAAACATTGTATGCAAAGAAGAAATACAAACTTCCACGGATTGATCAGAATATCCAATCAAAGCTGCAGGCTGAAATATTTCAGGCAGGGAATCACTTCAATCCCATTGACAAATGCATATTCAACTTTGTGTTCCGGGGAAGGTGTAAAAATTGCGTTGAGATCACCAGATTGTGCAGGAATAAGACATAATTCTTTTAAAATATGTGCATGTGTTAAAAGCTTGTGCTGTTATGAAGGCACTAAAACTGTTAAGGATAGTGAAACCATTTGCTACCATTGCAAAATAAGCGTTTGCAGATTTGTCTTAAGAAGTCGAATAAAAATGAAGCCTGAGCCAGAAGTGTTCTTTGCTGAAACTGAGAACTTGTAGTTTGACGTGGATGTGAAAATTATTGCAGACATGTAAGGTGTGGTTGACGGTAACCAAGAATCTTGATTGCTGGGCTGTACCTGCTGTTCAATTCCCCGAAGTGGTATTGTCGGTGCCATCGTTTGAATCACCGCATGTAAGGATATACGATTCAGAGTCTGATTGATTGCTTTGGCTTAGAAGATACATAATGTTGTTTGACGTGAGAGACAAGAAAGACATGGAAAACAGTATCAGGGTGATGATTAGTGGCGATGAAATTGTTCAATTAATGAAATAATAACAATTAATTTATTAATAATATATGAAAAAATTAGATTCCATAATTCAATTAATATTGCAAGAGAAACTTTTTCATTACAGAATTTATTAGCAGTTTCTTCTGAGTTGAGCTCATCCTGTGAGTTATATTTAAATGCAACTCTTTTTAAGTAATTATAAACAGAAGAAGCTATTGTTTCACGACACCCTTCTTGTTACTTAAATGAAAGAATTTGAAATAAACACCGACCAAAATAAACAAATCTCTTTCTTTGAATGATGTTTATTAAAATGATTAAAGCATCAAATTAGTAACCCACTTTGTCATTTTGTTTCCCCAAAGATTCCAATTCCTTTGTTAGCATCTTCGCCCTTGTCTTTTATACATCTCAAAATTTCAAACCACCAAACATATCCTTCATCCATGGCTACTCCTCTAAGCCTCACTTCCAACTTCTTCTTCTTCATATTCACGGCAACTGTCCTTTACATAGCCTACACTATCCCAAGGTCAGAAGAAACAAAACAAACCAACTTAGTTGTCTATGTGCACGACTATTTCACCGGCAACGACGCCTCAGCAATCACCGTCGCCGGACAAAGGGGACCCACATCGCATATCCTCCAGTTTGGCACAATCGCAGTCGTCGATGATACAGTGACTGAGGGACCTACGATCGAGTCAAAGGAGATAGGTAGAGCCCAAGGTGTGTATGTTAACTCGCAATTAGACGGCAAGGCGTTGTACATGGCTTTTAGTGTTACCTTCACCGATGGAGAGTTTAAAGGAAGCAGTTTGGAGATTCAAGGATCTGATATCTTTTCAATGAAGCAGAGAGAGTTCAGCGTTGTATCTGGGACTGGGTATTTTAGGTTTGTTAAGGGCTATGGGATTATGGAGACTCAGTTCCTGGACATTGCTAATTTGAATGCTGTCGTTAAGCTCAATGTAACAGTTAAGCATTACTAATGTTGATTTTGCTTTGACATTATTCCTCTAATGTTATAATAACACCCGGCTCGTTAATATTTTATCTTGTACAAGTGCTGAAACATGCCAACGTAACATCCCGGCCAATTGATTATATAACACGAAGCGGAAACATGCAGAGTCTAAAGACGTAGGGGGTAATTAATCACAAGTGCTTCCGGAATAAGTCATAAAGTTGCATTTTGATCTCATCAGGCTTTTCTTGATTGATGAAATGGTCAACTCCTTCCATGATTACTACTTCCTCCAACCATGGAACATCCTTCTTCGTCCTGCCTTTGTGTATGTAATCCTTTGTCCCTGCCCCGGCATATGATCCGTCAAGTCAAGATCCCCCACGTTGAACTTCCCCGGTAGCCGAGCAAAGCTACAGCATTGGCCTGATATTAACTTTTTGCCCACCCTCAACTCAAATTTGTAGCACCTTCTGGAGAAAAGAAGGAAAAGGAACAGCATACTTATTATATACAGAAACAAGAGTTGACCTGATCCTTCTAGTTTATGCAATATGATTTCTATATCTTACTCCACCCACCACCTTTGATGGGTGCCGGCGTAACTTAAAAAAATTTTTTGTTTTGCTGGGGCATCTTGTGTCTTCCTTTCACTAAGACAGTTCAGTTAAAGCCTGTACCGGGCAATTCCATACTGACCTTTCCATTTTTATTGAAGGGCATGGGGCATGGGCCAAGTGCTAGACTACTAGCCCCAGTTCACTGAGCCTGCTAGAAAATTATGTTGATCTAAACACTTCAGTGAGCCAGCTTGAAAGAACAAGTCCGTCTCAATTTATAAGCACACCATAATTCAACGTTTCAACACTGAAGCAATTGAAAACCGAGACAAGCTCCTTTGACAACAAGTACGATAACGTTAAAAACGACAAGCTCTGATTTGCA
Organism: Xylocarpus granatum; assembly: GCA_019650275.1. Taxonomy (NCBI): domain Eukaryota; kingdom Viridiplantae; phylum Streptophyta; class Magnoliopsida; order Sapindales; family Meliaceae; genus Xylocarpus; species Xylocarpus granatum. The sequence continues at coordinate 97,950 of BNST01000657.1, forward strand.
CTCGATTCACGTTTTCCGAATTCCACGAGTAACTGAACTAGTCAACAACGAGGGGCTGCGATGGAATGAATTGTTTTCATCGAAAACTAGAACTCTATTGCAGAGTCACCTTTGGCTCAGGGACAACTCTTTTTTCTTTCCTAACCGAGCACTTTGATTAATCGTCGCGTGATTCCAGGCTATGCGTGATAAGTCCAATATTGCAGACAATTTTACTTGAAAATGACATGTTCCACTTAATACGACGATATTTTATTGTAAAACGACAATTAATTAAAACAATGACAATACGTAAAATCAAGTGTTTAAAAAATAATTATAAAGATAATCGAACGTACCATACTCTAACCCACAAAATAATTGAAACTGCGACGGTTACTACATGTCTCAATCACATAACACATGACATTGCACGTCAACTTTGAAATTAAGAACTTGAAAACTTTGCACGTGACAGAAATAGACCGGAAACACCATGATTTGCCTAACAATTTCACTTAAAACGAAGTTATTTGTGTACGTATTATTAAATAAATAACAAAATGAGCAATTTTAATGTTGTTATAATTTTATTTACAAAAATAAATAATTATTATTACCAACTCAAATCTTCATCGCCCCACATGCAACGAACAACATTCTTCTTTTGTCTAGGTTAGCGATTGGTGGCAATACTGTAATTATATTCTACTCCAGGGCTTTTTTGACGGTCAAGTTAGTCGGTCAGTCAATTATAGTAGCCCCATGGTCTAACAAACAAGCACCACGTGTTGCCTTCTTTCCCTCGCTGGTTAGCTGCAATTCTCTGTCTGCTTCTATATAAACGTTTCTCTTCGCTCCTCTGTCAGTAGGCTCGTTTTTTCTGTGTCTCGCATTTTATCGGCTGGTTGAACGAGGCAGAGACTTCAGGTAGTTGGCTCAGATGTGTTGCGTTTTCTTTGATTCCATTTCCCCGCTTGTTTGGTAACAGGTGTCGATTTATTCGAGGATGGAGAGATATGCTTTCTTTCGATTTTTAGTGGAAACCAAATCATGTATTCTTGCAATTTAAACTATACAAATAAATGTAACAGTCGTGAATCGCATTTGCCTAATGCTTGTCTTAGCTCCGTTTCTACGTTTTCGTTCTATGATTTATTGGTTGTGACAATCCGGTTGGATTTTGGTTTGAATTAGGTGTGTTTTCGTTACATTTTGTTGTTGTAAAAATTTTGGATCGATTTCATGGTGTAGATCTGCTTCTGTTTGATTTTCTGTCATTGAGCTCGAATCACGGTTGCTAACCGCTGAATTTTGAAGTAACCGAATTGTGTGTTTGCATTTTTCGTTCTGTCTGTGATTATGGAAAGAACTGGTTTATTTGATGTCATTGTTGATTTTTTTTTGGGTGATTGATTGATATGATATAATTTTGTCTGATCACAGGTGCCTTGAGTGATTGGCGAGGCCATGGCTACGGGACAGTTATTTTCAAAAACTACACAAGCTTTGTTCTATAACTACAAGTCGCTTCCGATCCAACGGATGCTTGATTTTGATTTCCTTTGCGGTATGTGTGATGCATGAATATCTTGTTATTGATGTTATTCAAGCGAAGATGGATATAATAACTGCATCATGTTAGTCGATGGTGTTTGGTGCTAATTCAAATATTTGAAATTTCACGTTTAGGGAGGGAAACACCGTCGGTTGCTGGAATTATTAATCCTGGTGCAGAGGGATTTCAGAAAATGTTTTTCGGTCAAGAGGAAATTGCCATTCCTGTGCATTCAGCGTAAGCTTATATTTCTCTTTGCAAATCTGTCACTTTTCTGTTAATTCAGCGATTTTTAATTTAAATGTGATACGGAAAGACAAATGGTATGTATTGGAATGTAGAAAATCTTACTTATGTAGGTGTTCTAAGATAGCTCCTTGATTTGGCTATGTCGGCTAGCATTGAGTACTTGTGATAGTCAAGTTTGAGACTGCGCATTATATATTAAACCTCACATGACTTGGTTTATTTAATATTTTACTCTCTCTAGACAGTGTTGTGAATACCCTCCTTGCTTTCTCAAGGAGAAACGCAATAAATTTTAAAGTGTAGTTTGACTATTATTAAATATTTTACTATCTCTTGATGGTGTTGTGAATACTCTTGTTGTTTTCATAAGGAGAAAATCAATAAATTATAAAGTGTAGTTTGAATAGTATCACTTGTGTTCATAAGTATATTTGGTATGTAACTTGTCAAATATTGATTTTCCACAAGGAAAATATGAAAAATACTTTCATCTGATTTATGGTAAGTTGCGAACCAGCATATGAGCACCAACCATAAATTTAAACTACTGCTTTATTTGAACTGAACATTTGTTAAACAAAAGTTGTTAGCTTAAATTAGAAGCAGCATGCTTGCAGGGTGCAGAAAATGAAGTTGCATATTCCTGGGCTTCTAATCCTCTAACCTGTGTGTTGTAAATTTTTGCAGTATTGATGCAGCTTGTGCTGCTCATCCAACTGCTGATGTTTTCATTAACTTCGCTTCATTTAGAAGGTAACTTTACATTTATTTATTAATATTGCAGTTTGACTGGTTGGTATGAACTATGTCAGTCTTACATTTTAATGTATTTGCAGTGCGGCTGCCTCATCCATGGCTGCTCTGAAGCAGCCAACCATTCGGGTTGTGGCTGTAATTGCAGAAGGCGTGCCTGAGGCAGACACCAAGCAATTGATTGCATATGCGCAGGCAAATAATAAGGTGAGAAAAATGATATAAGAGTTAGTAAATTTCAATGCTAATAGCCATCCTTGGTGATTTGTTACTTGTCTTGTTTAAACTGACTGATTTTAATATCAATTGTTTTACAGGTTGTTATTGGCCCAGCAACTGTTGGAGGAATTCAAGCTGGAGCTTTTAAGATAGGTGACACAGCAGGAACCATTGATAATATCATTCATTGCAAACTCTACAGGCCTGGATCTATAGGTTTCGTCTCCAAATCTGTATGTACTCATTCCTCAGACATTAATTACCACTTGGTTTAGTCAAGAATCTGAAGACTTAAAATTTGATGTTGTGCATCCCTTTTAACCTGATGTGGCTCAAAACAGTAGTTTTAACAAGAGAAAGAAGGATTTTGAAAATTCCATGGGCACATTTATTCTTTTTCTAATTTAGCTGAAAGAGTTATGGAAAAAGCTAATTCCTTTTTATATAACTTTAAATGCTAATTGTACTTAAAAGATCTAAATGATGCTTGCATTTATGAAGCACTAAAAATTGCTCTAACCGGCAGAGCGTAATTTACCACCTTCTCAACTACGAAGTTGAGTGTTCTTCAATGTAGTTGACCATAACACAATTTTTTCTCGATGATTTCAACCAGTGAGATTGATCTTGTTATTCTTTGCTTGTATCTGAAAATGGAACCTACCGCATCATTAGGTTCTAATTTTGTTTTTGTCAGAGGTATAAGCAAAGAAATATGCAATATTTTGGAGTTTTGACAAATAATGTTTCCTTTGACAATTGCAGGGTGGCATGTCTAATGAACTATACAACACTATTGCTCGTGTAACAGATGGAATCTATGAAGGTAACTGCATGCTTCCTCACTGTTTAAATATATTTTGTTACTGCCTAAATGCATCCAGATTTAGGATGGAATTTAATGTGGGAATATTTTTCCAACTTCCGTAGGTATTGCAATTGGAGGCGATGTGTTCCCTGGCTCAACTCTTTCTGATCATGTTTTGCGGTTTAACAACATCCCACAGGTACATTAATTTTTTTTTAATTCCCTTGAGGGTTACCTTTGAACAATTATGTTTTGGCAACTTCATGTATATACCCTTATCAATTAGTATGAATATGCTTTGTTTTGGGCTCGAGTTGATGTTTGTGATATTATGTCTTTGTAACTGGAAGTGGCCAACATGTTCAGTCAGTGCACTTTAAAGGCGTAATTAAGGATAATTATTAGATTTTTGACTCTTTTTTACTGCTTTGGTCATTCTCTAATATTTCTTGGATTTTTTTTCCTCTTTCAAGTGTCTTTGTCTCTGATTGGTCTCAGGTTGAGATGATGGTTGTACTTGGTGAACTTGGAGGGCGAGATGAGTACTCCCTTGTTGAAGCCCTGAAACAGGGAAAAGTAACCAAACCTGTGGTTGCTTGGGTCAGTGGCACCTGTGCACGACTCTTCAAATCAGAAGTACAATTTGGTCATGCTGTAAGTTATATCTTCAGTTGTTCTGGACAACATTTTCATTCAACACTCTAGCTTTTATCACCATGAGATTTGCATTTCCCTGATCTTCCTCAACATTAACTAAATCAGGGTGCTAAAAGTGGTGGTGAGATGGAGTCGGCTCAGGCAAAGAATCAAGCACTAAGGGATGCTGGAGCTGTTGTTCCTACTTCATATGAAGCGTTTGAAACTGCAATTAAGGAAACATTTGAGAAACTGGTTAGTTTCTAAGACCTTATGTCTCCCCTGTCCTTTTTGCATTCTCCCACTTCCACCAAGGGAAGAGTAAATGGCTAAATTTCTGTAGGCTATGCAACTTGCTTTATTCACATAGATGGTTGGTTTTTTCTTAGGTCAAGGTGGGGAAGATTTCACCAGTGAAGGAAGTTACACCTCCACAAATCCCCGAGGATCTTAACACTGCTATTAAGAGTGGGAAAGTCCGGGCTCCTACGCATATTATTTCATCCATCTCTGATGACAGAGGTACCCTTTTAAATCTATTTTGTGGTCTCAATCAGCATTTTAGGTGTTTGGCCTAGATATGACACTATTTTTTTTTGTACCAATCTGCAGGTGAGGAGCCTTGCTATGCTGGTGTGCCAATGTCTTCAATTATTGAACAAGGTTATGGCATGGGGGATGTTCTCTCTCTTTTGTGGTTCAAACGCAGCCTTCCCCGCTACTGTACCCAATTTATTGAGGCAAGTTTGTGACAATCGGAGAGCTTTCTATGGAAAGTTATATTTAATTCAAATTTCTCTCTCTCTCTCTCTCTCTCTTTGGTTTTTTATTTCCAGTTGGACTAAAATCATTTTTTACTACCTAAAAGGATTATTAGGCAGTCAAAGGTTCCTTTTCATTAATATGTTGCCTTGGACAGATATGCATAATGTTATGTGCTGATCACGGTCCCTGTGTCTCTGGTGCTCACAACACGATAGTCACAGCTAGAGCTGGAAAAGATCTTGTTTCCTGCCTAGTTGCTGGTAAATAATAGTTGTGCATTCTTTTTCCCATTGTCCTTGTTTTCTAATAATTTATGGTTATATTTCTTTGATGACTGGAATTACACTACAAAGAATTAATTTATGAGTCTGGAACAGGTTTGCTCACAATTGGTCCTCGATTTGGTGGTGCGGTTGATGATGCTGCTCGATATTTTAAGGATGCTTATGACCGGGTAAGATTAGTAGGCATTACCTGAGAGGATTTAGGAGTACTTCTTGTCTGATTTCTTTGATGGTTTCTAGACGCTGAAATGTTATCCTTTTTCTGTCTTATCAGGGTCTTACACCATATGAATTTGTTGAAGGAATGAAAAAGAAGGGCATTCGTGTTCCTGGAATTGGGCACAGGTATGGAGATTTTTCTTCTGTGAAGATGTTTGTATATTTTTGAACGATGACATTTTATGTTAATCATTAATTGTTCAATGCAAATTGGCATTAACGTACTACTGTTTGCTTCCTGTTAAAAGGATCAAGAGAGGAGATAACAGAGACAAAAGAGTGGAGCTGCTACAAAAGTTTGCACACAAACATTTCCCTTCTGTCAAGTACATGGAATATGCTGTTCAAGTTGAAACCTACACTCTATCAAAGGCAAACAACTTGGTTCTTAATGTAGATGGTGCAATTGGGTCCCTTTTCTTGGATCTCCTTGCTGGCTGTGGACTGTTCAGCAAGCCAGAAATTGACGAGATTGTTGAGATCGGCTATCTGAATGGGCTCTTTGTGCTGGCACGTTCTATTGGTTTGATCGGGTAAGTTAAATTAAACTCCAGATTCTTCTCATGCATACCCTTTTGAGTATTATGCTTAATCTCTGCTTCCTCGAGGTACAGTTAGACCCTTTGATGGTGGGCCATCAATAGTTGAACTTAATTTATCTAGAAAAAGAGTTCGATCATAGTTTTCTAGTATATATAACAACAGCGATTCCCATCTCAAACATGTCGTTACTGTGGATAGTGATACACATACGGGTTATCTGTGACAAAAAATTGTGCTGTTTGATATGTTTGGCATGTATAGTAATCTAATTGGCTGAGTTCAATTGGGTGGGTAAGAGTTCTTTTGTTTTAGAATAGGATGTTGCTAGACAAAGCAATATGTACAACTTAACGCATCTGCAGCAGAATTGGGCAGTTCTCTACATTGTGAGCTGTCTGGTACTATGTAACTCTCTTGACTGTGATTCTAAGGGTCCAATAGGGGTGGTGGGTCAGAATGCATTGCAAAAAGAGAAAGAGATAGGAGGGAGACCGCCATTTTCTTACGTATCTCTTGACTTGAATTTTTGGCTACATCTTCAATCTTACTTACTGCTTCCTATTCAAACTTTCAGGCATACCTTCGACCAAAAGAGACTGAAACAACCTCTATACCGTCACCCATGGGAGGATGTTCTCTACACCAAGTAAAATAGTTCCCAGCAGCCAGTGGAAAACCGACATGCTTTCAGAAAACATTTTTTCCTTTTTAAGTCCTTACTGCATTTTGCTGGAATTATTGTTGGGTCGTTGGACTAGTTTTCTTACTACTACTTACCGGCTTCAAGGTCATAAAGAATAAAACTCGAGATCATTGATTGGACCAAGTAATGTTTCTGCAGAGAATTTCTGTTTTTTTTTAAATTTTACCAATTGTTGTATAAGAATCTCGCCATTGTCGATCCTCCAATAAAATCATGCACCAAATCATACTCCTGTAAGAAAAAAAAATGCTCAGCTTTCTATCAAGTCCGCTGATATTCCAACATATTCTCTTTCGAAAAGACGATGTAAAGTTTCGCGTAGATCGTTGTTTCAAAAGAACGAACGGCCGTAGTATTACATCCAAAAAAGCAAAGCGTGAAGCAAAACTTTGGAAAGGAATCCGCGTGATGGCGTCGTGTCAACGAAGAGAATCGATCGTCTTTGTTGGAAATCAACTTTTCATATGTTGATGATCAACAATTCACGTGGGTGTCACGTTTGTCAAGAATGGACTTTGTGTCGTTCAACATGTCTAACAATCAAACGTTCCCCTGCTGTTTCCCACCGCCGCCGTAGCTCTAACGACGCCCAAAATCAAATTCCAAAATTAAAAAGAGAAGAAAAATAATTTAAAAAAAAATAAATTTTTTTGAAAGGGTAACAATCATTCCCATTCCTAAGTTTTTGAAATTATTCAATTAAGCCCGTTGTTGGATCTTCCATCCATTAAATAATCCCGATTGAAAAAATTAATTCACAGTTGCGTAGTCACACCTCCTAAGTGATGGATATATATATATATATATATATATATATAAATAAAATTATACTGTTAATCTGTAATTTATTAATTAAAGTGAAATTTTGTGCAAAGTTTTATGTAAAATTACATCAATATTAATATTAATCAAGGTTGTTGATGGATATTTAATTATGATGTTAGATTGTCAAAAATGAAGGGTAAAATTATAAAAAGTCAAAAGTAAAAATTTATTTGATATAAATAAACAAACTATGTTTTTTATTACAATTTATAAAGAGTTTAGGGACAAAAATTATATTATGGGAAACCCGAAATACAAAGACGACCAAACCCGGTGAAACTTTTTCTTTACGGGCTGCTCGCTGTCTCAACGGCCGAAGAGTATCAAAAAGTGTTCACTGTAACTTCACCATGCCCTTCAACTTTTTGAACTGAAATTCTTCAAAATTTTCCCTTTTTGTGATAACCACAGTACAGGATTCTCTATTTCTATGAGGTTTCTTTGATGGGTGGTTTTTCATATTCAGTCATCTTGTAAGGTTAACACAACTGAGGAGCTTCTGAGAGTAGAATTTTGCAGAAAACAGTGAACATTTAGGATTAAATTACTGAGAAATGGCGTCAGGCAGCAGGGCAGCAAATTCACAGCAGCAACACCAAACTCAGGCACAATCTTCAGGTACAAGCAACATAAGAACGCGGCAGAACGCTACAGAATCCATGACTGCAAGCAAAGCCATTGCTCAGTACACAGTTGATGCTCGCCTTCACGCTGTGTTTGAACAATCTGGAGAGTCTGGTAAGTCATTTGATTACTCGCAATCGGTGAGAACTACCAGTCAATCTGTTCCTGAACAACAAATCAGTGCTTACTTGTGCAAAATTCAGAGGGGTGGTCTTATTCAACCCTTTGGTTGTATGATTGCTGTTGATGAACCCACCTTTAGAGTCATCGGCTACAGTGAAAACGCGCGTGAAATGTTAGGTTTAACCCCGCAGTCTGTTCCTAATCTTGAAAAACAAGAGGTATTAACGATTGGAACGGATGTGCGGACGTTATTTACTTCGTCAAGTTCAGTTTTACTTGGAAAAGCTTTTGGTGCGAGGGAAATAACTTTGTTAAATCCTATTTGGATTCATTCAAAGAATTCTGGAAAGCCCTTTTACGCAATTTTGCATAGGATTGATGTAGGGATAGTTATTGATTTAGAACCTGCAAGGACAGAGGACCCTGCTCTGTCTATTGCTGGAGCTGTGCAGTCACAAAAGTTGGCTGTGCGTGCAATTTCGCAATTACAGTCTCTTCCTGGAGGAGATATTAAGTTATTGTGTGATACTGTGGTTGAGAGTGTGAGGCAGCTTACTGGGTATGATAGGGTTATGGTGTATAAGTTTCATGAGGATGAACATGGTGAGGTTGTGGCCGAGAGTAAAAGGCCTGATTTGCAGCCTTACATTGGGTTACATTATCCAGCTACTGACATTCCTCAGGCTTCACGGTTTTTGTTTAAGCAGAATAGGGTTAGAATGATTGTTGATTGTCATGCCACTCCGCTTTGTGTGATTCAGGATGGCGGTCTTTTGCAACCTCTGTGTTTAGTTGGCTCAACGCTTAGAGCTCCTCATGGTTGTCACTCCCAGTACATGGCTAACATGGGATCAATTGCTTCGTTGGTGATGGCAGTTATTATTAATGCAAATAATGAGGAGCCTATTGCTGGGAGGAACTCAACAAGGCTTTGGGGTTTGGTTGTTTGCCATCACACTTCCGCTCGGTGTATTCCATTTCCACTTCGTTATGCTTGTGAGTTTCTGATGCAAGCTTTTGGACTCCAGCTGAACATGGAACTGCAATTGGCATCACAGTTGTCTGAGAAACATGTGCTGAGGACCCAAACTCTATTGTGTGATATGCTTCTTCGTGACTCCCCTACTGGCATGGTTACTCAGAGCCCTAGTATAATGGACCTTGTGAAGTGTGATGGGGCAGCACTCTATTACCAAGGGAGATACTACCCGCTAGGTGTGACCCCAAGTGAAGCCCAGATAAAGGATATTGTGGAGTGGCTGCTGACTCACCACGGAGATTCAACTGGTTTAAGCACAGACAGTTTGGCAGATGCTGGGTACCTTAAGGCAGCCACACTTGGTGATGCAGTTTGTGGAATGGCTGTTGCTTATATCACTAAAAGGGATTTTCTATTCTGGTTCCGGTCCCACACTGCAAAAGAGATCAAATGGGGTGGTGCAAAGCATCACCCAGAGGACAAGGATGATGGGCAAAGGATGCATCCACGTTCTTCATTCAAGGCATTTCTAGAAGTTGTGAAGAGCCGGAGTTTGCCATGGGAGAATGCAGAGATGGACGCAATTCATTCTTTGCAGCTGATTCTGCGAGACTCTTTTAGGGATGCTGAAGCAAGCAATTCAAAGACTGTTGTAAATGCACAGCTTGGAGATCTAGAGATGCAAGGAATGGATGAGCTCAGTTCAGTTGCCAGGGAAATGGTGAGGTTGATAGAGACTGCAACTGCTCCCATTTTTGCCGTCGATGTCCAAGGTTGCATTAATGGGTGGAATGCCAAAGTTGCCGAGTTGACTGGGCTGTCAGTTGGGGAAGCTATGGGGAAGTCTTTGGTTCATGATCTTGTTTATAAGGAATATGAAGAAACTGTCAATAATCTCCTTCATCGTGCTTTAAAAGGTAGTCCTTTATCCAACATCTTCATTTCAGTCAATGGAAAGGGTTTACTATGTGCATTATGACATCTTGCTGGAATGTAATATTTCCATTCCATTGTCCATGTCAGTTGCACATGCAAATGGAAATGAAAGAATTTCAAAACAAATATGGGTCTTGCCAAAAATCAGTCAAAGAAATGATGATGGAAATTACAACGAGGTCATTCATGAGTAGAATGTAAATTTACCCAGTGAAAGTTCAATGAATGCTGTTGAGAGCAAAACTTGGCTCAGCTAAAATGCTCTAAAAATCACTGTCCATGCCAATTTAACTTGCATGTTTTGTCTGAGTGGAGTAATGTCTGCATATACTGTGAAACCATAAAGTCCATTTTTGACTCTTGAATCCGTCTGGATATAACATAAAATCTCAAACCTGATTACAGTCATTGTCGTTGCTGATATGTACATTGTTCACTGGTCTTGTTATTGGTGATTCAACCAGAACTTTGGGATGAGAGTTGAGATTGGTATGATGAGCCTAATCTCAAAGTCATTGTGTGTTTGCCAATATGTAGATTGTTCACTGTCTTGTTATCAGTGATTCAACCTGGACTGTGGGATGAGAGTTGAGATTGGTATGGGGACTCAACACACTGAAATAATTAACTAGAACATCACTGTGACATCCAAATAGTTTTCAACACAAAATATATATGTCTTGAGGGTGGTTATTCTTGTTCATAAGTTATAACGTAACTGTCTTATTCTTTTTAATGGTTGGCGATTAATTGATTTTTATTTGTGCGACTACTTAGTATTGTAACTGTTTTTAATGTTGTAAGTGGACATTCCATTACTCAAATTTACTTGTTGCAGGTGAGGAAGACAAAAATGTAGAGATAAAATTGAGGACATTTGGCTCAGAAAATAATACGAAGGCAGTCTTTGTGGTGGTCAATGCTTGCTCAAGCAAGGATTATACAAATAATATAGTTGGAGTTTGCTTTGTGGGTCAGGATGTCACAGGTCAGAAAGTGGTGATGGACAAATTTATTCACATACAGGGTGATTACAAGGCAATCGTTCACAGTCTGAATCCGTTGATCCCTCCCATATTTGCTTCAGATGAAAATACATGTTGCTTGGAGTGGAATACTGCCATGGAAAAGCTCACTGGGTGGCCTGGAGGGGATATCATTGGGAAGATGTTAGTTGGGGAGGTTTTCGGAAGTTGCTGTCGGCTCAGGGGTCCAGATGCTTTGACAAAATTCATGATTGTCTTGCACAATGCATTGGGAGGGCAGGACACAGACAAGTTACCGTTTCCCTTCTTTGACAGGAATGGGAAATATGTGCAAGCTCTCTTGACTGCCAACAAAAGGGTAAATATGGAAGGCCAGATTGTAGGAGCTTTCTGCTTTTTGCAAATTGCTAGTCCAGAGTTGCAGCAAGCTTTTAGAGTCCAGAGGCAACAGGAAAAAAATTGCTTTGCAAGGTTGAAAGAGTTGTCTTACATTTGCCAGGAAATAAAGAATCCATTAAACGGTATATGCTTTACTAACTCACTTTTGGAGACTACAGACTTGACCGAAGATCAAAAACAGTTTCTTGAAACCAGTGCTGCTTGCGAGAAGCAGATGTCTAAGATCATAAGGAATGTGGACCTGGAGAGCATTGAAGATGGGTGAGTTTTATTTTATTTTATTTTATTTTTGTGAGCAGTCTTTGCTTCAATCATGATAGGGAACTGCCATCTCCTCTATTTGTGATTCAGATGTTGAGTTAAAATGCCTAGCTAACAGCTTCTTTAGCTCCTTGGGGCTTGCAGATTTTCTACGGTTTGATGAGTCATTAGATTTTCCTTTGTCATTTAAGTGCATCGTGATTTTGGAAAGTAAGTGAGCACATTCTTCCAGTGTAATACTACTTAAATATCCCTGCAATAAAATCCTCTTCTATTTTGACTTACCCCAAATTTGACCTCACTTAAATGCTTCAACTTGCTGGTTATCGTGTATGTTCATTTATTTCTTCTATTCTAGTGTGCCTTTTTAATATTCACCTGAACCATCAGAATACATTTGCTAATGAGAAAGATGGTTTCCTTTTTTCAATTTTCTTTTGGAGTTAGTTCACTGGAGCTTGAGAAGGCTGAATTTTTACTCGGGAGTGTCATAAATGCTGTTGCTAGCCAAGTGATGATGTTGTTGAGGGAAAGAAATCTACAATTGATTCGAGATATTCCAGAGGAAATCAAGACACTGGCTGTTTATGGTGATCAGGCAAGAATTCAACAGGTCTTAGCTGATTTTTTGTTGAATATGGTGCGTTACGCAGCACCTACAGAAGGTTGGGTAGAGATTCATGTTCGTCCAGTATTGAAGCAAATTTCTGAGGGACTAACTATTGTACATGCAGAATTCAGGTATGTTAGCTCCATCCATGTTTTTACATTACTCCTAGTTAAAAGTTATTTGGTATTCTAATGAAAGGAGAAATGATTAGTGTTGATGATTTTTTTAGTTAAATGCCTTAGTAACTCCTCTTTACCATGGATTTGAGCTCTACTTACCTTAGTAACACTTCCTTAATTTTTCACATTATGGAACTGCAATGGCTATGGCTATAATAAATGATTGCCACACAGTGCTTTAGTCTCCACCATTCATAGAAGTCATTTAATGTTACGTATTTGATTATTTTTGTAATTCTTCCTTAGGAACTGAATGTGACTTTAATTTCACATAGTTTTAGTCATATCTAGAAGTGGTTGACTCTCCATGTAGCATGGATGAAATTATTGTCTCGCTCTATCTTTGTTTAAGTATTTAGTTTCATTATTAGATAATTAATCATGATACTGTCTCATGGTTTTGCCCGAATGGTTTGGTTTGTGAGCATCTGAACCGGAGATTTGCATCTGCATGGCATTATTATTTCTTTTGGGTGTTTGTTTAAGGTATTCTCAATTTCACCATTAACTTGTTTATGGCTTCTTGAGCTGCTAATTAGAATGAAGCCATTTGGATGAAACAGAGAACTGGTGGCGTCAGTCCAGATGACTTGAATAATATTGGACATACTAGTTACATTTCTTGTGTCCTGCTTTTTAGCTTATTATGATTTTGTAAATTGCTTCAAGTTTACAATGTTTGGACATTGGTTTCCTGAGTAAATAGAAAGCTCACTGAGGAAACTTTTAACTCTTGAGCATTGACTTTTTAGCAGATTGAAATTTCAATATGCAAATTATGATAACGTGAGACAAGCAACAAGGTTTTATTTTCATAATCTGTGCTCAAGTTGGAACTGAAAAACCTGGGGGTGGATTTGAAATTGGACACCGAGTTTTTCCATTGAGCCTGACTGTTCACCCAAGTTGCAGCCTAAGTTCTACAACAATCTCAGAAGGAATCATGTTGTAGAAATTTCACAAGATAAAATTTTAACAACCATCACTTGAGATAGCACTTAGTGCAACGTTGATTCTGTTGCGAAGAAACTTTCTTTACTTTCTGTTTTCTAGTATATTTAGTTTTCTGCTTTATGTGATCTTGGATAAGGATAATTCTATTTCCTGCTGGTGTTTAAGAAATTTGAAGGAGTGAGAAGTATCAATCAACTGATATCTACATATTTTATAAAGGATGGTATGTCCAGGTGAAGGGCTTCCTCCTGAACTGGTCCAAGACATGTTCCATAGTAGTCGATGGACAACGCCAGAGGGTCTAGGGTTGAGCATGTGCCGGAGGATTCTGAAGCTCATGAATGGTGAAGTTCAATATATCAGAGAATATGAGAGATGCTATTTCTTAACTGTTCTTGAACTTCCCATGCCTCCCAGAGGCTCAAAGAGTATCATTGATTAGATTGCTGTCATTTAAGGTGCACAACATTGTGACCTTTCTCGAATTTAACCTGAGATAGTTATTCCTTCGTATACTTTTGACTATGTACTGCATAACCTAGGTATATGGCTTACGCTCAATACTTTACCCACTTAATTCAGCCAATGGGCTTTGGTTTATAACCCGCTCTGGAATATTATCACTTTACATACATTACTGGTTCAAGATATCTCTTTTGCTGTGAGTCTTCCTTTCAGTGTTGATTCTCATGGTCTCATGGATGCTGTGCTGCCACGAGTAACTCTTCAAGGATTAGGAAGAGTGGGTTCACCCGAGATTGTTATAGAGGTTTCCATGGTGATAACTCATCGTGGACTGTGGATTAAATCACCTATTTGCCTTGTAAGCTTGTATTTGAGATTATACTGTATGTATTACATCAAGATCCTATGTCAATTGTAACATGTTTTCCAGTTTTACTCCAAGAATACTAGAATAATCTTCTCTACGATCTTTTGTGTAATAATATTAATTTCTCTCTTGCTGTGGTTATTGAAATTGATGTAAAACTAGTATGTAGTGAGCTGTGTGGCTAAAATGCAAAGCATACATTTACGAATGTTTGAATCTTGTCCTGTCCATTTCCCATTTTTGTCTGAAAATTGGCTAGAACAACTCAGAAGATAAGAAATGGATGAGCATTACTAAAAAAAGTAACGAGTATAATGACCCAGGTGGCTGTTTTCGTACTACTGCACGAAGAGAGCGCAAAAAGCTGAAAAGGAAAAGTTGAATGCAACAGTTGCAGCCATCCTTGTCGACAACTTGACCAGTTCATATATATATATATATATATATATATACACGCGCACACGTGTGTATTGTTGACCTAACACAAGCCAAGATACAATGTGAATCTTGTGTAAGTAAACTAAGATGCATGCAAGTAATGATTGGAAAACGCAACATCCTAGTTTTATTGCAAAATTAGGATTGACCGAATGTGTCTGTCAAGTTGAGGTGTAATGAAAGGAATTGAATACCTCATCACTCATCAGACAGCAAAATCCATTGGAGGGGGGTTTTTACTAACATTATCTTGATGGATCCTCAAGATAAGGATGCAACAAAAGCTTGGAACTTACCCCATTTCTTTAAAAATCAACTTGCAGAAAGAGAAACAAGGAGGGCTTTAGTGTAACCTTGGCCTTTCCTTTTGTGTTAGCGCACTAAATTTGTGTGCGTGCACGCCCTGGAACATCATGCTGTGCACGCAACGGGAGGTGTAAAGGGAGGAGAGGGAGGGGACAGAGAGAAGAGAAAAAGCAACTCTTCTGGAATCTTTCTTGCTTCAGGGCTCCAAAAGAAACCAAAATCCAGAAACAGATGGAAAAGAAACAAGCAGCTTGTCATTGCTGTTATTATTATTTATTCCTAAACACAGACTTTCTTGAAAAGCAAACTTCATTTTCCTTTTTCAATTTCAACTGCTTAACATAATCGAATTAATAATAAGTTCATATTAATTTATATATGTATGAATAATAATAAAAAAGAAGAAGAAAGAATTGGAGTGGACAAATGGATACAAGTTCATTGTTTTGTGAAATCCAAGTCAGTTCAATGAACATGTTAAGTGCATTTGCTATTTAAGTAAATCCAACACCAACTCTGAAAGCGAACCAACCCCAAGTCCCATTATTATTATTATTAAATCCCTCATTTCTTAATTAAGTTTAATTAAAGTATATAAGAAAGCTAGTTTGCATGCAAAGGTGTGGTGGAAGTATCAGAAACAGAAGTTGAAACGGGGCTGCCCATTATGGAGAGAGGCCTTTGTTTTTGGCTGAAAAGGAAAAGCCACAATACTAAAAGACGAATAACACACGCGACAAGTGGATTGAATCGTACGTAGGTTAAAAGCAACAAAAAATGGGAAAAATCTAGCTCCTTGATAGGGTATTACTTTCCACGTGAATTGAAGGCGCGTGCTGTAGTATAAATAAACTTCTAGTTAGATTCAAATGATGACGGTGACACGGACGAGAGAGAAATTGAAATATAAAAACCAAACCAAACCAAATCAAACCCAACTAAAACAGGAGGAGAGAGAATGGACTAAAGAATAAAAATATTTTATATACATATATCAAATAAGTCTATAATTTCTATTAAAATAATAATAATAAAAAAAAACTGTTGCACCACTTTAATTATAATAACGTAATTAAAGAATAAAAAATAATAAACTTATCTTTTTTTTTAAAAAAAAATTATTAAATTTTTTTTTATTAATTAAATAATTTTATTAACTAAACTAGAAGTCAATGCTAGAGGTGTGTGTAATTTGATCTCTTAAACGCGAAGAAAGGACTAATTTGACATATAAAAAAAAGGTCAGGGACTGATTTGTTATTAAATCTGAAGAAAGAAAAAAAAGAAAGGTGGAGTTGAAAAGGAGATAAGAAGTAAAGAAGGAGAAAGCTTCTGGCTTTTGGTTGGACCCTCTTTAGCAAATTTCTTTCTTCGTTTCAGAGCATTGACTGCAAAGATTGATAAGAAGAGAGTTACTAGAAAACTGTTAGTTACTGAATGAACGAATGAATGAATCTTTTCTATCTTTCTTTTTCTTTTCTTTATCTTATCAGTTTTCAACTGATTTTCATACCTTATGAATCTTTGAATTGAAACAAGCTTCCCGTTTCTTCTAATGGATGCCAACATGCCACCGGCCGAAGACCTACTAAAAAAGATTCAGGAGCTTGAAGCTGGACAGGCTCACTTGAAGCAGGAGATGTCTAAATTGAAGCTCCCTAGCGATTCGAAATCGGAGAATACGCAACACCACCACCACCACCACCACCACCACCGGAGGTCACATTCAGTATCTCCTCGCCGTCCTAGATTGGCTGCGGCCGCGGCTTCCAGGAGGAAAGGCGGTGGGACTGGACTTGATGCTGCTGCGGTGTGGAAGAATAATTCGGCGCTGTTTAGACATTCATCGCCGTTGCAGAAAGAGAGCAGAAGTGGTGATGCTGCTCCCCGCGGAGGTGGTGGTAACAGCGGACCATCGGCTGTGAATTTTACAGATAGACAGTATTTGAATATATTACAATCTATGGGGCAATCAGTTCACATATTTGATCTTAGTGGTCGTATTACTTACTGGCAAGTATCACCGTAGTAGATTATTTTGATGCTGATTTCGAGATTGATACTGGTTTTTACTTTTTTTTTAATTTTAATCTGTTTTTGCCTTTTTGGTTCTGAATTTGATTGGTTAGGTTGATAAACCAAATTGTAGTTACTTAACCGCATGAAGGAAATGGTGTTGGATACTAATTTTACTGTTCGTGGTAATTGCAAATTCTTGCTTATACAGGAACCGGACAGCAGAACACCTTTATGGCTATTCAGCTGCGGAAGCTCTTGGTGAGGACGCTGTCGAGTTTCTAACAGATGCTCGGGACTTTGAAGTGGCTCAAGATATAGTTCATCGTGTTACCATGGGAGAGCGATGGACCGGGCAGTTTCCAGTCAAGAATAAAATGGGGGAAAGGTTTATGGCTGTAGCTACTAATACTCCATTCTATGATGATGATGGTACTCTAGTTGGGATTATTTGTGTATCTAGCGATTCTCGGCCATTTCAAGATATGAGTGCTGCATTTTGGAGTTCAAGGAATTCGGAACCCAAATTGAACTTTACCAGGCCTAGAAATATTGTTACAACTAAACTTGGCCTTGATTCTCAGCAGCCTCTGCAAGCTGCAATTGCTTCAAAAATATCAAATTTGGTTAGTGTTGTGATTTTCAGTATTTATACTATTTACTATGGAGTGACATTTTTTGACGTGAAGTCGTTTACACAGGCAACCAAGGTGAGCAACAAAGTGAAGTCGAAGATTCGGACAGGGGATAATCTCGTGGAGCGTGAAGGTGGAAGTGGGGATAGTCATCATTCTGATCATGGATTCTCTGATGCGGCTCTCTCTGATCTTAGAGAGGATGCAACATCCAGTGGCGCTAGCACTCCCAGAGGAGATATACCCCCATGTCCATTTGGTGTATTTTCTCATATTGACGAGAAGTCCCCAGTACGACCCTTTAGAGATTATGGCAACGAAAGTGAAGGAAAGCCTGCAATTCACAAGATTATTTCCTCTAAGGCAGAACAATGGATCGGTAAGAAGGGTCTATCATGGCCATGGAAAGGGAATAACAAGGAAGGGTCAGATCTAAAAACTGCTCATTTTGCCTGGCCTTGGTCAAATAATGATCAAGAAAATGAATCATTTCAGCAGAAGAGTCACTCTTCTGATATGAAGCCTGAAAGAAACATGTCTGAAGGTAGTAAGCCTGCCAATAATGAGGCCTTGGGGTCATGGTCGTCATCTGTTAACGTTAACAGCACAAGCAGTGCTAGTAGCTGTGGAAGTACCAACAGTAGTGCTGCTAATAAGGTGGACCTGGACAATGACTGCTTGGATTATGAAATCTTGTGGGAGGACTTGACGATTGGAGAACAAATTGGGCAAGGTAATCATCTTTCATTTGAATAACTACCGTTATCTCATTAAATGTCGGTAAGGCATCCAAGGAATGACGGAAATGTTATGTCATTCGGTGGAACTACTTATTTGTGCTTAACTTTTCACTCTTGCATTCTTAGTGGATATTTATTATCTTAAACGTTTGTCAAAGGGTAACTGATCACTGCTAATGATTTCTGGTTTTTTTGTTTTTACGAATTCCACTATATATCTAGGCTTTGATTTTGCTTTTTTATGTCTTTTTGATGTTTATCTGCCATTTTCCTTCTATCTCTGCAGGTTCTTGCGGAACAGTGTATCATGGCCTGTGGTATGGATCAGTATGTTCTTTTGCTCTTCTTTAGATAAATTAATTCCTATGAGTATGCATACATTCAATGTATAATCCTGTTTGAATTATTAGATATTATGTAAATAGGTGTCATATGTACCATCCTGCCACATGTCCAATCAAAAGCATTGTTGTCTATAGATTATTCATTTTGTGGACAGAGTATGGCGTGATTCACTTGCGTGAGATACCCCAGAACTAATGTCCCTTCACTTATATGAAAAATATAGGCTTTCCATTATATTTTAATTTATATATTTTTGTGGATATTGAGAAAGGTCACAAACTAAGCAAAAATATGGCTTGTAGTTGTTCAGCCGAGTGATGATCCCTGCTTTTTTATTCTTAGAAGTAGTGATGTTGGTGTAACACAAGCTTGATGTATTTTTCTTATTAGATGGAAAAGGAACAACCAAAATAAAATCGTTATGTAATGTATGTGTAATTTAGTGATATTCATATTATTGCAGGATGTTGCCATCAAGGTATTTTCCAAGCAAGAATATTCAGATGATGTAATACATTCCTTCAGACAAGAGGTGTGCTTTTGCATTGATTCTATTTAATGTTGATGTTATCATTTGATGTAAATTTCTGCATCATAACTTTTGTTGGTTTTTACTTGGCGCATTTTTCAGTCCAAATCTGATGTCTCTTTATGGTTTGTCTATAAAGGTATCTCTGATGAAAAGACTACGACATCCAAATGTTTTGCTCTTTATGGGTGCTGTGACTTCACCTCAGCGTCTCTGCATCGTTACTGAGTTCCTTCCACGGTTTGTTTTCAATTCCCTTAATTAATAATCTATATCACAAACAGTTTGAGATAATATTTGTGGGACAGTACTCCTATTGATTTAATTTGTTTGGTTTGGAATTCTTAAGCATGGTCTACTTCTTGGGCTAAAGGGCATTGCTTAAATTTATGTTTTGTTGATGCAGGGGAAGTTTGTTTCGCTTACTGCAGAGGAACACCACCAAACTGGACTGGAGACGGCGTATTCTTATGGCTTTGGATATAGTAAGTATTATGTAAATAGTTGCAATTTTTTTAAAATTTCCATCATGGTGGTCAGTTCAAGTTAAGTGCAGTGGTTCCATGTGTTTGCGTTTGTTGTGTTGTTGCTTCCTCTTTTATTGTCTCTTTTTGCTGGTTTTTTTATAGTCAATTGTATGGTACATTTTGTAACTTTAGCCTGCTAGAAACTTATGTGTCTCCTTTTCAGTAATTCATGTCTTATATCTTTTTATTCATGAAATTTGTTGCAGGCACGTGGCATGAGTTATCTTCATCATTGCAACCCACCAATCATTCATCGCGATTTGAAGTCTTCAAATCTCCTAGTTGATAAACACTGGACTGTCAAGGTATGCCATTAGTTTGTATAGTTTTTGTATTCAAGCATTTTTTTTTAAATATTAACTTTGTTGCTTTGGAAATTCCTTCATT
Organism: Xylocarpus granatum; assembly: GCA_019650275.1. Taxonomy (NCBI): domain Eukaryota; kingdom Viridiplantae; phylum Streptophyta; class Magnoliopsida; order Sapindales; family Meliaceae; genus Xylocarpus; species Xylocarpus granatum. The sequence continues at coordinate 118,297 of BNST01000657.1, forward strand.
TATCTTTTTAATGAAGTAAAAATGTAATATAATTATAACTTGAAACAGGTTGGTGATTTCGGTCTGTCACGTCTCAAGCATGAGACATATCTCACAACCAAGACTGGGAAGGGAACAGTAAGTTATTTGGTGTCCTGGCCTTCATTTTATTAATCTAATCAGTCTGTTCCTTTTTATGTGGCTGCATTGCAATTTAAGTTTTCAGTTGATCCTCAGTCTAATCACTTTACCTTGTTCAACTTTTCTAGCCTCAGTGGATGGCACCAGAAGTTCTTCGTAATGAACCCTCTGATGAGAAGTAAGTTTGCTGTTTAATCTATGGAAAGAAACAAATAAAGTTGACTCCGAGTCTATGTATTTAAGTATTCCTCTTCACGTATTGTCAAACTTAACATTATATCTTGCTGCTGTAATTTAGGTCTGACGTATACAGCTTTGGAGTGATATTATGGGAGATTGCTACTGAGAAGATCCCTTGGGATAATCTCAACTCAATGCAGGTAAAGTGCTCACTTGGAAAATTTTCACAAGTGTTTCGTCTGTCTCAATGACTACAACTTGTTCAGGATACTTGCAGGTGGTTGGAGCTGTAGGATTCATGAACCAACGATTAGACGTCCCAAAAGATGTGGATCCACGGTGGGCTTCTATAATTGAGAGCTGCTGGCACAGGTACTAAATATTTTGATGACTGTTACTTCTTGTTTTGTTTTTCATGTAATATTGAGAACCCTCTTTGACCTTCCAGTATCAGAGATCCACTCCTGTGAAGGCCCGTGAAATAACAGACCTCTGGGTCATTGATCACGATGCTTGAAAATCTTGTTAAATTAATTAACTGAAGTACATCTGCCCATATCCAAGTATGGAATGTGTGGCAAAATATACTGCCAAAATATATTGCCATTAACTTTTTCATGTGCTGGGAATTAACTGAAGCGTAAGGGTGTAGAATGATTCATGGTCCAAGAAAGAGCCAATGGAGGATTGGTGCTATTTTTCAGTTGGAATTAGACTATAGTAGGGTGATTTGTTAATATGTTTGATACATATGATCTTATGAGTTGCAGATCAATAGTTTAGGTTTTAGTTTGTCCTAGTTAATGGCTATCTAAACACATCTGATTTCGTGGATTCTCATAGCTTTTCTCATAACTTTAGTGGTAAAGGAATTTCTAGATTTATGGGTTAGGTCAGTATGTTTATAATTGAGATGTCATCTCATTGAATGTTAAATCCCTTTCCGTTCTTTTTCTTTTTCCTTTAATAATTCCTTTGAATAGAACTGAACAAGTTTTTGTTATGGCTAATACATGAATCTACTTTGTGACAACCAGTGATCCACGGTGCCGGCCATCGTTCCCCGAACTGCTGGAAAAGCTTAGAGAGATGCAGAGACAATACACCACTCAGTTCCAGGCATCCCGTTCGGCAGTAGGAGATAACACCCAGAAGGAACTGTAGAACAGATTCTCATGTAACCAGTTCCATTCCTACAATTACAGTATTGCAAGTGGAAAAAGCATCAGCATTACTTTTCGTAAACGTTTGCATTCTTTGCTGGTAAACAGTTGGTGACCACAGATTGGCCACTAAAACTTGTGGTATTGGCACCCCAAAGCTCAGAACTGCCAGATAAAAGAACAAAAGAAAAACGACAAAAAAAAATAAAGTAAAAGAAAGCCAAAGGTGAGTAGTTGGCATCATGTGAGCTGTCTAATTTTGATGCTGTTTGCTTTGCTTGGTTGCGAAATGCTTTTATTTTATGTACCCGGCATCATAAACATCCTTCAAAATCTGTCAGTGGTGCTTTGCGATTTGGAGCCATGAACTGGTGCAATCTTGTCACCCATTTGTGGTTTTGCATGCCAAAAAGGTTGCATGGAAACATACAGCATTCCTGAGTAAATACAGCGATGATATCAGCATTTTCATTGTGCCCTCTACATCGAAGAGTCTGGCTTAGTTTTAGTTTTGTTTTGGGTCGAGAATTATCATTTAATCTGGCGATAATTCTCGACGAAAAATGTTAATTAGTAGTGGGTCTCTGTTACTCCCAACTCAGTTGTGAATTTGTGATCTTTAGTGCCTCATGTACGGTAGATTTGGCACCATGGGAAATCTTTGGCTTGGCTTAGGATGTTGTCCTTGTATCCGTCAAGCAACGATATGGGAATACTGTAACATGGTACGGTTTCTTGCTGAATCTGCCAAACGATTGGCTATAATCTTTCCTCGAGTGGTCTCTTTAAATGGTGCACATGGTGTCGTTTGGTGATTCTGCTCGCTGTGAGGCACTAGTCGTTTGAGGTCATCATCTACATTCATTCTGACCTTAAAACTTCTGTCCTCTTATCAGCAAGATCAATGCCAGCGCAGCACTGCAGAGATTAATATACCAGATTTTGGGGCTACTGACAAGATTATCTTCATGATGATGCCCTCTTCGTTGTTAACATCGACGTGATACTCCAAGCAAGACGAATACCGTTGTGCAAATGGTTGCACAACACACAATGAAAATTGGGGCCCATGGCAAGGTTTTACCTGAGCTATTGAGCCTCTGGGCTTGGGAAACCCGAAGGCCAGCGCAGCACTGCAGAGATTAATATACCAGATTTTGGGGCTACTGACAAGATTATCTTCATGATGATGCCCTCTTCGTTGTTAACATCGACGTGATACTCCAAGCAAGACGAATACCGTTGTGCAAATGGTTGCACAACACACAATGAAAATTGGGGCCCATGGCAAGGTTTTACCTGAGCTATTGAGCCTCTGGGCTTGGGAAACCCGAAGGCCCCGTTTGAACACTTCACGGGTTAGTGATGCTAAACAGAATGCACACCCACCCTATTCATAAGATTTTTAGGATTAAAACAAGCGTAATAAGAAAATGGGCGGGGTACGTTTAGCAATCCCCTTCAATCATCATTCAATCATCGACTGCTAATTTGGTTTTACGGCTGCTACCAGCATTCGGCAAGCTAAACGCAAACAATCTTGATATCATGAGTCAATACGAAGGAAAACGGTTCTGGCCAGCTTACATTGACAGGGTGTATTCAGCTCAACGGGTAAATGTCTCTTAGTAAAAATTTTGACAGTCCCAAACCCAAATCGTCTGGTTGTTCTCTAGTGAAGCAAGTGTCGGATGGCAGCAACAGCATCACCCTTATGCTCGCGTAGGGTTCTCTCAGCCACTTTCTTGTCCAACTGTTATTAACATCAGAGAAAAATAAATATTAGAACCCTTGGATATGGAGATGGAGATGGAGATGGAGATGAGATGGAGATGGATTAGTAGTCAAGATCATGTAAAGAGGGAAACAGACCTCTAGTTCATTGGTGATTATGTCAATGTCTCCTGCATTGATCTTAACTGCAGCTAATTCTTTCTCCCTGTAAGAAACAAGCATACCACGTGTTCAAATATAGTGATATGCACAATGTTGAAGTCAAATAATTCTAAAAATATACATAAACACAAAAGAAAAAAAAAGAGTAGAAATAAACTTTCAGAATCACGCCAATGCTCTCTAATGTCAAGATCACATCAACTACAAGCTCACTTGAATTATATTAAGGTTACGGACATGAAATCCTGAGGAACAGACACATAATTGCTCACTTGCAATTCATCTCACTGAAATCCAAAATTACTAAGATGCTAGCTTAAGAAAATTCAAACAGCATGAAAAAGAAGAAATTGAATGAAAAAAAAGGGCAGTACTTCCTCATCTCCACACGAAAACAGAGAATCTCCAACTTCACAGGTGATGCTTTTAGTTTTCGTATCACCTAAGAAAATTTCATCTTCTTAGATTCAATTTTCTCCATATATAGGAATTAAAAGACTATAAAAATGATTACTTTATTGGTGTCACCAAAGTAAGGTTCTCGCACGATTGCTGGTATAAAATTGCTCTATCATTTTTGCTAAACCATGCAAGCATACAAGCACCGTATGCTTGTCCGACCAAGGCTTTTACCATTGCAACATGCAATACTCCTTTCTGACAGGTTAAAATAAACAATACTCGCACCCTTTCACCGAGCAATTTTCCCCTTTATATACGAACTACATCACTGAATTACTAAGAATAAAAAATTTTCTTAACTCTTCAATAAACTTTAGGATTGTTTGGAATATCTCTCTTTACTTCATTTCTTCTCATTCCTGGGAGGTTAAATTATTGAAGCAATTCGGCTACAAAAGTCTCCCATTTTAGCCGACGAACCTTATAAATAACACTTCAAATCAAGTATTACCTCATTCTCAGAGCATTCAAATCACCCGCTTTTGCCGCAGCAATGGAGGCCATGGCCTGCAACAGTACAACAAACAGCAAATTATTAAAAGAACGCAAATAAAAGATCAATTATTTACAAAATTATTTTATTCTTTATGTAATATAAATATTTAATTTTACCTCTTGCACGCGAGTGGAATTCAACTGGCGATCCTCGACGCGGTCGGTAAGCTTGTCGAAAGCTTTGATCTGTTGCTGCAAGTCTTTTGAATCTACGATTCTATCTACTTCTCCTCCATCCGCACGGTCCATTTCTTGTTCTAGTTTCCTCTGATCGATGCTGATTTCAGTACTGCAACCCTAACTTGAGGCGGGTGAGGGGTGACTGGTTTAGCAGAGATGGGAGTGGTGCTAAAGAAGCGAATTGTCTAAAACAGCCCTCAATGTGATCCGAACTGCCGACCCAAACGGTTTGAGTGAGAAGAAAGCCCAATAGAAAGTGGGTATAGGTCTTATTAAGAATGATAATGGGTCTAATCTGGGAGAAAAGTAAGCCCAGCCCATGCTCTGCTTGTCTTGACTCACATGATCTGTATCTTCCTTTCTGGATCACCCTTTTCAAAATTTAATTTTATTTATTTTTATCAATTTAATTAATATTCAGAATTTTTAAATAATTTTATTATCGTATAACCATTTACACTTAAAACATCATACGCAATCAATATATATCATAAAATATTACTCAATACACTCCTGAGTGATAATGTACTAACATAAAACTGCTCTGCCTTGGGAAAATTTAAAGCTATAGGAATCTTTGTCCTGTGGGTTTCCCAAATATACATGTCTCTGTGTGTGTGTATAATTCCTAAATGCTAGGACAGTATAAACTCATCTGAAAATTAAGTGCTATCGATATTATTTCCCCAACTTAAAATAATGTGAGATCCAAACTCCTATCACTCAATGGAGAAACACTTATTACTTGTCTGATAAAAATTGGTAACAACGCAAGCACGTGGCAGTCAACAGGTGAGCTCCCAGCTCAATTAAAATTTCTGAATTTTATGGAGCAGATCAATTAATACGCATGTGATTCATTTACTTGAAAACTTGACGTGTATGGTTTGATTGCATTCATGCGATCGTAGTTTCTTTGAAATGATATGTGCTTTTCACGGTCGCCAAACTTTTTGGGATCAGAATTTGAATAATTAAGGGCCCCAGATTCTGCAAATCTATCTGCAATGTTCGTCCATCGATGGAGGAATACCTGTATCGTGAATAGGACAAGTGACGGTGGAGACAATATTATGTTAGTAGTTGAGAACGGGAGACAACATCTTTATGATTTCACCGGCCACCGATGATACTTTTCAAAATTAGTTGAATTTTGGGACATTTCATTAAGTAAGATTAGTTCGTAGGCTGAAAACTAATTGCATGTAGAGAGAGAACATGCAACTGCATGCAATACTTTATTCAACTTTCTTACGCTATAAACGGGGTTGTCTTGCTCCGAAGCTTAGCATCACAGGAGCAAGTATTTCTGTGTGTAGAAAAATGGGGAAACTTTGTAAGCATGCTGGTCTTATTGCTGTGCTGTTTGTGTTGGTGATAGGAATAGCAGAATGTAGGAACCTTGAGGAAGATGAATTTACTCAAAATATTGGTGGTGGTTTAGGTGGAGGAGGAGGCGGAGGCTTCGGAGGTGGTGTTGGTGGTGGTAAAGGTGGTGGGCTAGGAGGAGGAGGTGGTGGTGGTGCAGGCGGCGGCTTTGGAGGTGGGATTGGAGGAGGTGGTGGAGCTGGCGGCGGTGGTGGTGTTGGAGGTGGACATGGTGGTGGATTTGGAGCGGGTGCAGGAGGCGGCTTTGGCGGTGGAAAAGGTGGTGGGATAGGAGGAGGAGGCGGAGCTGGCGGTGGCATTGGAGGTGGACATGGTGGTGGCAAAGGTGGTGGGATAGGAGGAGGAGGTGGAGCTGGTGGTGGCAAAGGAGGTGGGATAGGCGGAGGAGGTGGTGCAGGAGGTGGCATTGGCGGTGGACATGGTGGTGGTCTAGGCGGAGGTGCTGGTGGCGGATTTGGTGGTGGTAAAGGTGGTGGGATAGGAGGAGGAGGTGGAGCTGGTGGTGGCAAAGGAGGTGGGATAGGCGGAGGAGGTGGTGCAGGGGGTGGACATGGTGGTGGACTAGGTGGAGGTGCTGGTGGCGGATTAGGTGGTGGGATAGGAGGAGGAGGTGGAGCTGGCGGTGGTGCAGGTGGTGGCATTGGTGGTGGACTAGGTGGAGGTGCTGGTGGCGGATTAGGTGGTGGGATAGGAGGAGGAGGTGGAGCTGGCGGTGGTGCGGGTGGTGGCATTGGGGGTGGACATGGTGGTGGACTAGGTGGAGGTGCTGGTGGCGGATTTGGCAGTGGTGCTGGTGGACATGGTGGAGGTGCTGGTGGCGGAGGCGGTGGAGGAATTGGTGGCAAGTTTTAATTTGAAAAATCTCGAGTTTAGCTAGTGAGCCTGTAAAACCATGCTTGTGCATCATCCGCTGTATCATAAAGTGTGCAGCGTGAGCTCCAATAAATAAAATGCTAATATAATATGGCTTTTAATTTCTGTTGGCAATTAAACTAAGACCAATGACGTTGAAAATAAGCCCATTTCTGCATCTTCTGCTCCGCAAACGGCTGCAGTTTCTGTTCTCGTCCCGCAAAACATTGGCCACCAGCAGATTCCGAGGAAATCCATATATGCACACACCTTCGCTTTCACATGTATGAGCCGGTTTTGAAAACCATGATTCACCATTGCTGTCTCTTTATGCCGATAGCCGATCTCTAGCTACTGCTCACAGCTTTGCCTCTGCTGTGCTTGGAGCAGTTGAGAAAAAGAATCCAATATAAGAAGCTTTAATCTCTCGCCTTGGAGCATGAATAAAGTCCTCCCTCCAAATTACGCAAGTTCTCAGCTCAAAATAAATATGACCAACGCCTGGAGATTGGACAGGAAACAGACTAATCATACATCTTTGGACCAGTAGAAACCCATAAATCCTCTTAATTATTAGATGAAATGTTACGATTTTTTGTTAAACAGGATTATTAATTACGTAGCCCTTGCATTAACATCCAAACAGAGAAACCTGCATTAATGTTTTCAACTACTGAACTACTCTTCATTATAAATAAAGTTCTCTATAGCAAGTTTACTTTCGCGTACGTATCTCTCTCAGAAAGCAAGGCCTGGGGCTGGGGCGGGGCTGGAGCCGGAGCGGGAGACGATGATCTTGAATAAGTCTGAGAAGCCATTGCCATGAATAAAAATCTCTATACAGATTAAGCCATGCTATTTCACCAGATTTTTAAAAGTAAAGGATCAAATAAAGCTAAGAAAGGAAAGGATATTTGTCTGTTATCTGCATTGCATTAAGTCAACTTCGTGCAGTAATATTTTGTATTATTCTTACATTATAAATAAGGCTCTCTACTTGTTAAACTCACCTCCATCCGACCATCACTAATCAACAATTCAAATCTCTCTCTTCTGTGTGTTTTCTTTCTTGTTTTCTCAGATGGGAAAGCTAGCTCTGCTCTTGGTGTTGGTGATAGTAAGAATAGAAGAATGGGATCGGAAACTGGTGCAAAATGAAATTTCTCCTGACATTAACAATGGCTTCGGGAGCGGTAGTGATGCAGCGGGTGATCAAGGCGGAAATTGCTGGTTCGCTACCACTGGTCCCGAGTTTAGAGTCGTTTGTGGCCTTCCGAATCCTGGAGAAAGATTTGTTGCATGTGCAACTGCTTAAGCTGGTGGTGGGCAAGTTGAAAGTAGTGATGAAGATGGCGACCTTGCATAACACTATCAGAAGTATGTCGCTGCTGAGATTGAAGTACTGCCGGTTGTTGCTTTGAAGGTCGCCGGTCAAGGTGGTGGCGGAATTTCCCCAGATGTGTTTCAGCAGAGCTTGTAACTAAAAAACCATGAATATTGGCATTATATATATATCGCAGCCAATATTAAAAGATTTCGTGATCTAATTCCTGATAAGTTTTCTTTTCAATTGGTTTAACATACAATGCCTGGAAATTTGGTCATTTTGCGAAGCAAATCTGATGACTAAAGTTCATGCAAGTTGTAAAATTATGTCCTTGCCACACCTCTCGCTTAGTTTTATTATTTTAATAATTTTTTATTTATTCTCATAAAAATATAAAATAAATAATATAATCTCGTTACATCAATTCATTCATGTAATATTAATAATCTGTCAAATATAATTTATTACTTATTATATATATATATATATATATTTTCCGAAATGAGTACGTCTATGATGCTGTTTTATTGGATGAGCTTGTAATAATATTCAATGCCATGTCGTAACCTAATCAAGTTGTCCTGGTATGAATACTCACTCAGAACGAAGTTAGATTGGATTTAGAGAAGTATGGGAATATCATCAATGTAACTAGCAAGTGAGAGCTAGCTCGGGCTTAGTTTAATAGAGAAACTCTGCAACTCTGAACTAAGCAAGTTTAATGTAGCAATTTCAACTACATGCATTAATATTTTATACTATTGCCACGCTACAAATAGGGACCTCTAATGAGTAATTGGCCTTATCACACCACTAAGCGCGAGTTTTAATCTGTGTGTGTCTTATTTTCTTCCGTTTGCTCGTATAGAAATATGGGAAAACTTTCTAAGCGTGTTAGATTTCTTGCTATAATATTTATATGGGCAGTAGGCATGGCAGAATGTCGAAAACTTGAGAAAGATGGAGAAAGAGGCGACTCTACTATGACGGGGGCAGCAATGATTCCTGTTCTCAGTCCATGGTGACCAACCTGCAGATGGAACAGGAACAGAAGCCAGCAGCGGAACAGGTGCTGATGCTGCTGGTGGCCGTGCATAATGGTACTCGAAGGAGTGGGTGGAACTGGAACTGGTAACGGTGGTTTGTCTGGTGGTCGCCGGCAAAGGTGGTGTCGGAATTTCCCTCTGAAAGTTTTAAGAAGAGCTTGAAATGTGTGATTTTTCATATATTCTAAGGGCATGTAACGATATTAAATAATAAATAAAAGCTCTTCATCCACTTTCATGCGAAAATGATGTGCTCTTTCTTCAGTCATAAATTTCAAAGAAAATTTCTGTATTATGTTCTTCTAGGATTAATGGGTTTTGTCAAAAAATTGTTAACCTACTATTATATGTCGTTGTTAGGAAGAAAAATCACTGATTGGGGTACGGTTTCGTTTAACTAGCACTCGAGAGCTGCTGTAAGTTTCAGAACCAGAGAAAATTTTGCAACTTTGAATTAAGCTAGATTATTACGTGTTCCTCGTTATTGCTCGCAAAGAAAGATATTTCAACTACGTTCGTTGATACTTTATACTTTCGCTATGCTATAATTAATGTTTTACTACGCTAATTAAGCTTGTCACAACTAAGCAAAAGTTTAAATCTCTCTCTCTCTCTATGTAATTTTCTCTCGTTTGCTCGTATAGTAGATGATGGAGAAACTTTGCAAGCATATCGGTATGCTAGCTGCGATGTTTGCGTTGGTGGTAGGGATAGCTGAATGTCGGAGACTTGAGAGAGACGATTTTGCTGGGGGTGCGGGTGGCAAAAGTTGCGGTTCTGATCAAGAAATTCACGTTGGAAAAGACGCCGGTGGTGCGGGTTTTGTAGATGGCAAAGATAGGGGCATCGAAGGAACTGAAGGTAAAGATGGAGTATCTGGTGAAGAAGGCGGTACTGAACTTGACCCTTCTATGATTGTCGGAGTAATAAATCCTGTTATGACTCCTACGGTGGAAATGGTGAAACTGTAGTTTTCAGCGGAGAAGGTGGTGTTGAATGTAATGATGCATAATACAACTCGAAAGGAAGTGGCGGAGATGGAATTGGTACCGCTTTAGAGGTCGCCGGGCGCCTGTAATTTTCCTCCGTAGTTTTGGGAACAGCTTGTTAAAAGCGGTGCTTTTGTAATTCACATATGTGAACGTAACAAATTAATAAAATGAAAAAGAAAGCTCTTTATATATTCACTTCCATGCAACAATATTTTTGCTCTTTCTTTCGATTACTTGAATTGGCCATTCGTGATTACTAGCAAAGTTTGGAAACCCCCATATAGAGTTAGTGTTCTATGGAAGCAATATTACCTACGTACTCCTCAAAATTGGGCGCCGCAGATTGCTGGCTCGCTATGATTTTTATTTTTAATTAATATAATAAAATTTCAGTGTGATGGAATATTATCCTGTCAAAGACTTCAGGAAGTTGCCATCACCAGACAATCCTTCTACTGTCCATCTCCCTCCCCAACTCTGCACTGTGACTTCCTTTTCCTCTCGTTTTCTCTTATAGAAATCAAGATGGGAAATTCCAAACATGTTGGCGTGCCAGCTGTGATGTTGATATTGGTTATAGGGATGGGTAAATGCTGGAAGGTTGTAGAAAACCATCAATTTTCTGCACAAAATTGCGAAAGTGATGTGACTCTGTCTGCGAGTGGCTGTGGGAATAACAATGCTGCGGGTATTGCTGTGGTGAAATATGGTAAAAATGGTGCATAACACAAGACACCGAAGGGACGCGGGGGAGAACTTGTGGGGCATTTCTGTATATGCCAAAATTCAGTGAGTGCTGCACGCGGTGGCATTTGTATGTTGTATATTTCGGACTTGAGTAATAATATTGGAAAGAAAATAAGACCTCCCACGACATAATCAGTTGTAACCAATGAATTGTAAAGTTCCATATTTTCCCTTCATTTCCACTCCTTCGATTCAAAAGCATTGTGCACTTCTGTAAGCAAAACGATCAAGGAACTGGCACTTTTTTTTTGGTTCAATAAATTGTGGGTCTCTATCGCTACCAACTCAGTTGTAAATTTGTGACCTTTGGCGTCACATGTCCAGTAGATTTTTTGGCTTTGTTTACCAAGTTGTCTTGTCTCTGTCAAGCAAGAATATGGGAATACGGTAACATGGTACGGTTTTCTCTTCACGCTGACAACACAATTGGCTACAAGCCTCTCACTTCTGCTCGACTATGTTTAAAGTTTCGGTGTTTTTGGGTAATTATAAATTAATAATTTAAATTATATTTTTTAAAAAATTATTAATTAATTTTATAGTTTAAATATAATTTTAAAAATTAAAATATAATATAAATTATTTATTATTAATTATAATAGATATATTTAAAACCAAAAGAAAATTATCCCTCCTCATGCCAAACACATTGATAATTCTGCTTGCTACGTCTAGTCATAAAAATTGTCCCGATATCAACAAAATCAATATCTGCGCTGAACCGTAGAGCTTTTCCTACAAGATTTTGGGACTAATCAATGAGATTTTCTCAATAATGGTTCTCTCTATTGTTAACAATGACGCGACACTTCAAGAAAGAAAAATTCTTTCAGCCAGATGATTTTAGATCAGACGATGATGTCGGGAAATATAGACTAGCACAAACTTTTTATATGAGTAGTTGGGTTAGGCTCGGGAAACCCAAAGGTCCCGTTTGAAAATTTCACAACTTAATGATGCTAAACAAAATGCACACCTAAACCATGGCTTTGAGGATTGAAAAAAATAATAAGAAAGTAGTCGACCCGTCATATGTTCAGGAATACCCTTCAATCATCAACCCATCATAGATTCATCTACTGCTAATTTGCTATTAAGACCACTACCAGCATTCGGCATGGTAAACGCAATTGGCTTAAGTGCAAACAAACTTGATAGCACGATTCAATACAAAGGAAAATGGCTCTGCTTAGTTTACATTTACAGTATATATTCAGATTGATACTTCAACATGCAAATAATTCTTAGAAAAAATTTTGCGAATCCCAAACTCAGATCTTCCTGGTTGTTCTCTAGTGAAGCAAGTGTCGGATGGCAGCAACAGCGTCACCCTTATGCTCGCGTAGGGTTCTCTCAGCCACTTTCTTGTCCAACTGTTATCAATATCAAAGAAAGAAGACATTAGAACTCTTTGGCAGATGCAGATAGATAAGTAGTAAAGACCTTGTAAAGTGCGAACAGACCTCTAGTTCATTTGCGATTATGTCAACCTCTGCTGCATTGATCTTAACTACAGCTAATTCTTTCTCCCTGTACGAAACAAACATGTGATGTGTTCAAATGTATTGATAAGCACAATGTGCAAAGTCAAATAAATATAGAAATACACTCACACAACGCAGAAAAAAAAGAAAAGAAATATTCAGAGAGTTCACTGTCCAATGTCACGATCACACAACTTAAAGCTCACTTGGATTATAGTAAGGAATGGACAAGAGTTCCCAAGGCAAATAGCACATAATTGCTACTCATCTCATTATAAACCAATATTGCAAAGATGCTAGTTTAAGAAAATTATAACATCATCAAAAAAGAAAAGAAAAGAAAAACGAGCAGAACTTACTCCTGCTCTGCATAAAACAGAAGGCATCTCCAATTTCACAGAGGATACTTTTAGTTTACGTCTTCTTTGATTCCATTTTCTCAATATGTACAACAAAACAAACTATAAAAGATGATTTCTTTATTGGTATTACCAAAGTACAGCTCTAGTATGGGTGTTATGTATAAAACTCAGCCTCTATCATTTTCACGAAACAATTGCAAGTCTACAAGCAAGGCACATAACTCTATATCAAGACTCAAATCTACATCATATGCTTATCCCAAGGCTTTTACCATTACACCATGCAATACTCATTTTTAAGTAAACTATACAAGTTAAAATAAACACTACTCGCAGTTTTTCATCCGGCAATTTTCCCTTTTATACACTATAAAAGTTCAAATGAGATAATAGTTAAATGCTGATTACTAAATTACTATAAGTAGAAATTCCTTAACTCGGCAACAACATACTACTTACTTCATTTCTTCTCATTCCTGGGAGGTTAAATCATTGAAGGAATTCAGCTACAAAAATTCCCTACTTTAACAACTGAACCGGATATATAATAATGCAAACCAAGTATTACCTCATTCTCAGAGCATTCAAATCACCCGCTTTTGACGCAGCAATGGAGGCCATGGCCTGCAACAGTACACCAAACAGCAGTTATTAAAAGACTCGAATAAAAATTCAATTTTTCACAAAACTATCGCATTCTTATGTACTATAATTATTTATTTTTTACTTCATTTAATCAATTTACCTCTTGCACGCGAGTGGAATTGAGCTGCCGATCCTCCACGCGATCGGTAAGTTTGTCGAAAGCTTTGCTCTGTTGCTGCAAGTCTTTTGAATCTACGATTCTATCTACTTCTCCTCCATCCGCACCGTCCATTTCTTCCTCTAGTTTTCTATGATCGATGCTGATTTTAGTTCTGAAACCCTAGTTTCTCCTCTTGTTGTGCACTTGAGGCAGGCTACTCGTCTAGCTCAGATGGCGTGGTGTTAAAGAGGCGAATGATCCGAATTACCAACCCCATTATTAACCCGACTGAACGGTTGGGCTTTTCCGAGAGCAAACCGAGCCCAGCCCACCATAGACTGTGCGATGCATAATAGTAGTTTTCTATAAAAAAATAATTAATAAGCAAAACAAAAAAAATTAATTTAAAATTTAAAATAATTAAGACAAAATTTAAAAAGATTTGTAAAAATAACTTGAGACATAAAATAAAAATTTTAAAATACGTATAAAAAATTTTAAAATGTATAATAAAAATATTTAAAATATAAATAAAAAATTTAAAATAATATATTTAAAAATTAAATGTATCGTTAAATATGATATATGACAGACAATTTCAAATCAAAACGATTAAAATATTCAATTATCACATGTTGGCAGAGATGTAAGAATAGGAAACAAGATTAAAATTTCTGAAGTGGAAAATAATTAAGAAAAAAATCCTGTGGGATAAAACTAAAGCTCAAGGCCATTAACAATTTTATACAAATGCTAAATCATGCACAGGGAGACCTCCTTGCTAATCAATGAAGTTATACAAATGATCTTCACAGCCAAACTGGCAGCCAGTTCTTGCCATCTTTGAAATCAATGGAAGCAGATCTTTCTGCTTCTGCATCAGTGAGTTGTTTCGAACAAGGAGTCCGGCCGTCTTTCTCATTTCCAGGTCCATGGCATTGGTACTCCGCCTGGAATAGGTTCCTGTTTCATTCACAACATTCAACAAGGAAAATCAGATCAGTTAAATCTTTAATTGATGTGATTGTTGGACTTATGCGGATCAATTTTCCGTTCCGGGAAAATTCTGGTTTTCTTACTCTGTACCGTCAGCATAGCTCCAATTTGTCCAACCTTGCGGTACAATTGTCCTGGATAAGTAAGTCTTGGCAAAAAGGACCCTGGAATATGCCCCCTTGGCTCTTCCCCAAGCATACATCACCAATTCCGTACACTTTTCCATTAATAAACACAAACCCACTATTATCAGTGTTTGATTCTCTGTTTTGAGCTGTGCTTGCACCATGAATCTTTACTTTCTTGTCTGCAATTACAAAAATCTCAGAGTCCTGCATACACAATTCAGACACGATCAAATTTTACTTCTACGCTAATTAACTTACTTTGTGGATCCAAACATGACATTTTGTTAGGACTTGCCTAGAAAATTGACCTGTCACGGCCGAAGATGAAGTCGATTGAACCCTGGATCTAGCTGTTAGCATAGTAATGCTTTCCTTTATAATCAAATTAATCTTGTGGGTACTGTAAAATGCACAATGGTAGAATGCATTCATGTCTGCACCCACAAATGCTGCCACCGATTGATTTTGTAACCCCCCCAGTGGGAGCCTCATTCTACGATGAAAAAAAATGAAAATTAAAATAACTGTTTAATCTGAATTTCCCCGATAAAATCTCCTACTTTGAATGGTTAACTAGTTATATATTCATGGCAGAATGTACAAAAAGTAAGAAAATCTCATACCTTGAAGCTAATACGAAAGGCAATGTTGTGGGGAGCTTCAACGATGAATGTGGCGGAATCTTTGTTGTTAGTAAAGCTTTGAGACCTGACAATTGCCGTCTTTCCTCTTCCATTTCCTCTCATGAAAATGTAAGGCTTGTCCTCTGGTGTATACACCTTCTCTCTGCAAATCCAAAGATGCATTAGTTTACCTTATTGGCATGGCTTTAGCTTACATATAAAAATGCATACTCTACGGGAGAGGACTGATTAATTACCTGTAGACTCCTTTCCTAACATGTCTAATGATCCAATTCGGACTTCCTTGATGAACAGCATCGATGGCTTGCTGCACAGACTTGAAGTCTGCATGTCCGTTTATGTCGACCTTAATCGTCCGGTTGGTGGGAATTTTGTCTGTCAGCGAAGGAGAATCGATGACCGTTTCCGCGGTCAAGCTATGGACATGATCCGAAAAACAGGCGTTGCCACAGCAAAATGAACTAATCGGATGAATGTCCAAGGATGCGAACAAGAATAAGACATGTTTGAAGTGGGCAATATTTTGCTGTGTTGAATTCTTGATGTCGAAACGGATTTGTGCGGTAGATTATTATAAGTCATTTGGGTTGAAAATGGTTTGTCTGTAAGGAAGCTTTTCACTATTTTGGGTGGCTCCCAATGGATTCTACGGGAGGCTGACATGCAATGTTCCGATTTTGAAAGATACATTAAGAACTAAAATAGGGTTACCCTTCTCAGGTTTACTATTTTATCAGTTTATTCGACAAACAAATTTTAAACATATTTTACCTGACTGACTATTTTTACAAACCAAGACAGTAGAAGTAATTTTTTTGTTCAAACATTGAAGATACGATTACTCTACCAGACAAACAAGTCTCAGTAGCCAGTTTATGTCAAGACGTGAACCACCATTTATTGCCTTACAATAAATTTCATTGTCATTTAATTTGACTTGCATTATTGACATATGCTGAGGGGATTCTTTGAATTCTTCTTCCTTTGAAGATGACCAGTGGCTTGTAATTTATATTACAGTTGCATTGGAACTAATAATCCTCTCTAGGGCAAGGCTTAAATCGGTGTCTATGTCTGCAAGGATGTAATTATAATCTGAAGTGGGGTTAGGTGACTGTGCGCGTAAATCATGTTTAGCTGGCTAATCTGTCATGCCTAAATATTTCTACCAAATGCCATTGCTATTTGCTAACTCCGTTGCTATCATCTTCATTTGCAGACCACACAACCACAACTCTACGCCGGCAATCAAGGCCACAGCTCTTTCATTCTTTCCTTTTTCTTTTCAATTTTACGCAGCAGTTAGTAGTTGAAGGAAATAAATGCTTGCATGAATCATTTCAAAGTCTCGTCAGTCCGTTCGTCCACAAAAGTTGTAAGAAATGGCGAGTTGCCTTCCTATTTAATTTCTTTATTAAGACTTTGCCTTCTTTAGGGAATTTTCCGGACAACCACACTGACGCATGGCTAGTGCTGTATTTTTGTGCAATGCATTAACTTGAGACGTGAGTTTCGAAGAAAACTCAAAAACAGTTGTGTTAGGTTCGGTGGTTGTTGCAAGAATTAAAATTTCTGTACTGTGAAGAAGGTCGTTTTGATTTCATCCTATAATAAAAAGCAGATCATATTATATATATATATATATATAATTACTTTAAAATATTTATTTATTAATTATAAATTAAAAAATTAAAATATATTTTATTTTTAATTAATACAATAAAAAATAATAAATTTTATTTTTAATTTTTTATTAATTATTAATTAATAAAATTTTTCATTAATTAAATAATTTTATAATATTATTTATATTAATACAATAGAATGATACTATTTATATATATACACAAACATACACGCAGCCATGTGCGCGCCAGATCTTTGATATGGTTGGTAGCTCAAGTTCTTCCTTTTCTCATTAATTTCACAGGTACAGCCATTGTTGTATAAGTAGACATCTTCACTACGCATGATAGATTCAGCTCCCATTCTTCCACCATACTCCTTCACATTCTTGAAAAGTTACTTTATCCGAGGGACCCGCAAATTCAAAACTAGATAGCCAATCGTATCAGTTTGTTGGAATGTCTATTTTTTCCCACAGAAAAAATATTACTGGAGTTGTCTATCAAACGTTGTTAACATTTTTGTTCTTGTCGATGAACTGCTGTTTTGCGGCCGATAATGTTCCTGCTAATTTTGTTTTCGGCGATTCCTTAGTTGATGCGGGAAATAACAACTACATTGTATCCCTGTCCAAAGCCAATTACGTTCCGAATGGGATTGATTTCGGACAGCCAACAGGAAGATTCACCAACGGAAGGACAATCGTTGACATTATAGGCCAGTTCTGTTTCTGTTCTGCTTGATTCCGTTTCACAAAACAATTTCTTTTCTGTAATGAATCTAATATGTTTTCCTTTCACCAGGTCAGGAATTGGGAATTAAAGAATTTACTCCCCCTTACTTGGCCCCCTCTACAAATGGAGCCGTGATTCTTCAGGGTGTTAACTACGCTTCAGGTGGAGGTGGAATCCTTAATGGAACTGGAAAAATCTTCGTAAGTATTCTTTTCCATCAAGCTAGTTTCTCGAACTTCGTAACTTCTCTCAGAAATAGTAAGGAAAAGAGTGAAGAAGGTAGTGAGCTTCCCAAGTATCAAACTTTATCTGGCTTTCTAATCAACTTAAAGGCTGTGTTGTTGCTAAGCCTGTGCAGACTGCGTAACTTGCTGGAGCAGTAATACATGCATTGATTGATTGTCTCCCCAATTCTTGAAATATAACAATTCATTCAGTACTGAAGTCAGGATTGGTGTAATGACCAAAGTGTATTTAATGCTTTAGTTTTGCATACCTTTTACAGCAACAAATAATGTCGTCTGTAAATTCGTAGGGAGGACGAATCAACATGGATGCACAGTTAGATAATTTTGCAAATACCAGGCAGGACATAATCTCAAGCATTGGTGAGGCTGCAGCTTTAGAGCTGTTAAACAATGCTCTCTATTCTGTTACCATGGGCTCCAATGATTTCATCAACAATTACTTGGTACCAGTCCTCTCCACCGCTCAGCAGAAATTGATTTCTCCAGAATTATTTGTAGCCACCATGATCTCAAGATTTCGGCTACAACTCACAGTAATTTCCATCATTGATTAAAGGTTAAAACTCTAATTTCCATTTCATTTGTTCAGTTGAAATCTGATCAATAATCTTTGCAGAGACTCTACAATTTGGGTGCTAGAAAAATCATTACAGCAAATGTTGGTCCGATCGGATGTATCCCGTATCTGAGAGACCTAAATCCCGAAGCAGGTGAAAATTGTGCCAGCTTTCCTAATCAGCTGGCTCAGTTATACAACGCAGAATTGAGAAGCCTCATTGCAGAACTTAGCACATCTCTACAGGAATCCAAATTTGTGTATGCCGATGTTTATGGCATGGTAGAGAATATCCTGGAAAATTACAGATCGTACGGTGAGTTTTCTGAAAAGTGAACGAATAGCTTGAACATTTGCATGACTTATTCTTATTAAATGAAGAAATTTTCCATGTTTTGCAGGTTTCGAGGACACAAATTCCCCATGTTGCTATCTTGCCGGGCGATTCGGCGGTCTAATTCCCTGCGGTCCATCATCAAAAGTGTGCACCGACAGATCCAAATTCGTGTTCTGGGATCCATACCATCCATCTGATTCTGCTAATATTATCATAGCAAAGAGACTCCTGGATGGTGATTCTGATGACATTTCACCCATCAACATTCGACAACTTGTTGGAGTGTGATTAATTCATTCATAAAATTCCCCGGAAAAGAAATACAAGCAAAATTCTGCCAGGAAGTTCTACATCATAACTGTTACTCGTTGAAATACTATGATATTATTCACAGAAGAGATAAAGATTACAGTAGAATACTCAATGAAACTGTATCGTAGAGGGAGCCATTGTTAATCGCTGATGCTGCTCATATTGATTACTGTCATTGATTTGGAAGATCATTTCACCAGAAATCATCTGTTGATCAATAAAAAATATTAACGTTAGAGTAACTGTTACGCTGTCAACTACGACATCACCGATGAGGGCATCGTGCACGCACTTCAATAATCTATGCTCCAAAAATTGTCAATAAAATGAACACCGCTGCCACGGTAGATCGATAATCAAAATCATCAAAGAAGACAGGGAATTAATTCTTTACGAATTTTTTCCGAAAGCAGTAATCTTTCGGCCATGGGCCATTTGAAACCCGAAAATCTTATTCTCGTAACCCGGGACCCGAATGGGATCGCATACGTCACAATTAACCGTCCGAAATCGTTGAACTCCTTGTCCAGGTTAATGATGATGGACATCGCACGCGCATTTTAATCTTTGGATGAGGATGATTCTGTCCGGGCCATTATATTTTCGGGTTCGGGCCGGTCGTCCTGTTCAAGCTTGGATTTGACTGCAGCCGAGGACGTGTTCAAGGGATATGTTAAGGATGTTGAGCCGACCCGGTTGAGCAAATTGAGCGGTTCAGAAAGCCGATCATCGGGGCAAGTTCCGCTTTCGCGGTAACGGCCGGGTTTGAAATTGCGCTAGCTTGTGATATTTTGGTTGCTGCTAAGGGAGCTAAATTTATTGATACTCGTGCTAGGTTGGTGTTCTTTTATGATTGATCCCCTGTTATTCTGTTGAATTGGCATTTGAATTTTGGGATTGTACTGCTCCTTTGCCCATACTTGGGGATTGTTGTTAGTAGGTATTGTAGACTTATCTTATGTTGCGTTTGGAAGTGCTTTTGGTGATGCCAAAAGCACTTTCAAGTAGTCAAAAGGCTTTTTTCTTTTTTTGAGTTTATTTTGTGTTCTTCATCTGAAGTTAACAAAAACATTGAGTACACATATCGCAGGTGTGTTTCTAAAGAAAACTATTCAGAATAAAAATGCTAGAAGTTCCTTTTAGGAAGCACTTCAGGATGTCATTAATCCACTTTGACTGCCTGTTGATGCCTAGTGGCAACGGCAAAATAATAAGCCCATATGCTTGGGGTTCAAGATGTTTGAAATTCTGTTTTCAGGAAATCTTTTCTTGTGATTATTGTATGATATAACAAACATGTATCTGCAAATTATTCTTTCAGGTTTGAGATATTTCCTTCATATGATCTTTCTCAGAAGCTTTCACGCATTATTGGATTCAACAGAGCTCGTGAAGTATCCATGGCATTAATGCCTGTAACTGCTGAGCAGGGTGAGAGGTGGGGTTTGGTGAACCATGTTGTTGAAGAAGGTGAATTGCTGAAGAAAGCCTGAGAAGTTGCAGAAGCCCGAAAAAAAAATAACCGAGACATGGTGTTGAGGTACAAGTCTGTCATAAAGGTCTGAAACTCGACTTCAGTCATGCTCTTGCACTAGAAAAGGTAGTTATTTTTCTCGTTATTACCTATATGAAGTTTCCCGTGATGTATTCTTATGATTTGGGCTTCTATTCTTAATGCTTATTACATGTTTACTCTGATCTTAAAAGTATTATCATAGTCAAAGAAAAATTAGTACTGGATGTGATGATCTAATTACTTCGATTCATGAATAATGCGTCGTATGATGCTCATAGCTTTCTTGTAACATTACTTTTAATTGTTAAGTCTATGAAGGGTTGTGTCTCAAAAGCATCGTTGCATTGGTTCTGCTTTATCAAATTGCTAGTTGAAATGAGAATTGCAATAGATTTGATCATTAGATGCGGTAAGGATCAGTGCTTGGTATGTGATATGCATCAAGTTGACTAGCACAAGAGCACCTTCAATTTCCTCTGGCAGATCCAATGTTATTTTATGAGTTCTGTGAAACTTTTATCCGCAACTTGTCATTTTTGCATCATGGCATGATCCAAATTCTTTACATAATTGCCGGTCGGGGTTCAAAGAAACCTTCTGCTAAGTTGTAAACTCAACATTCAAGGCATTCTATGTGAATCAGTGTTGCGAAAATAAAATAAATTGGATTTGGGTGCCAAAAAAGTGGGAAGACTGAAAGAATAAACTCTTGGTTGCGCAGCTCGAGTCTCTACTATTGATCATGTATTTATTAAATGATAAGGGATGTCCTTTAATGACTTTAGAATGCTGTTGGGTATGGTATAATGCATATTTAACCTCTGTGTATATTATTGGTTGACATATATACGTAATTGTAGTTGGGTGCAGTTTACCTGGGAGTACATAAATATTTTTACCATAATAATTATAGCGTCGTTTTCATTTCCCAAACAGAGTGGGAATTCCTTGATGATTTTGACTTCTTTATATATATATATATATATAACCCTAAAACCCTATACCTTTCTCCGCATATATGCTTTGTGAAAGCCGTCGCAAAATACAGGTCTAGCTTGTTGCCAGAGAAGAAGCAGAGCGTAACTGTAGAAAACGATGGCTTCAGGTTCTTTTCTTATTTTCAAGTGAAACTTTACAATGATCTGCCTAACCAGCTTGCTGCCAAGAACTTAGTTTTACATACTGTCAGAGTTTAGTCAGTTTTGGTTTCTTTTTCCTCCTCCTCCATTTCTTTTCTGGGAAAATATTTTGTGAGATTAGATAGAAAAGTCATAGTTTTCTCATGTTTTTTTTCCCAAAGTAATGAAATATCTAAAAAGAAAATATGATGGTTTCAGCCTTCATCACCAATATTTGATGATTCTAAATATCCTTCATTGAATTTCTATCTCTCCTCATAGTCTATGATATTTTATTCTCCAATTAATTTCAGGGATACAGAAAAACAGCACAAGCAAAGAGAAGTTCAGACAATTTGATGTCGTGACTGACTGCTCAGACCATCACTACAAGAAGAATGATAATGAAAAAGATTGCTTCACAAATCCTGGAGGTAATGTATACAAGAGAATCATGAAAGAGTGGAAAATTCTTGAGAAGGATCTTCCTGAAGCAATCTACGTAAGGGTTTATGAACAAAGGATTGATCTGCTCCGAGCTGTGATCATTGGTGCAAAAGGAACTCCATACCACGATGGCTTATTCTTCTTTGACATTGCATTCCCTTCCGATTATCCGGATAATCCTCCATTGGTGACTTATCGGTCACATGGCCTCTGTCTGAATCCGAACCTGCATGGCAATGGTTATGTGTGTTTGAGCCTGTTGAACACTTGGCATGGCCAAAAAAAAGAGAAGTGGCAATCTGAAAATTCCACAATTCTTCAGGTTTTGGTTTCACTCCAGGGACTAGTTCTTAACGAGAAACCTTACTACAACGAACCTATACGTTTTCCATGGGGATCCTGGAAGAATTACAACGAAAATGCTTTCATATTGTCCTGCAAAACAATGCTTCTATTGCTTCGGAATCCGCCCAAGAATTTTGAGGCTTTTGTTGCCGAACATTTTCGTTTCCGTGCATATGCTATATTAAGAGCTTGCAAGGATTATACAGAGAATTGTGTGACAGTTGGTCTCTTTTCTGACAATGGATCATCTTCTAATGACAAAATTGAAGTATCAACCTCATTCAGGAAGTCAATGGACAAGCTTTATCCAGATCTTTTCACGGCCTTCACCAAAAGTGGAGCTTCTTTGCAGAACCTGGAGAGTGTTCTCAAATCCGATAATACAGTATCATTAATACCCAAAAAAGAATTCGTTGCAGAATCTGCAGAGTGTTGTCGAATTGGATGACAAAAGAAGAAATCTACTATCTTTCACACAGTTAAGCAGGTTTCACAAGGCTAGACTATATGGATAGAAGAGAAGGAAAGCAGCTAATTTCTAGTTTTGAGTAAATTGGAAAGCAATTTGAGAACAAAAGGAACCCAGTTTAGACATGCCTAGGGTTCTAGTTTTATTGTTTTGAAAATTTCCAGTCTGCTGATCTTTTAGCATATATGTATTGATTGATTCGGACCTAGATACACTTCCATTCAAAGTAGCAATGCTGAGCAGAAATAGAGGAGATTTGTTACTTTAAAACTTCAAACTTTTTGATCATGTGGTAATTTGATATGATAATGAAATGGAGCGTCCAAGAATCTGAAATAGCACGAAAAATATGATGGCGTCAGCCTTCCTCACCAAGATTTGATGATTCTCTGAACCTTTTATTTGATTCTGTCTCCCCACATATTCTATAATGTTTTATGCTTTAACTGAATTCAGGGACACAGCAAAACAGCGCAATTGAAGAGGATAAATTCAGACAATTTGATGTAGTGACAAGAAAATTATGGGAACAGAGGGTAGAAATGCAGACATTTCCATCTTTGTAAGGTGAACGGAACTAACAAGGATTGATTCACAAACCCCTGGGAGTAGAGTTTACATGCAAGAAAATCATTAGAGTGGAAAATTCTTGCGAAGAAACTTCCTGACTCAATCTTTGTAAGAGTTTATGAACAAAGGATCGATCATCTCAGAGCTATGATCATTGCATTCCCTTCTGATTATACCAGTAATCCTCCGTTTGTGACTTACCTGTCACATGGCTTTCGTATGCATCACAACATGTATGCAAGAGGCTAAGTTTGTTTGCGCCTGCTGGACACCTGGCTTGGCAAAGAAAATGAGAAGTGGAAGCCTTAAACGTCCACAATTATCCAAGTTTTGGTTGCACTACAGGGACTAGCTCTTAATGAAAACCCTTACAACAACGAGCCAGAAACGGAACCAGCAGTGTCTTGGGATGGTTATGACGAAAGTATTTTCACATTGTCCCGCAAAGCAATGCTGCTGTCACTTCGAAATCCTCCCAAGAATTTCGAGACTTTTGCTGCTGCACATTTTCATGAACGTGCATAAGCCATATTAAGAGCTTGCAAGGATTACAGAGATGGCAGTGTGAGAATTGGTTGCTATCCTGATAACTTGTCATCTTCTCAAAATAAAATTGAGAAGTCAATCCACAAACTTTCTCGAGATCTTTTCAGGGTTTTCATCAAGACTGGAGCTTCTTCGCAGAACCTGAAGAGATATCTTTTACAAACTTACACGAACTCAAGCGTTTTTCTGTTTGAAGAGAAGTGTGATTATGAGTGCAACTGACTTCCACAAGGAGGCTCCTAGGACAAATTTGTGAACTTGGTGAGTGTTTAAACAAAACTTCTTTTAACTTCTTGCCAAGCAAACGGAAAGCTAAAGGCCAGGCCAAACAACAAGATGCCTTCTTGCTTTCCAAAAAACACTTCAAAAAGCAAAACCCATTATTACATTTCGAAGCTAAAGCTAAGCTAAACCTGGTTTATGTCTAGGTCTAGGCAACAAACAAACTGAATGGACTCGTGTAAAACGGGAAAAACCAATTGCCAAAAGTGTGAGAACAGGAGAGAAACTGTAATGCGAAATGGTAAAGGAATCCTGTGATTCACAGATTCTAAAATTGGCCTAATAAGTTGCTGTGCCAATGGGCAGACCCTGCAGTTTTAGCTGCTTTACTAGTTGATCCAGTAGATCACGTATCTGATGATAACTATTTTCGCATGAATTCTTTCTATCCAATTTACTTGTCAATTGGTAAATGTTCTAATCAAGGTCTAAATTCATCTTTAGATGGACCCACCAGACCATCTGGGACCACAAATATCATGCCATTGACAACCCCTCGTGCTTTTCTGTACTTTCGAATAACACCTCTCTGATCAAACACAAAGGGCTTTTAATCACCGTGCACTTCGGATCAAATCCTTCCTCGAACATAAAAGACAAAAGAACAAAAAGAACGTTGTAGTGCCAGATTCTGCTCCCTTCTCGCAGTAAACATACTCATTTTCGCAGAAAGGAAGAATGGTTAGAAACACATATGACTCTCACTGTAAACAAGAAGCCTCAAAAACCAATCGGCGAAATCGAGGAGACTATTTCCTTACCCCGATTCGACGTCGATCCCGATGATTCCAATCATCATTACGTCGGCTCAAACCTACCCCAAAAAAACAAGGGTCGAGATCGCTTCCCCAACGCCTCGAGTGGGTCCCTCGAGAAGATCGTGCGGGAGTGAAAAATCCTCCAGAAACACCTACCGGAATCCATTTTCGTGCGGGCCTACGAGAAACGGATCGACCTCTTGCGTGCCGAGATCATCGGAGCCGCCGGCACGCCGTACCACGATGGACTCTTCTTCTTCGACTTGGCGTTCCCACATGATTAACCGTCCCGACCGCCGATGGTCTATTATCGCTCATTCGGCTTTCGACTGAAACCGAACTTGTACTCAAACGGTCGGGTCTGTCTGAGCTTGTCAAACACGTGGACCGGTAAAAGAACGAGAAGCTCCAGGTTTTGATCTCGATTCAAGCTCTGGTTCTGAATGAGAAACCGTATTTCAACGAACCGAGTCACGGAATATGGCCGGGGTGGACTATTTGGTAGAAGAAATCAATGGCTTATAAAGAGGATGTTTTCATCTTATCCTGCACGGCCATGATATTTTTGTCACGTAAACCTCCAAAGAGTTTCGAGGGTTTAGTAACCCGTCACTTTAGAGACCGAGCTCACGTGATTTTGTCTGCTTGTAAGAGTTACGTGAGCGGTCACGTGAGAGTCGGGTATTACAGAAACGACGGGTCGTTCAGTTCATCTTCTGGTTCTACTATCGACTTGTATGAGAAATTTAGGGTGTTGATCGCGCAGTTGTATCCTGAACTAGTGACAATGTTCGCTAGAACGGGGGCTTCCGTGGGGAGTTCAGGGGAGCATTTAAAGGTCGAAAGGAAAACGCCGTCGTTTAGGAGAGAATAATTGACCAAGAAGAAAGAGAAGAAAATAAGCGGGAATGCAGACAAGGTTTTTGGCAAAATGAAGGCTGTCCTAGAATTGAAGAAAGATGATGTTAAAGCAAGGTAAAGAATAATCAAGGTAAGGAAGATGGGAATTTCAACGGCTGTTTAAACTGGGTAATTATAGGAATTCTTCTGTGTTTTTGTTGATTCTCTTTGCAAGTAAGGGTCTCACTCACTTGTACAAGATTTATTGCTTAGTTGAAAGCTAAAGAACGCTCTGTCAAGATGTTACATAAAACAAATGTTTTATTATTATTTCAAAGTTCATTACTTTTGTAATGTGTATTGTTGGCTTGGGATTTAATTTGGCTATGTTGTTGGTGTGATTAACTTGATAATTGTTACCACCATATTCAAGAAACTCAATTGGGCCGCCACTATTGAACATGTTTCGAGGCCAATGGGCGCAAATTTAGTTCTCTCGTTGATCTTGCGAACAGAGGAGATTGTGAATATCTCGAAGGAAGATGGTTGGAGAGTTATGTTGATTTGCTCTCCAGATTTTACCATGAGCAGATTGACGGATTTGTCACCTTTGCGTCCAGTCCAGTAGTTACAGGCCTAACTCCTCCACAAGCGCAGCATCAACGATGCCAGGCATAAAACGTTGTCAAGTTTCGGAATCGCGTCATGCTTATCTTGATCGAATTTGGTGCGTGAGGTTTTAACATGGAGCCAGCTTGGTAATTGGCAAACTCGTCTCATTCTCGCTGCCTGCAAAGCATTTGGGATCCTAACGTCGTTAGATGTTTAGAATCCTCCAATGGCGGTTTGTGATCCATGTTTATGCTTTGGCAGCCATTGTCAATTATTAGAAACCTTGGAAGAAGACCATTTTTGGCAAAGCTTTTCACTCGGTGCCATAAACCAACAGGGTCTACATAAAAAGCACCCCAAGAACACCAACCAAAATTTTCATAAACTTTTTCCGGCGTCTTCTCTTCCAAAATCCCGAAAGTTCCCAAGCGAACACGAACCACAGCGAAAGAATATGTCAGGATACCATATGGATTGTTCCCAACATTTAAATATGTGCAAGACGTGAAGTTTTTGCCCTTCACTTTTATTGAGCCACTCTCAATAAAAAGAATCACATCTCCATGATCACCACCAGGATGAATTGCCGAACGAAAATTTCTGTGTCAGATGAATGATTACAGCATATGAGTTGAGTTCAGGAACTTGCAGAAGAATCCACCTAGCTTCCCATTTGTGAATCGGAGCCATTTGAACCCACCCACATAGTAGACCGCCAAGCTTTGCAGATGACCAAACCCCCAATTTTACGAAGCAACGTGTGACCTGTATTACCGTACATATTTGATACCAACTGAACAAACTGTACCCTTGTTTGCAAAAATATAAAACTAAGGGACCTAAATGTTATTACCCCCAAATTCAATACATCAGCTTCTGAGCCCAGTTGAATCGTCGAACAAGCCCACACCATCAATTCGCACTTCCTCTCTTGTGAACTGTAAACTAAATGCACTATCTACACCATTTTTTTTTAAATGCAAAATTCATACTGCACCTTATTAAGGAAAAAGGGTGTAATTGAGATATTTAAATTGCTTTTTATTTTATTTATAAATAAAATAAAGTTTTCCAAAAATCTGTCATGGCTGCATCAGCAAAATCAGCCCACGATAAAGACAATGTTCTAATCAAGTGCAGACGCTGTCCCGGGATGCGGGAACCAGGCACTGAGCTGGATGACAGCTTGGGGAAATTGGCAGTGATGTCCCCCAATTTGCTTAACATTGACAATTACGCACAGGAAAAATCCAATTGCAATCGCTCAGTGTTAATCGCCCCACTACGAAATTCACAGCGACAAACTTTTCTCTTCCTTGAAATCATTGACAACACACTATTTGCGGAGTCAATTTATGCCAAGACGTTGTTTGCGCTGAGTTACACAATACAGCTGCCTGCGCAAATGACTGTTACTCACAGCCTTTACGAAAATACTATGTTAAAAAATATATATATATATATATATTTATTTATTTATTATTATTAATAAATAAATTTTTTAATTTTATCTTGCAACTCTGCTGTGGGAGAGTTAAAACAAAATGGATTTCAGTTGATTGTCTCGTGTTGCAATCACTTTCCTCCCATGTGCTTTTAGGAAGCCCGCGGCAATGGCCGATGGCCAGTAGTCGTCCACGCAATATGGACTGTGCAGAAATTAGCAGAGGAGGACTCTAAAAGCAAACAGCAGCCAGCGAAGACGTCGACCTGTCCCTTTCTTTAATGTATTTTACGCGCTAGACAGTGGTATTCGATAGAAACCACAAAGCATTTGAATCGTCTAGTCCATAAATTGTCCTGAAATGTTTACAGACCATGAGCTCAATGCTTTAAACACGTGACAAACGTGGCTGTAGGGCCTGCCATTAACGTTGTGCTGTTTGTTCTTTGGTTAGATTCCAAATTTGTTGCAAGTGGGTTATTCTGTTCACGTAATCTATTGAATTTGCACTAATAAATTTTGATTTTTGACCAAGACAGTACAATGCATCAAACCGAACCATGTCCGAGACTCACGCCCTTTGTACACGAGTAAGAATATTTGTACACGAGTAAGAAAAAAGCCTTGGCTAAAACAGTCCTATTCATTAATATTATTAACTTAATAAAATTAATTAATTAATTAATTAAAATAACATATTTTTATTTTATTAAATTAAATAATTATATCATTTAATAAAATTATTTTATTAGAGACATAACTAATACGATAGTATTGTCTATTTTAAGATTAAATAATAATGGCTTAATTATGAAATTCTATGCAGGTAAATCAACTCAATAATTGACATAGAAACAATTATTTTTGTAAGAAAATTGAATTATTAATTTTAATTTTAAGCAAAAGAAAGAAACACAAAAAAAAAGCAACCGACATGTCCCCCCCAAACAATCGATTGAGAGACGGTTGCAATTGCAAAAAACACAACGACCAAACACAGAAAGCAACACCCAGCAAAAAAACTCTCTTAGAACTGACCCGTTTCCTTGTTCCTTCACCACCGAACACGCCTCTAACCTGCGCTCGAATCCTCTTATCCTACGCACCCCATTACCCTAAATCTCTTTATCACTCGGACTTTGGACAACATTTTCATAACCCAGATTGAGGAAGATCGCGGAGATTCAAGGGTTAGTGCTTGTGAGCGATGTGGGATGCTTCAGGCATTGATGAACGTACTGTCTTTGTGTTTGAGGCCTTCTGGGCAATATAGTGGCGACCGTGTTGACTCTGTCAATAATAGCAGTTGTGCTGGTAAAGAAGGGAAAGAAGGTTTGCTTTGGTTCAGAGATTTAGGCAAATATGGGTCTGGTGAGTTTTCGATGGCTGTTGTTCAAGCCAATCAAGTTCTCGAAGATCAGAGCCAGATTGAGTCTGGCCCGTTTGGGACTTTTGTTGGTGTTTATGATGGACACGGAGGGCCCGACGCAGCCCGTTACGTTTGTGATCACTTGTTTAGAAACTTTCAAGGTCCGTGTTTAGTTTTGAATTCTCTAGAATATGTGATCTCTGATATGAGTTGTTATTGTTAGTTTTGTGAGGAAATTTTTCTTTATTGATTCTATTCCGTGGTTTTGGATTGGCCACGTTTGTTAAAGTTAATGAATTTTCGATTTTTGAGTGAAAAAGTTTTGACTTTGATTTGGGCGATTGGTATGTGTTTGGTTCGTGAAGTCCGGAAGTATCTGATACAGTTGAGATTTTAAAGAGTGTTGGCTAAAATGATGATGTATGGTTAATTTGTGCCAAGTCATATTTTGTGCTTTTGAATGACAAATCATATTTTTTGTTTCTAAAGCAGCCATCTGTACAATTACAATTCTCGAGAGAAATAGCAGAAAAGTATTAACTTTTTCTGTTTTAGCTTTGAAGGATCCCTTATTCTACCGGGGAAAATATTTTCTTCAATACCAAAAGATCAAATTTCTGGTTTCAGAGCTGCCATTTTGTTTAATTGTTTGGTTAGCATTTAGGAGGCATTTTGTGTTGGCTTTTAGGAGCTAAGTCAATTTAAGCTTCTTTTGTAAAGAAAACTAAGGAAATATTTCTGAAGCACTTAGCGAAGGATGCCATAAAAAATTTGGATTTTTTGCAACAGCTAGAGTTTGAGACTTTGAATCCTACTGAATATATTAGGCCGATTTGTCCTCCTCCTGTTTTAAATTGTAGTTTTTTTTTGTTCTAAATCTTTTGGGTTATCTTATTTAACTTTGGAGGAGGAACACTTCTTATGTTGTCTTGCTTAGGCATTGTGTTTATGCAGCAATATCAGCTGAGACTCAGGGAATTGTAACACGAGAGACTATTGAAAGAGCTTTTCACCTAACAGAGGAGGGGTTTACAGCTGAGGTGTCAGAATTATGGAGTACTCGACCCCAAATAGCTACGGTTGGGTCATGTTGTCTAGTTGGTGTGATACATCAGCAGACGTTATTTGTGGCAAACCTTGGAGATTCACGTGTTGTGTTGGGAAAGAAAGTTGGCAACACTGGAGGAGCTGCAGCCATACAGTTGTCAGCAGAACACAATGCAAATATTGACGAGATCAGGCGGGAACTAAAGGAATTACACCCAGATGATCCTCAAATTGTAATCCTCAAACATGGAGTTTGGAAAGTAAAGGGCATAATTCAGGTTATTACAAATACCCAATTTAACTGTGGCTTGTTGACATTATTTCTTGTATTCTTCAACATATTTTTCTGAGTGTTAGTTCTGGTAGAACTCAGTTGTGTTTAGTGTTGAAATTTTCAGAAAATATGAGCTGAAAAGATCTTTAGCTACTTGTTCTGTGACAACTGATAGTCAAAAGAATGTAGCCGGAATTAATTCAAATTTTTCATTAATTGGTACTGTTTTTTATGCTTCACCTTCCATTCAGAAAACTTTCATGAACTTATCAACTATCTGTTGTGATAGTTGGCACAAGGCCAATTTGGCCTGTTAGTTCATGTAGCATCAGGACTGATGTTATATATGATGCTTTTGCCAAATGGGCACAGTTACATAACATCATCTTGGGGCCAGTTATAATAATCAGTAAAAAAGAGTGGAACAAGTTCAAAATTTACAAGGTGGAAGTTAGTATTAAGAAGAGTGCTGAAGGAGGGAAATTGTACTAAGGAATTGCAACTTCTTCTGAAATTTTCTAAGCTATTTTAGTTCATGTGTTAGCATTACAAATTAGTTTTTCAATTTTCATAGATGTGTTGTCAGTAATGGTCTCATGTCATTGGCTTGATGATTGCAGGTTTCTAGGTCAATCGGTGATGTATATATGAAACATGTGCAGTATAACCGGGAGCCAATAAATGGAAAGTTTAGACTTCCTGAGCCAATGAACATGCCGATCTTGACTGCAAATCCAACTATTCTTTGTCATCCTCTCCACCCAAATGATTCTTTCCTTATATTTGCATCTGATGGTCTATGGGAACACTTGAGTAATGAAAAGGCAGTGGAAATAGTCCATAGCCATCCTCGTGCAGTAAGATATTTTGTCCTTTCTTTTCATTTTTGTTGCATCACTCTATTATGCACTAAAACTGTTTCTATTACTCGATATTTTGTCATTTGTTATGAACTAATGTCATAAGGTGAATCTTTTTTTTTAAAAACAGTCCTTGTGCAGCATTTTGCAGCTGTATGACTATGTTTTATGAGTGATTATAACATGGATGTGGTGATTAGAATATCTGAGACATCTTGCTCATCGCTCTTAATGCAGGGAATTGCCAAAAGGCTTGTCAAGGCTGCACTCCAGGAAGCAGCAAGAAAACGAGAGATGAGATATGCAGATCTTCGAAAGATTGACAAAAAGGTCCGGCGTCATTTTCATGATGATATAACTGTTGTTGTTTTGTTCTTAAACCATGATTTCATATCCAGAGGCACTGTTCAAGACCCTCCACTCTCTGTTCGAAGTGCTCTGGATCACTGATATTCTAAAGAATAAAATACGATTCTGCTTGCTCTGAGTTTTGCCAATGCCTAGAAAACCATACTACTGCCACAATGTATGTTATGCGCACGGCCTGAAAGCTGCATTACCAAAGCAGTTGCACTGCTTGGATACTACTATCAAGAGACCGCCTGTTTTGGGAGGCTAAAAATTTGTAAAATTTGTTATAAGAATGTAACTTCTATTGCGACAGATTTTGTGTAACTCACGATATAATTTATTTAGTGCTTCTTGTTATTGCCTTCCACAAACAGATTGTTTCTTGCTTCGTGTTGTTTTCAAGTTTCTATTCTGGGTACAGATTGTTTTTGTCCATGCCCCAAAGTTGTCTTTGGCACCACTAACAAGCATTTTAGAATCAAGGATCGTAAAATATTGTCAGCTCAATCAATCAATATTTAAATTGCAACTGGATATACTGGAAGGGTGAATGAATTTGCCAACTATTATTACATTGGCTGGCTGGTTC
This sequence comes from Xylocarpus granatum, assembly GCA_019650275.1. NCBI lineage: Eukaryota > Viridiplantae > Streptophyta > Magnoliopsida > Sapindales > Meliaceae > Xylocarpus > Xylocarpus granatum. Next base: position 150,755 of record BNST01000657.1, read on the forward strand.
AGTCAATTACATATTAGCGTATACATAGCAACTACCCACAAGAGTACGCATATAAGAGCACTATAATACTAGACTAAATCCTACCGTACAATCTCTAGTTAACCAACGATCACTGACAGAGCTTCCTTCTGCAAATTCCCTCTCGAAGAACTAACATAAGGAGAAAGTTGTCCTCGGTTACGCAGACTTCAATATATTCCCAACTCTTAAGGATTTGGTAATTTTGAAATCATCAATTAATCTACTGAAAAGCTTTACTTGTCATTACTGGGGACCATATTTCTTTTTGATGATTGGGCGAACGTCATCAGCACCGACTAGTGTTTCAAGGAATAAGAGCAGGGAAAGCAATGCGCTATCTGATGGATCACCAAACCAGCTTTCTATGGGTATCCCATTGTCAACTTGCAACTGAAATACCTGTATTTGTGTATAGGAAATAGCATCTGCTTTCACCGATAGCATTTTGGTAACTAAATCATGAGAATACCCCAGAACAAAAACAAAGACATCCATATGTTCTCAAAAGGTCATCATGCCTCAGTCTTTGAAATACACAAAAGTTGTCAAATTTATACACGAAGGGAAGACAGTTAATGTGGAACATTAAAGTGAGACTACTAAGTGTATAAAGATAATACATGTAGAGGAGAACTAAATCGAAAGATAGATACAAACCTGGGGCGTATTATCAACAATTGCAATCCTTGCAAGATCTCGGCCTAATATCGTCAGATCTTTTAAGTATTCACCATCAGCAAACACACAAGAGTCACGATAAACACGCTGACCAATTAGAGTTTGGTTTGGATCAAGTATATCAAGCAATTGTTCTGCATAAATGCTTTGCCCAGCTGTAAATATGACAATGTCAAACATACTTGCAACTGCCTCCAAAAACATCTGCAGGTAAGGTCTCTGGCGGACAAACACTGTCTGCACTTGCATTTTGGAATGAATAGGAAAACTGAAATCCGCATCTTCACAAATATCAAATGAGGAATGGACTAGGGTTTCTGCAGCAAACAGAAACAGATTGGACAGTGCTAGTCAGACAGATGAATCTAAGCAAACATGTGGATCTTCATTTGGTGAACAAATAACAAACCAACAACTCAAATAATGAGATGCAAAAATCAAAAACTAAACCAAGTGTGAGAATGCCAATTGTCCAAGCCAAGAGAAAGATATTTTTCATATATTAATGTGCTATTTGTTTCAGGTTATATTCCAGCTGTCAGCACAATCCATTGATTGACAAAACATAAGACATCTGTGAAAATTGAACTATAAATAATATGATGGAATGTATCATACCATCTAAATCTAGAACAAGCGTAATGGGGAGTCTTCCTGGTGGTACTCTCAGTAGGGATGGTGGACAAGAAGGTGATGCAATCTCTGGAAGATTTTGCCAACTCATAAAATATGAATTTGGATAGTAACATTCTTCATCAGCTATCCCAAGACAACTTTGCATACTAAAACCTTGATCCAACAAACTACTTAGTTGGAATGGATAAGAAAATAATGGATCATCATGCTTCACTATTGCTTTGTCAACTGGGACGATATCTTGACAAATTCCTTCACCCATGTTTTTAACCTCATGGCTAGGCCACCTCAAATCCAAATCGAATATTGTCCCAAAATTGACTTGTTCATGACTCAGAACCAAATCTTCTGCAGATTTTCCAATAACTCCAGCCGTTAAGCTGCCAAACTCATCAGATTTACTGGTTCCAAAAATCTCAGCAAGGCTATTCATCTTTGCTACTCGTTCATCAAAAAATTCAATATCTGCTGTCCTAACATTTACAAAGTAACAGCTTCGTCAGAGTTGATAATTAACGCAAACAAATGTAAAATTCCTCCGTATGAATTATGATTTAAAAATCCAACAGAAACTTGAAATAAAATCGACAAAAGCCTCAGACCTCTCTTGAAATGAATACGGAATTCAGCTATCCCAACTGGACCATCTGGGTTCTTGCTTAAACACAGATATGCATAAAGGAGTACTAAATTGCGAAAGTATATTCCAAAACGAATTCATTATAAAAAATGAAGTGTATACTATTGTATTTCTAGTCCCTTAGAACGTGGATTCAAGGATACTGGACATAAATTCTCCAAAGCAACTATGTAATAGCACCTTTTTTTAAGGAAAAAAAAGTTTACAAGGGCGGTGTTGCAGAAAAATCCTCAGCGCAGGAAAAAGTCACCGTGAAATTCACGAATGACTGACAATTTCACGGTCAGTTTGTGACTTCTCGGTGAGAGTTCTCGGACTCACAGAGCATTCTGACCGGGAAAATGACAGTTCTTTGAGATCATTTAGGAATCTTGCGACAGTTTCGTGCTTCGTGAGTTCATCTATGAGCTTGAATTATCAAAATATAGAACAAAAATGCAAGGAAACGACGTTAGCATACCTGGAACGAGCGTCTTGAGCTCCGAAGGAGTAAACAGTGAACGGGTCAGAGACTGAAAGTTTGAATTTTTGTAAACAAGACAAAAAGGAAACAGCTTTTGTAATGTTGATCATATTTGTGGGCCAGGGAAATCAACGGCCTCGATTAGCAGTTAAATTTGGACGGCTTAGAAGCACGGAATCGATGTTATCTAAATAAAAGAATACATAAATAATACTGAAAAATCTAAACAAACTCAGGCTCAATTTCATCCAATCTGATGGACTCAATCGGGTTTAAATGGAAGGCGACCCGATATCTACGTCGCCCAGACCCGACCAACTTGGACAGAAAGTGTTGTAACGTAATTAGGCGCGGAAGACATGGGCATTATGGTAATTAAATCTTGCTCGCACCCGCTCCCGTGTGTTCCCTCGTAACAGCTACGAGCGATCGATAGCTCATAAATCAGGCCAAAGGCAAATCTCAGTCGATTACTTGCTTAACAAATAAACAAAGAGAATCAGTAAATAGCATTAGAGTGCAGCAATGAAATCAAATCGAACAATTTTATTGTTATCATACGCGTTGATTCTAACTCTGGATCTACTCGTTTTCCAATCTGAGTCGGCTCAGCAAGCCTTCCGGCGGGACCCCGGGCACCCTCAGTGGCATCACGGGGCGTTTCAAGATGTCAGAGAGAGCGTACAATCCGACGTTCGCCGCATGCTTCACACACGAGCCGAGGTTAGTTCTTATTTCATATTAAACGTATTCAGAACTGAAATTACAATTCGATTTCTGTTTCTGTTTACGTTTATTGTAGTTGAATGAGTTTATTTTGGTCTATTTTGTTTTTCTTTCCAATAGATGAAATTTTGCGCGATTAAGGCATAATGATACGGATGTTATTGTCAAATGAGTGATTACCAGTGAAAGGTATTTGCAGGTTCCGTTTCAGGTTCCATTGGAAATAAATGTAGTCCTGCTTGGTTTCAATGGCGATGGCGGCTATAGGTACTCGATGGATCCTCACAAATTGGAGGAGTTTCTTAAAGTTAGCTTTTCGACCCATAGGCCAGCCTGTCAAGAGACAGGAGAGCCCCTTGATATTGAGCACCATATTGTCTATAATATTTATCCGGTAAGCATGCTATGTTTAAAAAGCTTTGCTAGTTCGTTATAACCGAAGGATGTGGTTTGGTTTTCTATTTCAACATTATTTTGAAAATGAAATGAAGTAGTAGATGTTATTCGTTCTTGTTACACAATCAATGAATCAATGCCATTTTAAATAGTAGAAGGTGTAACACAGATGAAGATACTCTAAGAAATTTTACTTTATATTAGAGATAGCTAAGCACCAGTAACTTTGGCTCTTAAGGCAAATTCCGAGCTGTTGTGTTGTCTTATGGTATTCGAACCTCTACTGGAAAGCACTTGTATGTGACTGTCCATATAATCCCACTACTTGGACTGCCAAATACATCACAATTCCAAACCTGTTGAGTCGATGCTATTGTAAGAGCTAGTTTTATTGTCGGTGCGTGTGTAAGGTTGGTATGACCAGTAACTAATTCTAGGCGTCAGTGCCTTCATTCAAGCATTGTACTTCTATATCGTTTGACTGCAGGCTGGCCAGCCTGAATTGATGGCACTTGAAAAGGCGATGAAAGAGACCATGGTTCCTGCAGGGAATGCACGGGAGGTAATTACAACTGTTGATATTGATTGTGGTCACTGTTGATTATTTAAGGAAAGTTGTCTTATCAATTATCTTCTGATGAAGTCCTGAATTTGAGTCATGTCATTTAGTCTGATTTTGGAAGAGAGGTGCCTTCATTTGAGGTAGATGCAAAAGCTGTGGAACCAATATTTCAGAGGCTTTATTCCTACATATTTGACATGGACAATGGTGGATATTCTGCAATGGAGATGGATAGGCCGGTGCCCAATGCAATATTTATCGTCAACTTTGATAAGGTACTGGCTACTATCGATGTCCATTAACATTAACATCACTACTCCCACTTTTCATCTATTATAAAAGTTTATTTTGTCATTCTTAAAATTTTTGAGGTATTTCTGATGCCATTTTTCTTCTCCTCAGCAGCCTTTCTTATTGATCCACCGTAATTAACTTCTTTTTCTTTTTGGTGTGGTGTATGGGGACTCATTGACATCATTTTCAGGTCAGGATGGACCCAAGGAATAAGGAAATTGACCTCGATAGTTTGATGTATGGAAAAGTCCCTCAGCTGACTGATGAGGACATGAAAAGACAAGAAGGAGATTATATTTATCGTTATCGGTATAATGGAGGTGGAGCATCTCAAGTTTGGCTTGCCTCTGGCAGGTATATTTGACTTAATCATGTATTGTAGGTTTTGGACATGCTTGTTCTAACGTTGGTTTCTTTCTGCATAATGTGCAAGTCATATTTGGAATTGGGTCAATCATTTCTAAGTTAAAACTCAAGTAACATGTATAAATGCTTCCAGAACACAGTACAGAAAGTTAACCATGTTGAGAAATTTATTGGGACAAATCAGTCTGAGGAATTAGTATTGTCTGAGATGTGTTGTATACTTCAGTTGTAAAGGGATGAGATTAATTGATGTTACAAATGTTGGAATGATGTTACAAACATTGGATCAGTGTAGTGGGATTTGTCCCATTGTTCAGACAATTAATTGCAAAAGTTGGAATCCCACAAATAATTTTATAATTTATACCTCATTCAATCTATTGTTCACTTTATTGCAATCATAATCTATTCCTTTATGGTCTTTGAGGACAATTCTTAGTGATTCCTTTTCTCCCTTCTGTGGGTGCTTGAATCTGATGTCTTCCCATACTGTTCAGATTTGTCGTGATTGACCTCTCAGCTGGGCCTTGCACATATGGAAAAATTGAAACTGAAGAGGGAAGTGTCAGTCATAGAACATTACCACGGATTCGGAATGTGGTGTTACCTGGCAGTTATGGCGGATTGAACAGTCACACTACCCATGACATTTTTGTTGGACAACTTGCCAGTTTGATATCAGCCACAATTGAGCATGTGATTGCTCCAGATGTTAGGTAACCTTGCACTACAATCTCATTTTCTCATTGGGTGATAAATGTATCATATCATATGATTATTTAATTGGTTCTTTTGGATTTTGTTGGGACTGAATTAATTGATAATTGAATCAATAAGCCGAGGGTGTAGACATAATTTTGTTATCTAGCATGTTGCTGACTTGAATGCTTGCAGTAACCTAATATTTTTCATTTTATAAATCCTTGTTGGACTCAGGTTTGAAACAGTTGATCTAATGACAAGGTTGCTTATACCAATCATCATCCTCCAAAACCATAATCGATACAATATTATGGAAAAAGGCCATAATTACTCCATAGATATTGAAGCAATTGAGAGAGAGGTGAGTTACTTTATCTGAAATAATATCACACAATTTGTGTGATTGTACTTTGAGATGGTTTTACCACAGGTAACTTCTTTGTTTTTTTTTAATTTAATTGTAATTTGCTACTGTTTGGAGAATGTACTAGGTCAAAATTGATGAATGAGATGGAGCCATTTTTGTCCCTTTAATTAATGTAGTTGAGATCAATGCTTTGCTAAATTTTTTTGGATCACTTTTCGGCTCTATACTTAGCTGGCAAGGAAGATGATGCACTGCTTGAAATTCCCTTTTTTTTTGTCATTTTTATGTTTCAGGTGAAGAATCTTGTTCATGGTGGACAAGAAGTAGTTATTGTTGGTGGTTCACATGCACTACATCGTCATGAAAAGTTGGCTATTGCTGTGTCAAAAGCTATGCGCGGCCATTCTGTGCAAGAAACAAGAAATGATGGACGTTTCCATGTTCACACAAAGACGTATTTGGACGGTGCCATTCTTAAAGAAGTGGGGTTTTTTTTTCCAAAAAGAAAATTTATTGCTGTTTACTTGTTGAATCTATGGGGATTAACTGTAAACTGCTGCAACTATTACCATGATAGAAGCACTATTGTTTGCTAATATAGTTTTTCTTTATGAGGACAACCTCCCACAAGGATGTAATTTTCCTGTGGACATTAGTGGTTTTAAAGAGCATGTCAATTCTGCACTAATATAACGAATAGATATCCTAAGCATAAAAGATTGATCCCTGATTTTATCTTTTATTATTACAATATTGCATCTAAGGCTACTTGAAGTGTAATGTGTGCTTACCTTTTTCTTTCCCTTATTTTTCCCTATTTTATCCAAGTTATTGAATAAAGGTCTCTCTTCCCCCAACCTCTGCTGGCCCCACAAACAAAATAAAAAAATGGTCTTTGTTAGAACTATAAATGACAAATATATTTACATATTACTATGCATTTTCTAATTCTGTCCTTGAAAATGTTCAATGCAGGAGATGGAACGGTCTGCTGATGTGCTTGCTGCTGGTTTACTTGAAGTAGCTGACCCCTCTCTTTCGAGTAAATTTTTCCTCCGCCAGGTCTGTTCACATTCACCACCTATGCATATAAACTATATTGTGGGATGCCTATATCTTACGCTGACTTTTGTCTTGAATTTTTTCTATGCTTTTAATACGAAGGTCAAATAGTGCTTCTAAGGGTTTTCTCCTTTGTTTTTGTCTCAATGACCCTAAGATCAATTTTATGTCCTGCAGCACTGGATGGATGAATCAGATGGTTCAAGTGATTCTATTTTAAAGCATAAACCTCTTTGGGCTACTTATGGTTCCAAACACGGCATAGAGAAGAAAAAGAAAGCACCAAAGAAAGAAGGGGATTTGTACCGGACTTATGGGACGAGAGTGATTCCTGTGTAAGCACGCCATCTTTTTTCCATATAATAATTATAGACAAGTGCCTAATATAACATGTGAATACCATATTCACAATTAGTATATTTTCCCAGTGATTCTGCATTGATATGGTGACATTTTTTTTGGTGTTTTCCGTTATCCCATGCTAACGAGGTAAAGATTTTGTAGTTATTTTTAATCTATATTGCTTCTTATGTTACGTTACTCCCTACAGAATACTGTGTGGATGTAGCATGAATAAGATAACCAAAGCTTTTGATGGATTCATCAGTTACTAATTTCTCCAGACAAGATGCTTGTCAGTCTTTTCATAGAAATATATATGTTCTTCAAGTTCCTATATGCTGTTTACCATGAATTCTTCAAGTTTCTGTATGCTGTTTGACTATCAATTCTTTGAGTTTCTATATGCTGCTTGACTGTGAATTCTTTGTTACCTCTAGTTCATATTAGTAGTCAGTTTCTTTCAGGTCAATGAGGCTATTATTGTTCTAATCTTTAAGTCAGCGACACCAAATTTGCTGATATTCTCTGCATATTTTTTTTTGTTGTTTCTGGTTTAATATCACCACAACTATGAATGAACTTTCTTTAACAAAGCATTCAATAAATTTGTAAACAACCATTATTTGGGGGCCAATAAATTGCACTTGCACCAAAATGTTGTGTCAATGTGTAGATTGTGGAAATAGATTTAAGGACAATTTATGCAACATAGATTTGAACATGTTCAGCTCTTTTTGCACAGCTTTGTGCTTTCTTTGGCTGATGCAGATCCACACCTTATGATGGAGGATGAAAGCCTTGTATGGACTAGCAATGATGTTGTCATTGTACTTCAGCACCAAAGTGAAGGGATACCATTGAGGTGAGTGACGCCAATTTATTTCAAGAGTTTTGCAGTGTTCCTGTGTTAAAACTAAGGGAGAGGAATGTAGAAAAGAAGAGGAAAATAATAACTTGGTTTAAGTTTTAAATGTTTCAGTGCCTAGCTTTTCTAATTTCTCTCTTCAGATCCATTCAAGATTATTGGCTGTTGGAGTATAGTCATCTTATTTCTCTGCCTAAATCATGTGCTTTTGGGTCTTATTTTCCGCTAAGGCAATCATGCAACAATTATGAGCTATACAATTGATCTTCTTTGCATGACACAGCTCATTTTCGCAAACTCTTTCTTACATCTTTTCCCAGTTCGTAGCCGTAGGTAGGCATCTTTTCAACTCTTTTAACATTTTTGTATGGCCCATTGTTCTTGTCTATTTATCAACATCTTTCAATCTTGCTGTGGATGTTTTTTGACTTGATCTGATTTATAAATCAGGATAGGATAAAGTGAACACACATTGATCTAGAAACACTATAGCAACCCCACTGCCTATAGTTTATCCCAATTTACACTTTCAAGTTCAATTCCTTAATCTGCCATCATTATTCGTGGATAATTTATTGGTACTATTTGTCTTTATTCTTGGTTAAAACTGTTACCTAAGGTAATAGAATTATTATTTTTAATCTTTTTGTGTATTTATCTATTTTGAGTTTGTTGTATGGAAAATAGTATCTATAAGTAGGACTTCTCTTAGCATTGCATATGATGGTAATTTATTCCCTGATTAATTCAAAATTCTACTAGCCTTGTATGTGCTTTCAAATTGATTTAGCTATTACAAACATCTGGCTTCTCCATAATTGATAATATCTTTTTATATTGTTTTTCTCTATGGCTTGCCACTCTTGAATTCTTGCCAAAATGTTGTTTTGGACAGTTATGTCTCAGAAACAGAAAGAAGGCATGCTTTTCCATCACGGGCACAGCGACATATACTAGCAGGGCTTGCTTCTGCCATTGGTGGTTTGAGCGCTCCATATGAAAAGGCTTCTCATGTACATGAAAGGCCGGTTGTGGATTGGCTCTGGGCAACTGGTTGTCATCCATTTGGACCCTTCTCTAATACTTCTCAAATCAGTCAAATGCTTCATGATGTTGCATTGGTAGGCCAACTTTATTCCATTAAAATTCTGCTAGAGTATATAATGACTGAGATGTGAGTATTTATGATGCTTATTGTGAAAAATTGGTTCTCCTTTCTCATAATAGACTAATGGGCCTTTAATTATTCCTGGTAGAGAAACACAATTTATGCACGTGTGGATTCTGCACTTCGTAGAATTCGTGATGCATCAGAGGTGATTCTAATCTTGCATTTTCAGATTTGTTAAATACATGATGATGATTTCATGCTTACAGAATCCTTACTATTCTTTTACAGGCTGTCCAATCTTTTGCTGCAGAATATTTGAAAACCCCCCTTGGTGAGCCTGTAAAAGGCAAAAGGAACAAGTCCAGTACCGAGCTATGGTTGGAGAAGTTTTACAAAAAAACAACAAATCTGCCAGAACCTTACCCGCACGAATTGGTTGAACGGCTGGAGAAATACTTGGATGTAAGTGACCCCAAACTGGGTAAATGCTCTAAGCTAGCTATTTGATCTTCCTGAGAAAAAACATTTTATGATTAAATAACAGAGCCTTGAGGAACAACTTGTTGATCTGGCTTCCTTATTATACGATCATCGGATACAAGAAGCACATTTAAATAGTTCAGAGATTCTTCAGAGCTCCATGTTCACAGAGCAGTAAGTTATCCTCCAATATAATTTTTGTAATCATAGGAATGGTTTCCTTCACCATTTTTTTAATATGCTTAAGAAGAGTCAATGTCTGTGAGTCTGTGGATACAGATACGTAGATCGTGTATTGGTTACTGAAAGGGAGAAAATGAGATGCTGCAACATTGAGTACAAATACCCAGTTCAATCTTCGCAAACTTTTGTTTATGGAGGAATTCTTGTCACCGGATTTATCATATACTTTCTTGTCATCTTCTTCTCATCTCCAGTCCGCTGATTCGGAAACCAGAGCTTCGGAAGTAGAGAAAAGCAATTGGATACAGTTCGGCCGCAGTTACGCCTGATTATTGATGTGCTCTCCGTTGCTGTGAAACTTGCTTTAACTGTCAACAAAATTAGCCATTGTTATTAGCTAGTAGATTAAGGGGTTATGATCATTGATTGATGTTTGCTTAATCACAAGTGAAATTCGCATACATGTGAGATACCTATTTTGTATAAAATCCTTTTTTATGTATGTATACAATCGCAAGACAGCGAGCAATCAGTCATTAGCTTTTAGAAATTACAAGTCCGATGTGCCCATGGCCCCAACTCACTGTTTTTATCCCCGGTATCCCTCACAAACAAATTTTTAATATTACGGCTTGAAATTAGTCTTAAAGAACTTAAAATGAGAAAAATAAATATTTTAAACTTTTTTTATTTTTTAGTTTAATTTTTTTTTAAGTATTTTTAAAAAATTAAATATAACAATTCACGCATGTACGGTACTTAAATCTTGTAGAACATAATCACAGACATGGGCCGCAACAGTTTTACATCATCAGCAGATAGCTTTGTTAATGCCAAACATTTTTCACCTTGAGTTCGCAAGTTTTGTGCAATAACGACTGGTTATCCCAACACAACAAATATAGGGCAAAAGCTCACAAAAGAAACACTGGATTTAAATTTGACGAAGCATGCATAGAAGCTACGCTCCAGGAATTGAAACTCTGCGTTGAAGAGACTTCTTTCTTTCATCAATGCAGAAGAGTCCAGCCCTAGAAGAGAAACTACGGCGACCGCATTCCGGGTTGGAACGCGCGGTAGAATAATCTAAAGACTGGTTGAAACCAAGGCATTAGACATAGCTTTCTAGGCTGCAAATTTCCATCAAATCAAGCAGTTATTCAAACTGCTCAAGAGCCAAGTGCATGTTCATCATCTACTACATCTTATTGCCTTTAATTGAGCACAGAAAAACTCAAATGCAATGTTATTCAATCAATCAACAGATAAAAGAATCTCAAAACCAGAGTTGAAATATGGGGACCTCAGTGATAATGCTTGTAGTTTTCATCAAATCAGAGAATCAGGTCTCAAAGATTTCCTGCTATCGTTGAAACCACACAGAGGAAAAACGACCTAAAATTCAATCACATGAAAACAAAAAATAAAAGTGAATAGCTTAGGACATAAATAAAATTGCACTGCCAGCCGACTGAAGAATATGATCCTAAATTCGAATATCCTCTTCCAATTCCCTCATTCCAGCTTTGAGGTTTGGAATTATCCTTCGAGTGCCTATTATTAGGAGCAAGTAGTTGGATGAGAATATGATACTAAATTCCATGTACCAACTTCTCTGAACGGACTCGAGAGAAATCCCAAGGTCATGAGAATTAATAGGAATATTGTTGCAGGTATTCATTTAGGAAATTTAAGGGCAGCAATGATAATTTAAGAACTCATCCCCAACACCCGCCAATAATTTACCAAATTAAATACGATATGAATGGTACAACTGTATTCAGTTGTCTTCCTCTGCATTCATTTAAGGTTTGATACAGATAATATACCACTGATTAAATGGATTTCATGGTTGCAAGCCACTCTTTGAAAGAGTCCTTGGTGGCCTCTCGATCATTGAAGTAGAGAATTTTCTTACGAAAGAGTTGGGAATTCGAACGATTCCCTCCGTGAGTTTGATAGATGGTTACAACAGGTGATGCCTGCATCATGCAATAATTCATTCCTGTCTTGTCTATTCTGAAATATGGTATCCCCGTTGTTGCAGAAAGGCGCACTCACCGAACAAACAGACAAACCTACCAGTCTAGTCTCTGTCTGGCTTAGCTCTGCATGATTCTTTCCACGCCGTGGTGCAAACCAAAGAAAATTAAAATCCCACAAAATAGAAGGGACCGACTTTTCAGTCTGATTACGTCACCACATACGTATCACGTCTAAAATTACACCACGTGGCCAAAAAAGCCTCAATAATCTTGTCAACCAAGTCACGCCCGGAACCCACTCGCCCTCTCTGCGCGACTATAGTCTCTCTCTCTCTCTATATATATATATAGCCGCTTAGCTCGTGATTCTTCTCTTAGAACGCGTAAAACTGAAAACAAAATGTGTCCAACGGGAAGCAGCACTCTACGGCCGCAGGATGTGGCGAGATCGTCGGTATTCAAGCCGGCGTTCGATGCTCTTGACGTCGACCGCGACGGGAAGATCAGCCGCGATGACTTAAGCATGTTTTACGCCGGACTTGGAGGCGGAGGCGAGACTTGCGCAGAGGATGACGTTATTAGCACTATGATTTCGGTTGCGGATTCGAACAAAGATGGATATGTTGAATACGATGAATTTGAGCAAGTTCTCGGTTACGGGAAGAAAAAATCATGCAGCGGAGTAATGGAGGATATGTTCAGAGTGATGGACAAAGACGGCGACGGAAGGTTGAGCCATGACGATTTGAAGAGTTACATGAAGTTGGCCGGTTTCTCCGCCAGTGATGAAGATATAAAGGCCATGATTAAATTGGGCGGTGGTGATGAAACTGAAGGTCTTTCTTTAGACGATTTGCTGAAGATTTTAGCCGTTGATTGTGTTGACTGTTTCTAAAATTTTCTCTTTTGTTTTTATGTTGTAATATTGTCGGAAAATTAAATGGAATTACGCATGATATTTAGCGTTTGAATTGAGTGTAAGGCCAAGTCAAACGAGTCGTCGTTTTTGTGTTACCAGCTTGTGCTCCATAATTTACTTTGCTCTTCTAGCGTTGAATAGTATGCAGAGAATATTCTATAACACGGGGATCCACCACAACAGGGTTGGTGTGGCTATTTTTTATTGAACCGGCCTAACCTACAACCAACTCAACACAAAATTTATTAAATTTAAATTAATATAAAATAATATAATTATTAAATAAATACAATACAACTAATAATTACATTAATTTTAATATATAAATTTATTAATAATATAATTAATTATTTAAATAATTATAATATATTAATTATTACCCTTACCGCACAACCTACCATTCTTCAATCAAATAATTATTATTATTATTTTAAATTTTATATTAATTATTTTAAATTATTCAATATACTCAGCGCAAAATCTTTGCTTTAAAACAGATTCAGCTTCTATACATAAAATCTATCCCACCAAATTCTACTTTATGCACAGAAGACGCTGACCACAGAATCATATAGAAACCGTGAAATGCTAAGCTTGCAACGTTCATTCGGGGTTTCAGCCACAAATTCTATGTAGCTCAGGCAATTGAGCAGCTTTGACATGTTCTTATGGGGAGGGCCTAAGTTGAACGCATTCCATGCCGCTACTTCTGATGCCAGTGAGCATTGTGTTTGTGAGGAGGTCCTCGCGCCAGCGATGCTAACTTCTTTATCGCAGAGTTTGCAGGAATTCAAACCAAATCAATGGCCGCGCCAATTTTATCCTCTATTACCTTGTAAAGAACAAAGGATACGTCGTGATGCTCCATCCCCATTGGTCTTTCACTGCCCAAGGGAAACGCAAATTTGGTTTGATCATTTTTTTTTCAAATGTTTAAGATCCCAGGAGGAATGAAAGAATGGTTGATTACCTGTCAACAAGCCCGAGAGACACAGACATTTGAAATGAGGCAGCCATGCTATGCCCGAGAGACACAGACACAATGCCATGCTAAGCATACAACAGCAGCCTCAGTTCCTCGGCATGTGTAGAAGTTAAAAACACAACAAGGGGAACCAAATCGAACATCAACATGCACTTCCTTCGATAAAACATGACCGAAGTTTTAGCAGTTGTCATGAAAAGGAGGCAACCAATAAAAATTCAAATATCAAGCTTCTAGATAATAGAAATTAAGAATGTTAAAAGCCAAATTTCGCTCTAATCATTTGCCCAGGTGCAAATCAGTCGCATCCTATTTAAAACATCAGAAAAATAGAATCTGACCCTTTACACAAAAAATTGATACTTTTACACAAAAAAAACTATAACTTTAAACTTCAAAAATAAATAAAGTATAAAAGATTAACTTTCAAATATATTTTCCTGAGCCCCAGAAGATTCTGCAAAAAATGGAACAACATTCTAGACGCATATAGAATGCAAGAGAGAGCCACAGACCAAGAGAATAGATACACCATTATCCACTAACAAGAAAATGCAAGTATTTGAAAGTTGTGTGCTGGTAATGCAATTAATACCCATGTCATACTCTTCACTTATTATAGATTGCCTTTTAGCAGATTGATAATTATCAGGCAACTTAGTGAGAACAGTCTGCTCAAGATGTTTTTCCGTATCATCAATACACCTGTAATCTTACAAGCCAACGTAAAATATTAAAAGCCAATAAATCTCATGAGTGTACTTTTATAACAGAAGCACAAGGCACATGCAGAATTCACCTTTGAACAAACATTTTCTCTGGTTCAGAAAGCCGGCTCCGTAAATTATTATTATTCCAAATTTAGTACATGCATTTTTCAAGCTGCAACACACAACTACTTCAGAAACATAGTATCTGGAATCAGGGCAAGCATGGGACAGTCTTCCTAGCATAATTAAAACCATTTTATAAATTTTTTTCACTACCAATTGCAATAACTTTACTGTTTACCTTCAAAATTAAATGCAATCGTGAGAAACCCAATGGGCTGGTTTAACTTCCTCTGAAAGTGTAAAAAACAAAGCAAGAGATATCTGCTGCTTTTTAGAGCTGACCCGAAGATAAGATCTCCGTAAAAACTGCGCCCTATCCAAATCCATTTGGTAGAGTGATACAGTAAGGGGATCCGAACCGCTTTCTTCAAAATCGTCAACTGTTTCTTCTAAAGCACAGCAAATTTGTGTCATAAAACATACCGCAAAATTAAGGCCAGTTTAATTTTCAATCCAGACACAAATTCTGTGTTCTCGAAAATAAGGACGTTAAAAAAACTTAAGCGATGTAAACGATTTCAACAAGAAATCCTAAATAATTAGTTTTAAAAAAATGATACTATACGAATTGTTTCACTGGTCTGCTACTTCGGTTATCGCGATCGAATATCCACGACGGCTCAAATTTCACAAAATTCAAATATAAACATGAAATGAGACTTAGGGTTCTGAGTTTTGATAAAACTACCACTAATTGGACCTGTTCTCTGCCTCTCTTAACCAATTGAGCCTGAAACTGAAGAATCTCGGGAGCCGATTTCTCGTTAAACCACGCGGGATTCAGCATCTCCAAATCGGTGGTCGAAATCAACATCTAGTATTCGTCCATCTCAGCCGTCGCCGATCCATCCCCAAAATCCTCAGTCGTCTGATCTGATTACTTCTCTCTCTCTCCTCTCCTAAAAAAAACAAAAGAGAAAAGATGTAACAGTATTCATTTTTTCTTTTCCGTTGAAGAGAGGGAAAATCCGAAAATACAACAAGAGATGGCGCCAGAAGAGTGAAAGTTTGTGTGTGGTCGATGGACAGATCGCGAGTTTGTGCGTGAATCTAACGCCATCGGATGAAGATAGAAAACGGACGGCTGTGATGGCATTTGATTCACGCACAAACTTGAGATTAGCCCCAACCCTTTCTGGCTCTTTTTATTATCTCTGTCTTTCGTTTACGGACTTAGCCTTTTATAGAGAAAACGAGGAACTTAAAAATTAGGTCCACTACCGACCTTACGTGTGATGCTCCCGAATAAAATACAAATATAATTTATTTTTAAATAAAAATTAAATCTAAAAATAATTTATTTTTTAATTACGGTCGTATTTTGAAAATAGTAAAATTTATTAATTAAAAATAATAATTTAGCCCGTGAATTTAAGGGTGCCATTTTTCAAAAAGTAAGTAGTGAAAAGGTCAAAAGTCCAACCTCCTAACAGACTTCAAAAACAGTGAACTTAGGCCCGCTTTATTCTCGAGAAAGATTTTTTTATTGCACACGTGTTTTAATATTATTAATAACACTATTCTTTCAGACATACTCCGCAATTTTTGTATTAATATTATTCCTCTTTCGGGCGGCGGCTTAGTGCTCCGCCGTGGGCTCGCATTAAGCACAAATCCACTCCACGTATACACCAAAATCTTCACCTTTCATGATCAGGCTGTGTAGCTTATAATCAATCATATATGTTATGTATTCTACAAACAATGATCTCGATTCTTTCTCGGTCGCTATTATTATGCATTATGTGTTAAATCTAATATTCTCTCACGTGCAAACTTCGCTACCAGAAAAAAGTTGGCAGAATAACGATGAAACAAACGGGCTGTATATGGGCGATTCATTGCTTCCCTGTTGGAAGGAATAAATTGGAAGACGGCCGCGTCCACCGTGATTAAGATTGATAATCAAGGCAATTATTCAATAATTAATCGTGGATTACTCCTCCCATTTACTTGCCACTGTAAAATAAAATGAAAGGGCACGGTCATTATGAACACCTTAATATAACATTTAATTGAAGATAAAGTTTTAGGCCGGGATGTTATTATCATTTTACGGTAATGTGGTGCCAATTATACAATTATTAAAAAAAATAAATTTGTTTATTAATAATAAATAAAAAATAAAAAAATTAATTTTATTTTTAATTAATATTATATAAAATTTATAATATCTACTTTATCTATTTTGTTTGTTCGTTGTGTATAAAATAAATCTTTATTTTTAATGAATAAAAAAGTTTACGATGAGATTATAATAATATATAATTATTATAATATAATAAAATTATTTAATTAATAAAAACTTTAAAATAAATTTTATTATTTATTTATTTTTACACTTAAAATTAAACTCATTTTTTAAACTTTTTATTTAAAAAATATATATATTTATTAATAAATATAATTATTTTATTCATTAATTAAATAATCTTATCATATTCTATTAAATTAAAGATATAAAAGGTAGAAGAAATTATTGCACAGGATAATTAACAAATGAGTTCACATCTCCGTTGTAAATTACCCCGTCTCATTTCCCAAACCAAATTTGAAAAAAAAAGTAAGAAAAAAGGTTTCGATTTCTCCCGCTAATTTCAAAGAGGGAAAAAAAGATGAAAGACTACGAAACTCCACAAAAGGAACAATCTCGACCGTCAGATCTCGCCAATCGAAGATCCAGGGAGTCTCAATTGAAGAAGTCTCAAAAGGTTTTCACCATTCAACACCAAAATCGGTCGCATTCAAATTGATTTTCTCATTATTTTTACGTTTCGTTTATGCCGTAGGTCGCTAAGAAGAGCTTAAACGCTGCGTTTAGGTCTGTTTCTGAGGATTTTTCACCGGAAATCACCAAGGAACCTGTCGATTTCTCACCGATTTCCGAGCGCACACAGTCTATTTTAAACGGCGAGATCGGTGAAGTATTTTTCAACACCAGCTCGATATTGAATAATTCTATGGTTATTGTTCTTTTTTATAGTAAATTTCGGTACCTGTTTGCCTCGGTGTAATTCTTACGACGTAAATTGATTTAATTCGAAAATTTCGTTCACTTATTTAATTTCGTACGATGGATTTGATCGTATAATTTTTAAAGTCACGATTATTTTTTTTTGTTTTAGATTTTTGCGTTGAATCCAGCTCATTCAGCTTCACCAGAAACGTTCAATTTGTCTGATCTAACTCCATCATCTACAACCACCACCAACAAAAATGAGCTCCCTGATCTTTCTTCTGATCACCATCATTTCATTAAATCAAACGGTTCAAACGACCGTGTGGAGGCGGACGTTCTCGCGAATCTTCTAAAAGGAGCTCGATTACAAGTTTTAAATTCGGTCGATGTCAATACTAAGTCTAAGAAGCTCCTGGATGCAATGATTAAGTTCGTTGTAGACGAGTTCTACACAATTCCTGAAGAGAGAGATCGCTTCACTGAACTTGTTGCGATTAGGAGTCGTATGTTGTTTATGTGTCTCTTGATTTGGATTCTTGCTGTGTTGCTGCTCTTCTTTAATTCAGGGTCTCAACGATCTTATATTGGAGCTCTGCCAACATGATTCATTGCTTGTGAGGTAAGATTCATTGTTTTGCTTTTCAGGCGTGAAATCGTATAGAATACAAATCCACTTGAGAAACTTGAATAGCGTATGCGAAGAATGAACGATTGCATTAGTAATATATTCGATATTCGTTATAATTTTGACTCATTTACAAATCTTCTAACTATTGAGAGGGAAGCAGAGAAATGTTAATGACTGAGAGCGGTGATTCGAGAATTGTTAGCTAACTATCCTTGTAGTACTGGAACTATAAACTCTTTATGATCTTACCGGTATTGAGTTACATGGATGGGAAAATGGATCATGATCTTGTTGGATCATAGAAACAGCTCACAAGCCCATTATGCGGACTGGATTGGGTTGAATGAAATCGAATCCTGGTAGTTAATTTGATGCATTGAGACATCAATCATGAAAGGGGGCCTGTTCGCAAGGTTGATGTTGTTTGGGGTAACGTTGAATCCTCCCTATAGTTAAAAAATACTAGAAACTAAAGGTCAAGATTTTGTGTCAATTTATGAAAAGCGGGTAGATATGACTACAAGCTTTCCTATTTTATAGGTGTTTATGTCAGGGATAAGTACATATCTGAATTTCCGAATGATACATTCAATCATTCAGTACAGACCAAATATTTAATATATAATTCAGAGAAAGATCATGGTTCCGTAATTGTACTACAGATGCTGAGCATGGTTCCGGAATTGTACTACAGATGCTTCCAGTGTAATCTATGAATGGTTGGGAGCTAGACAATAAATCAACAACCTAAGAGGGTCATAAAGTCCTGAATTGTGGTAATTTATTACAGAGGAAATCTAAGTGATGGTTCGGTAATGCTAGCTCACGATAAACATGGTAAAATAAGACGTAAATCAATCAAAATAAGCAGTAAAAGAGATTATAATATTATAGAATCTAAAAGGAGCATGACTTCTTGTTTAAGATTTTTTCAGTAATGGTCTAATGGGTAGGACCAGTTTGTTTTGACTACCTCAAGGTAGGTTTTGAAACGAGGAGATTTTATAAGCTTTAAATATGTCTTGTCAATTGATTTTATCCCTGCCGCTCAGAAACCAGTTTTATATTATGATAAAAGAACAGCGAATGGAGATGTTAGTCATTTTGATGAAAATAGTTAAGAGCTGAGAAAAAGAATTGAGAATGAATTTGAGATGAAGACAACGGGCATAATTTTATAGGCTCTTTCTTTGAAAGTGGTGTTATCAGAGGATAAGTAAGCATTAAATTAATGGTTTGGTTGATCATTAATGGGTAAACAAAGAAGTGATTTGCAAAAACTAATGATGCCATTCCTTGAAGTAAATCTAGAGACAGGATTTTGGGCTCGGCGGATTGGGTGACCTTTACTTAAAAAAATAATAATTCTGTGTAATCCTCTAATGTGCTTGTTAGTTTATGAATGGGTGTGTGATTCGGGTGCTAGCTGTACCTAAGGCAAAGATTAGTTGTAATCCACAAAAGAGTAATCCCATCGTTGAATAAGAGTAAAAGCTTTTAATTGGAAGGAGAGGGAGAGAGAAAGAGTTGTAGTTATAAGAAATGTTTTAGTATAACTAAAAGGAAATTTGAAGTTTGTGATGCAATTATTGGATATATGCTTATTCGGTGTTTTCCTTGAATTGTCAGAACTTCAATTATTAGGATTGGATTAAGCTGGCAACCGGCCATTACGGGTCACCAAATCTTCAGACATACGTCTCTCATGTTGGAACATTGACTCCATTAATCTTAATACCCTCTCATAGCAAGTTGCTTGAACAAATATATTGATGTCGTATACACATAAAAACGTGAACAGATCATGCAGCAGCCGTTCTCGACCTTGTCAGCTTCAGATATACAGGACTTTCATAATTCTGTTGTTAATACAGCATATATCCTTGGTCTGTAGCTTTCAAACAATATGTTTTTATCCTTATCGATGATTGGAGAGCTTGTTGTATCATTTTGCCACGATACCATTTTGCGAGTGTGTTGCTGTACTGCTCCTATTCTTTTTACATTATTTGGAGACTATTCTTCTCGCCACCTTACAAGTTGATATATTTTGTGAGGTTATACGTGAGGCAAGTCTTCGCTGATGTAGCCTGGATGAGTAGGCTGCGGACTGAAGCTAACGTGTATATGGATGGACTTCATTTCGAATTCCGGGTCATTTCTCTTACCTCTCAAATTTTATCTTGACAAAAAAAGATTAGCTTGGTTCTAGTTTAAATCATGATGCATATGAGACTTAGATTGAAATTACAGTGCAAAACGGTTTGATAGTCATATTGGTTTAATCTGAACAAAAATCTTTCATTAGATTTGGTCTATTCACTGGATCTGAGTTCACTCGAACTGACCGATTGAGCCAAATTCATCTTATCTTGAATCACCATGCTTCTAGCCTTATGCAATGAGTACATCGCTTTCCGGTGCTTTTTATTGCTTTCACCCTTGTTGGTGCTCATTGTTTGATTGTGTCTCATTGTGGGGAGGCAAACTCTCTGGCACATCATAATGACATATAGTGTTTTTAGATTTTCGAAAAAAATTATTTTAAGGTTTCCATGTGCAATGCCCGCAAAGTGCATTGGCACACATGCTAGCTACCATGATTTGTGGTTAGAACGAGGATTGGGTTCATCTTCATTAGGATTTTAGATTATAAAACCAACCCACATTCATAATCATAGAGGAATCTGTACATTGTTTTTATTATCCCAAAGTTAGATCACCAATTCCTATATTCTTCACCTTTTATGCCTAGAAATTAGAACTGGATAATTAATACGATGTGTTAAGTCTTTCGTAGTATGACCAAATACACATAATTATAATTGCATTGACCAGAAGACTTATACTTTCTTAGTTGATAAAAGGGAAGCGTTGGAGTGAGGATTAGTTTTAATAGTTATTTTATAAAGTTGGGTAGTCATCTTGATCTTGATAAATATGATTGAAAATTCGTAATTGTAAATATCAAAAACTATTGGGTAAGGGCATAGTCAATTAAAGCCGAAGACAGAAACGCGCCCGAGGAGCAGGAAACAACCAACATTCAACATGCATTTCGATAAATCCGTGTTCCGAATAATCGTTTCCACCAATTAAAACAATTTTTATTTTTTTATTATTTTTATGGTCCCGGAACCTAGAGTCAATTAGTGGAAGCCAAGACCATAAATCCGCCAATCATTCCTTGCCACATCAACAACCCCACCATACTTACTCCTCTCCTCTCATCGATTTTTGAAGCATGGGACGGGTGTCTGATCTCAATCCGTGTCCGATTTGCTTTGTTGTGGTTGTAGGTTAACAACTTAACATAATAATAACATCCGATCCCAACACCCACTCTGGTTCACGACCAAAGAAGAAGAAGACCGACAAATTGTCCTACTTTCGATAAATAAAATTAAATTCCAATTTTATATTTTGTTGAAGCAATTCTGAACGAACAACAACAAGATTTTCACTTTTTCCCCTCCGTGTTATTGATATTTAATATAAATAATTTTAATTTATATTACAAAATATAAAATTAAAATATAATTTCAATCATTAATTATAAACACACATGACTCTTATTAATAGTTAATAAAAAATAAAATCATTGTCCCTTCTGAATAGGTAGTTTAAGAAAAGCTTTAAAGAGTCCTAAACTAAATGCAGCCTTCTGATCTTTCTGCTAGAGAGTAACTAACGAGACCTTTTATCACACCCTTTAGTTATCTATGGTAAATGGGTTAGTGCTAAAATTTTCCAAGGTATACGTAAATTGCTTGTTAAAACAGGGTAATGCTTTCAAACAGGATTAAGCTTACAGGCTGCCCAAGCAGTAAACAGTAACGGGAAGTTGCATTAAAGATGCGACAAGGCGGGGAAGTAACAGTTAAAAAGTGTTAGGAGATTCCACCGAACGCACCAACTCACAAAGCTAACATGGGCCAAGCCGAGATGGGACGACACCTCCACAGACCCTAAAATTAATCAAAACAATGAATGACAATAATAGCAATAAATGTGGTTTTAAGAAAATGACGCGTGCTATCTTTCGATTCCTTTATAACCATCAACCTTCCGTTACTCTCTCTCTTCAAAGCCTCTCCTCCTCCCCACCCTTATCTCTCACCAAACGACGTCACCTCACCTACTCCGTCCCGTTTCTCCCTTGCTTTCTCTCCGTTTCCGATCTCCTTTATTTCCTTTTCTAAGGTAATATTGTTATCTTCTCTCAATCCTCCTTTAAATTTCTCAAAATCTGTCCGTTTATTTAGATTTCCATTTCTATTGTCCCTTCATTCAACAGGCTTGGAATATTTGCGAATATATATATATTTTATCAACAGAGATGTCGTCAACTCTGTTATCGAATCCGGCAACGAACACTGATCGCTGTAAAAGGAAAAAGAAGAAGAAAGCTTCGCAATCAAAACAAGACCAACAGAACCAGACCCGCATAATCAAATGGAAATCAGAAGCTCAGCAGCAAATCTACTCCTCAAAGCTCGTTCAAGCGTTAAACCAAGTAAACATCAGCGGTGCGGGTTCGGGTGCGGGCGCTGGTGCGTCGCCTTCGGCTCCGCGCCGAGGTCGAGCCGTCCGGGAAGCAGCTGATCGGGTTTTGGCGGTGGCGGCTAAAGGGAGGACCCGATGGAGCCGAGCCATTTTGACTAATAGACTGAAGCTGAAGTTTCGAAAACAGAAGAGGCCGCAAAAAGTTCCTTCCCCGCCTGCAGTTTCTGCGATTAGCCGGTCTAAAAAGTCGGGATTTAGCGTGTTGAAGTTGAAAGCAAAGAGTTTACCGGCTGTGCAGAGGAAAGTTCGTGTTCTTGGCCGGTTGGTTCCCGGTTGCCGTAAACAACCGTTGCCGGTTATTCTAGAAGAAGCTACTGATTACATAGCGGCGCTCGAGATGCAGGTTCGTGCCATGACTGCTCTCGCTGAGATTCTCTCCCGCCTGTCCGGCAGCGGCGGTTCCACCTCTAGCACCACCGCCACCCCGCCAACGAGTTAATGGTGACACTCTTGTTAATTATTACCATGTGTATTGCTTTTCTTCTTCTCACTTTTTATTTTTATTTCTCCGTTGTTGAATACATAATTTCCTCTCGAAGTAATTTTATTTTTATCTTCCATTGGTGTTGAATCAGTAAGTATTAACAATAATCCCCTCCTTAATTATGAATTAGCTTGTTAATCCCTAAAATAATTACAATTAATTTTTTAATTAATAAAATCTCAGGGTAATTGATCTGATTAAGTAAACGAAGGTCTTTCGATTTCTTCTGTGAACCCATTTATTTATTTTTTGTTTTCTATAATCAAACCGTAGACTGAATTAGAAGCAAGCATTGAAATTCATTGGGCGGGCCAGAGTGAAAGTGAAAGGTTAATTTGGTCATTACACGTATGGATACAAGTTCATAATAACGAGTGTGCACCCATTTAACTTTTGTCTTGAATATCCAACCCCACTGCCTAAAAGTTGGGCAAAACGACAAAATATTTGAGGGAAATCTGGGGCATAACACGTGGGCTCTTGTCCCCACGTTCACATTGCCTTCTCTTCACTTCTCTTCTCTTCTCTTCTCTTCTCTTCTTTTCTTTATTTATTTATTTTTTAATTTTTGCACATTAGAGATGAAACTCTCAGGGGGTATTACATTTGCCCTTAATTTTAAGGTTAAGGTTGTGTTGCGGCAATATGGCCCATGAGGCAAAGGGTCGTAATAAGATCACTCTCAAGGGCAGGCTGGGCATGACTCGTGTCATTTGGCTGGGCTTTTATTTAATCCTTCTTCCCTTATTTTCAGCAGCGAACACAGTCGAGACCCCAATTGGTCATTATTTCCGAGGAAAAAATAAATTATTTGTCATCCCTTTGATTGATAATAAAACTTGCAACAATCTACTGTGCTTGTAACGTAACTGCTGTTTATAATAAATTAGCCGTCACCTTCCCTCCCAAATCCCACAGCATGCTTTGCTTGCAATGCACCGCTGTTAATCCATCAATGCATTACCAAACTGATTTATGATCCAACAGTTTTCAATGTCACGCCTCCTCCCCAATCCACATGCGCTATAATCATAACATGCAATGCAAGTTTAATCACTCCATAATTCAACAACAAAGATCTTATTCCTTGATTTAAAAGCTACAACCATACCGTTTTCTACCAATCATATTAATTACATGATTATGTCTTCGCAATAATCACTCATCACCAATAACTGACCCCCCTTTTTCAAGGAATAAAACACACCAGCAATAATAATAATAAATAACAGACAATAACATTAGAGTCCCCAATAATATATAATATAATGTAATGTAGTGTAATACAGCCACGCTAACTTTCGCTAAAGTGTTCATATTTCCAGTTGCCCATAACCCTCCCTGCCTACGAAATCTTAAGCATGGAATCATTAGTGTTAGCTCCATTTGTTTTCTACTTTAATTAATTAATTAAAAATTTATTATTATTATTATTTTGAATCAAGGGCATAAGTGATACTTACTTAATTAAATTTTAATTAAGAATATTTGATTTTTTAGGCAATTGGGTTTACCATCATGTTTATAGAAGAATTGTGGTTTGGTATTTCATTAAGAGTGTGCTTAGTGATGCCAATGGATGTAATTTGACCCAGCTTACTGAAACATTATGAATCCATCCTCACTCCATATCTCAATATCTTCTACCAGCACAAGTAAATTTTTATGTTTTTGTATTTCTTTACACGTGAAATATTAGAAAAAGTTAATTTTTAAAAATTATTTAATTAATAAAATAAAAAAATTATTTATTAGTAATGAATAATTTAATTAATAAATAATAAAAATTTATAAAATATTTTTTAAATTTTTAATGAATAAAACTTTTTTAATTTTATTAT
This sequence comes from Xylocarpus granatum, assembly GCA_019650275.1. NCBI lineage: Eukaryota > Viridiplantae > Streptophyta > Magnoliopsida > Sapindales > Meliaceae > Xylocarpus > Xylocarpus granatum. The sequence goes on from BNST01000657.1 coordinate 175,849, forward strand.
ATTAATTATACTAATATAATAAAATTATTTTTTTTAATGGTTAATTGCTTGACAGATGACTTGGGTCATACCAAAGGAAAGAAGTAAATACACCAACTGTTTTTCCGTGCAAGCAACCAATAAAACCTTCCTCTTCTTCGTACCATAGGATTGATCGATCGGTGCATCAAACGTATCATCAAAATCAGCCAACACCGATCTGTCTTTTCCAACTTTATTAACAAATAGATTTATATTATTATAAGGGCATGACAAGAATGACCCATGTGAATACAACAAAAACAAAGAAAAAGAAAGGGACATGCATTAAAGAATTTGCAAAATTAAATACATAAAGCATTGTCTAGACCACATGGAGGGGTCATGCTTTTGCTCCATTAAACTCCAAGAAATCAAAAGTTAAAAGAGAAAGTGAAAGCAAGAAGGAAAAGGAAAGGAAATAAAGCTTTGTGTGGTGACGGCAACACCCATATGCCCACCACTACTACTACTACTACCACTTATCAATACGCATAGCCAGGTCTTCATTTATGTATGTGTTGGCCCATCAAGTTCATGTCTAATTCGAGAATATATATATATATATATCGACCCTCGTCTTGTTCCATGCCCTATTTCTGATTCGTGAAAAGATATAAGGGTTTCCAATTTTCAGGCATAGATTGGTCTCTTTGATCGCTTTAGAAGCTGTTAATACATGATGATCTTCATTTTGTTGTGGGAGGGTTAAGGATTAGGTTTAAGTAATTGAAGAAGAACATCGACGGAGGGCGAGCATAGCATATTGATTATACATACGATGGCATGGAGGTGGCTTGGGCTAACCGGTCCCACACCTCATTTTTCATTGAATCAATCCATGTCTCTCTTTGTAAAAGACACGTCGTTCTTATCTAAACGATGGAGTTATTAGCCACTACGTATGCCTATACTTTGTAAAAAAAACTAGGAGATTAATATGTTTAAAACATAAAGTTAGCGTGCTGAATTTAAAAATAACTTAAAAGTTAAGGACTCAAATGCTCACGATTTTAGTTTTCAATGGCCACAATGGGATATTTTATAATACCAATTTAGCAAATTAATATTTGATTTTAATATCTGCGTAACAACACGAACGCCGTCCCCATGGATGCTAAAAGGACGTCGTATTGAGAAATGAGGAGGCATGGAATTTCAACTAAGAATTACTTGGTTGCTTAGATAGGAATCGTTTCCCCTTTATTATCACTTTCTTTTTATTAATTAGGTAATTAATTAATTAACTAATTACGTTTAAATCAAAAAGTTGAGCTTTTAGATGCGTTCTGTCTCACACAAAAATATTCTCACAAATTTTATTAAATAAAAATATAATTAATTAAGCTCGAGTTATATTAATATAATAATAATTTAAAAATATTTTTATTGTATTATTATCGTATAAAATTTTAAATTCTTTAACTCTTTATCGTATAAGTCGATATCAATAATATATTGATTATTTTAAATATTATTTATAATATAAATATTTTATATAGTGCATAATATAAAATTAATATTATATTTTTATGATATATAATATAATGTTAATAAAAAATTTATTAAATATTTATAATGTGTAATAGTACTCGATATATATATATATATATATATATATATATATATGCGAACAATAGTATGTGATAAATACATGCAATATAAGGACATATGGTGTTAGATTTAGGGTGGATTTTGGTATACCATGTCTTGTAATAATAGTACTGAGAAGAAGCACTAAGTTTATGCCAACCCTAGGCCTAGGGATTGACAGCCGATCTGATCTCCTTTGCAAATTATTTGCATTATCGGATAATTAACCTATATGGGTGTGATTAGGAGATGATTTTGCTTTGCCCACCTACTATATTTTAAAATTGGGTGGACTGACCTTTGCTTAATGTCTAGCAAAATTGATACATTCGTTGAAATGACTGGCCACATGGGTGATGGACAATGAGATTTGCTAGTTTCAACGAACAAAAACAGACAATGTTAATCTTCGCATGTGATTTATTTTTCCCAAGAGCGGAAGGGTACGACGACAGTGAGCATAATCTCAGACCAACTTGCAGTATGAATGAGCTGGTTTCAGGTTATCAGCCTGAATTTGCTATCATTTCGGGAGGGATTGTTTTAGGCAAATTAATTAGTGGAAAGACTTTCCAAACAGTAGAAATGCCAACCCGATTGTGCTCGTCACTTGAACGAGTTGAAATCTAAATAAGCACTGTATATTTGTATGGTTAGGTTAGGGCTATGGTATGCTCCATGTGGTTGTATTGAACAGCTTGGTTTCTGTTTATGATTAGAATTTTAGTAGCAAAATCATGGACTGCGATTGAGAGAGCTTGTAATTGCACTACAAAATTTTCCAAGCACACTCGGACTTGGATTCTTGAGTATCTTACTAATTGTGTGCAGATGTGTGTACAATCAGACATTTAGAAGCAGCAATCTACGAATGAGCCTTCATCGGAATCAAGCCACTCTGCTTATCAATGCACTAAGCCTGTTTCATCTAAGCTTCAGCTGGCAAAACCCAATACCAAAATCAAACGTTTGTTTCTGTAAAATAAGGTTTTAACTTTGAAGAAGCATACATAGTCTACAGATGGTTAATTGTTGCCATTGGAATTCCTGTGTACAGCTTTTAGTTATCAGAATACCAAATGCATTAATGTAACAAGATTCTCAAGTGCAATCCATGTGCTCAGCCGCCACAATTCGCATGTTCTCCCACGTTATACTGTATACTTAGCTTAGTTTGCAATGCTCTTACGTTTTGCCTTATCCACTGATCAAGAAAAAAAGTTATTAGCAGCAGCAGCCATGGCAGAAGAGAAGAAGAATCCTGTGTGTAACTTAATAGCTTAACACTTGACATACAATGAATCAGGCATGTCAGGACACGAACTTAGAAACACGAAGCTCACAAAATCTTCGAAAACCCAACAACAAAATCTGATGTTATCCATTTTTGCAGGTTGAATAATTATGTAAAAATCAAGAAACGAATGATTCCCGGGTGTAGTTTTCAATTGGGCGAGGAAAAAGGAAGCGCCTAGGAAGGTTTGTGTTGAAGGAATCATGTGGTAGCATGTGAATTTGCATTGGGAATACATGGCCAAAACCTGAAACAAAGTTAAGGTTAACTTGGTTTTCTAACAAAAGACATTCATTGATCCCATATTCCTGGAATGGCTGGGCCAAATTTTGCGGGCTGCTGGGCCATTATCGTTTGCTTTCTCCCATGTTACCCTCAGTCACCATTCATTTCTTTTGAATATTTTTCAATTTTCAGCAACATTTTCACATCTAAAGAGCTTCTCCATATCCAACTGCTCCTACCTTCGCCCGTTGAGTTTTTGTTTTCATCCCCTCGAGTGCTTCAAAAAGAGGTGGATTTTATGTAAATTCTCTAGTTTTCATGGGATCTTCTCAGCAATCCTCACGACATTCTGCTCTTAAATTGAAGTGCAAAGCCTTTAAAGCTCAATCAAAGAGAGAGAGCAGCAGCAGCAGCAGCAGCATTTGCAGCAAGCATTGGAGAATCTCGATGACGAGAAGTGCTTTTACAAGAAGCTCAAAGAGGCCAATTAATGGAGTTAAAAGAAGGATTAGAACCCTGAAAAAGCTTGTACCAAATAGCCAGCCCAATGGCTTGGAAGCGCTTTTCGCAGAAACTGCTGATTACATCAAATGTTTACAAATGAAGGCGAAAATCATGCAGATTATGATCAAGCTATTATCACCGTCCGATTAGTACTTGATCGATTGATGAATTCGGCAAATTGATTAATTATTTATATCTCTTCATTTAAAAATTTTGTTGGACAATGTGCAATGAACTGTATTTCCTTGTTCGCGTTTTAGATCTTCACTTGCATGTACTTGATATAAATTCACTTGAGTTCAACTATGAACACATTGATTATGGGCCATAATGGGCTGAAGAAGTTCGTTGTATGGAGGCCCATTGGGCCCAATACAAAGCTTTATTCATGGATTTCAAGGTCCACTTAGAATGCTTACTATAATGCACTCTATCTGTAAAAGGTCTGTAATGAGCAATAAGGTTGTGTGGAAATAGAATTAGACGTGGTAATTTTAGATTAATATTGAATGGGCCCAAACAAAACGATGTCGTTTATTGCCCAAAATTTCACGTGATCCTCTACTTCGATAGTTTTCACGGTGAGACCTCAGTGAAGATCAGGCGCCCCAACGGAGTGAAACCAAAACCTGAACACTCCGCGTTAGGTTACAGACAATGGCATCAACTTCAGCAGAGACGACGTCGTCGCCGCCTACTCTGGCATCACCAGCAGCAACACCGGCGAGAAGAGGAATACCAGGAGCTCAGTTCGTAGAAGATGTTCAAACTTTTCTCTCTCAGTTAGGCCTCGATGTCAACTCTACTCTCGCTTTTCTCCAAGAAAGGTTTTCTCTTTTATTTTCTTTTTTTTTCCCTCAATTAATCAACTGATTAATAAGTATCCGATCTTTATGTTATTAATTTAATTTTGCTATTTTGTAATCTATCTCCTGCACTGAACTGTTGCAGACTTCAGCAGTACAGGTTGGTTGAGATGAAACTTCTTGCTCAGCAAAGGGATCTTCAGGTGATTATTTTTGTTCTGTATTTTGTAAATTCTACAGTTTATGGTTCAAGTAACAACTTATTTGTTTATTAATACCATTATAATAGATCAATTAGACTTGACCTGCGCCTAGAGAATCCGAGTTTTCGTATTACCTACATAATAACAAGAATTGACTAAAGCATGAGCTCGTTAACATGCATCTGATGGGTTTGTGTTAAAATTTTGTTGTAAGTAGTGGTTTTGATGTCCAATTTCAAATTGTGTTATCTGTATTGTTCTATTGTCAATTTGCATTTTTAATAATCTCTTATAATGCTCTTTGGTTAATGTGGTCGCCAGGCAAAGATCCCTGATATCGAGAAGTGCCTAGATGTTGTTGCAACTTTGCAATCTAAGAAGGCTACTGGTGAGGTTCGTCTTTGTTGCTGTCTTTTGAATGGTACAGATTATGGTTTGGATTAATTGTACTCTGATGTTTGATGTGAGAAAGTCAATGACACTCTGATTCTTATTGTCATATTTGCTGATATTGGATTAGGGGAAGGGTGATTCACTTGTCATCTCGCATAATGATTGTTGTTCATTTCTTTCGAAATGTAGTATCTAAATTAGGCAAATAGAATGTTTCAGTTGATCTGGCATGCTGTTTTGATGTTTCTGTAGAATTGGATCCACCAATCATTAAATATGCACTTTCATGCTAAATGTAAATTGATATCTGAATAATTGGGAGATCCATCCTGAATGTGGTCACCTAGTGTTGGTATTTATATCATGTGACCTGTTGCTATTCCTTGTTGAATATTGTTTTTTTGGATTTCCTAGAAGTGCCTGATTGGTTGAAAATTCCCGCAATGATTTTGTGTTAACTCTTTCATTAAGTGCATGGACCATTGCTTCTTTTTGAGCCATCTCTCAGAACCCATTATTGGCTTGAAATAAGTAAGAAAGATGTTCATTAAGGGCATGCTCAAAGAGGAAAACGAAAAAGGGGTTGAGCATTTTGGTTTTACAAAGAAATAAATCTTTAGTGTCTTCTTCAAGTTTTTCTCTTTTCTAGTGTTGCTACTCCTTCCTCATCATCACTCTTTTTTCTTACATCTAGAAACATACTTTTCTCCATTTCACTGTAATTTCCTTTCATTTTTTGTTGGTGTGTCGATGACATTCCTGTTATCAGTTCAATGTTGATGCTGTTTCACATAAAAAGTGCTGATTTAATTTTTGCTGTATGCAACTTTTGTGTCTCATAGAGCAGGAATTTGGTCTGTTAGAATTTCATGCAATTGCACAAAAAATGATTACTAAGCTAGCTGCTAGCTTATTACTTTCTAACCATTCCGTAACCTCAAACTCCTTTAAGTTAAAGAAGAATCCATTCCATAACTCATGATTTTCAACCTTCCCATGCTGGGCCACTGCTCAGAATTTTGGCTGCCTGCTGAGCATGCAATTCGATGGTCTTGGCTAACTAACTTGTTGCGGTGCAGAGAATAGATACTTTAAAGTTTTGAGATATTATGATAGGTTCAAGTAAGGCATTTCAAAATTTGGCACATCAGACAATAAAGGAGCCCGTATCTTGCTAAAATCTCTGATAAAATTAGCAGAGAAATTCTATGGGACCTAAAGGCCATGAGATGTCTTGGCATATTTTTTTTCATGAGTTTAGGGAATATAAAAGGCTAGAGGATTGAGGTTTCTCTATCCTGTGTCTGATTTCTTGTTAATTAGCTTTTGTATTGTGGATACAGGCACTTATTGCTGATTTTGAAGTCTCTGAAGGCATATATTCTCGGGCTCGCATTGAGGATTCAGATTCGGTTTGTTTGTGGCTGGGGGCAAATGTCATGTTAGAGTATTCGTGTGAAGAGGTCTGTTTCTTTTGTTCCAGCTGCAGTTATCCTTTTGTGCTTTAAGGATGCAAGCATAAGTTTTTCTGTGACTTGTGATTCAGGCCACTGTTCTTCTTCAAAAGAATTTAGAAAATGCTAAAGCAAGTTTAGAAGTTCTCATTGCTGATCTGCAGTTCTTGAGGGATCAAGTTACTATAACTCAGGTAGTGTAGTGTAATTGAAATGTTTCATATGCAAAGCGGTGATTAAATGAGGCAAGGCTTTGTCTTTATTTCTTTTTTTAAAAAGTTCTTTTCCTGCTGATCTGCGTCAATATGCAGAAACAGAGTTAAGCCCAAGAGGTAGAAAGACTAAGATTGATTATCACTTGCCATGAACCGAGGAAATGGATCTAGTCTATATAACTAAGCTCCTGCAATTTTATTTTATATTTTCTACTTTCTATTAATTCCTGACAAGTTACTGTTGGGCAGGTTACTGTTGCTCGTGTTTACAATTGGGATGTTCAACAGCGGAGAATTCGGCAAGCTGTTGCTGCTGCAAAAGATTCATGAAACACAAACTCCCCTCTTATCATTTCAGTACGTGCAGGAAATGCATTACTAGTTGAGAGCATGGTCGTATTGTGTCTTGATTTAAAGCATACCTATTGTCTCATCATTTAGATTTCCAATCCCACATCATGTAAGATTAAGCTGTTATATTACTAGAATCAGTTTTGATTCATTACAAGATAGAACTTTCAAGCATGAACCTCTAATGTCTGTATTGACTGCAAATTTTCGTTTGTGTTTTGCTTTGTTGAAAACTTAGATGCTAAATTACTTGTTCAACTTCGTTCTATTATTGCCTATTTTGATTGATTGTTACTTTGATGAGGACTGGTAGGTAACTTAGGATAAACTTTAGAAATTTAAGACCTTGCGGTCAATGGAGGAAATTATGGGACCGGAAGAAGCTTCGATGTGAGGGTGACTCTCGGCAAAACTTGGCGGAGAGTCTTTGTTGATGTCAGCCTCATCTAGTTCTTCCTTTTAAAGGGTCAAGCCAACTAAATACGTGATCATATCCCTGAAGAAAAAACAGCAGGTACCTTTTGAAAATGGCAAACCGTCGAATTCCGGGGCTCCCCTTGAACTATGCACTAGTTGATAGCTGCAACGGTTTCTGTTTTACATTGTTATGTTGCATGACCAGTGAGGTGGGTTTGCACTTCTGTTGCGCCTGGAAACATCGAGCTCAACCTTGTAATGGGCTGCCTGTCTGCTGCTCTTTAGGGCCCTGCTTCCATGCTGGGACCTTGACTCATGCCATTGTCGCCGCAAGAGTTGTAACATAAAATTGTGTCCCAGCAGGCCATGTGCCGACTGTCACGTTGCGGCTGCTTCTTCTTCTGGAAACGGACCATTAAATTCATCTGCGCTATGGCAGCAGTCAAGACTAATGCACGCAAACATGTCCATTGGAGAACCAACAGAGGTCTTAATTCCCGGTTAGTTGACGTGCAAAAAGGGGACCCATGTCTTAAATGATGGGTACCCTGCCACGTGGGTGGGTTTGACCCCTTCAAAGAGTCAAACAATCAAACATCTTCTTACCTTCTACTTGTGTTGTTGACATTCTATTTTCCTTCCCTGTTAAAATAAAAATAAAATATGGCTAATGGGTTTTCTTCAACTTAATTATAGTAATTTATGATATCGTGGTAACAGAGATTTGACCGCCGGGAAAGCCGCATTTGGGTCACGGGATTAGATTTGATCTACTACAACTTGCTTAATTAACATGAAAGGAAAATATTTTCTCTCATTTTCTTTTCGATCGAACACTAGTAAAATAAAATTTTAAAAAAACTAGAGGATCACCGTCTTAATTTTTGTTATAAATCAATAAAATTGATGAAAATTGAAATATTCATACTATATTCGAAACCCACTTGCTTAACGGATAAGCAACTTTGGCCGGAACAGTAAAATAAGCAGTAAGGAAGACGTAGACCTCGAATGTACCAAATCAAAACTCCCAATTAAAGGGTAAGGAAATCGGTAGTAGACTTGTATCCGATAACGTGCACGCAAAACGAGGCTGATTTGTCCTCAGTCCCTGCATCCTGTTATTAAAGTCGTTTTGTCCGTTTCTAAACTACGCGTTTTGCGTTTCCAGTTTTAATAATCATTAAGATTTTTTTGACTTTGACTTGTCCATGTCCGGCCAATATCCTAACTCTGTCCATATAAATAAAGAAGAGAGGGTCGTCCAAGATAATTTAATTAATTAATTATTAAAGTGACTTGAAATTGCCGCAATCAACGCTGAGTGTTTTCGTTCATGAAGTTGATGGAATTGACAAAGTCAACCGTTCGGGTCTCGGTTCGGATCCTTACCAGTTTTAACGAATTTGAATTGTTGCTTCATTCCATGATGTTACATTACTACTATTTGGTTTCACTATTTCTTTTTCTTTTTCTTCTATAATTTGAATTTAATAGCTTTTGAACTTTTAAATTTTGATAATTATAATACAACTTGTTCGATATTAAAATATATATTAACGAATCATTTTCAATACGAGCATATTTAGTTACGATAATTTGTCGATAAATCCTTATAATTTTATATTTTATGATATGCATGTTAATGATTTATTTCAAAACATTTTAATACGAATAAAATATGTTACAAATGAGATTCAAAATTTTTGTTAAAATATATAAGAAATTTATATTTGTATAATATTTTATATTATTTATTGATAAAAATTATGATTTATAATATTAATAAAGAAATTAAATACAAATCGATATATACAAGTAGCAGAATTACTTGTTAGAATTTTTTAAAATAAAATATTATCAATTACAGTTAAATGTTCATAGGCATAATGAACCTGTGGTGTTAACAGGTTGCTTTAGGTGACCTAATGTTATAGATTAGGAATTCCATTACTCTCAATTACAACCAAAGTTTGAAACATTTTATCAAATTCATTTTTTAAGCCCAAAACATTTAACCTTGTTAATAAAAACCACTGTTGACTAGGACCAAAACTACAGCCCTCGTAAATTTAAAATTAATCGAGTTTTAATCAAGACTTTGGTTCGTGTTTAATTTGGTTTGACCATCAAGATTTTGGTCTCACACAACCATAAAGAACAAATAACACACTAAATAATATGACGGAATATTAAGAAAAAGTTTTACTATAATAGTTTTATCGTATTAATTGATACAATAGAATTATTTAATCAATGATAAATGAAAAAAAAATCATAATAGAATTGATCATTCAATTAGCATAATAAAAAAAAATTATGAGATTTTTTTTAATTTATTATAAATAAATAAATTTCCCATTTCATTGATTAAATAATCTCGTTATATCATTTATAAAATTCCTTAATTAAAATTTTCTCTAACATTTAATTAACTATGTGAATAAAAGTATAAATAAGAGTCAATACATACAGCAACATTAATAATAATTTAAGATTAATAATTAATTAATTAATAAATTAAATATAAAATATTTCTGTATTTAAAATAAAAATACTAAGAAAAAGAATAAATGGTTGTTCTAAAGAATATAGCTTTATTTAATAATTGTTTTCATAATTAACGTAACTGAATCACAAGCATGAAGAGTTTAATTAGTTTACAACCGCTGTTAGTGGAGTGGATGCATGATGTCAACGTTGATCTAGAAACGGAATCATTAACTCGTGACGTTAATTAATTTCAAGATTAGGGTTGGGTGTAGAATATAAAAGAAAGAATCAAAACGGAGAAGCTAGCTAACTTTATATGGTTTTCATAATATGCTTTCGTATTGTAAATAATGACACAAGGGGAATGCTTCCCTCCCACACCCCCTCCTATGATTTATTAAAAAAAACCAAACCATATAATTGTGTGGAATTTTATATGAAATAACTGGTTAGAGAATATAATTTGTGAAATTTAAAATTTTAAATAAATTAAGTATTGTGTGTGCGTACGTGTATGCTTGTGTATGTGTGCCCGTGCATGTACACTTGCGTATGTAGTTATGCTTAGATAGGAATGTTTATGTTCATGCACGAGTTAAAAAATTAAAATAAAAAATTTATAAAATTTAAATATAAAATAAAAAATTAATTTAAAATATAAAAATAAAATCAAAATCATTATGTATATGTTATATGGAGAGAGAGTGGTGATATCAAACAATGATTCAAGCTATGATTTGTGAAATATTCTTTGCTACTACCAAATCATAATGATATTAGTTTATTAAATATAATGATATATATATATATATATATAATAATATAACCCTGACTTGTAGTTTATAGACATTTGCATTAAACATACGATAAGACCAACAGAAGGAACAATCAGTTAAAAAGGTTATAGTAGAATCGAACAGAGATAAGACTGGCCTGTTGTAGCATGTGAAATTGTGCAAAATCAATTTTGAACAAGATGATCGTGACCGTACAATAACAATACAAATTATTACAGTACCAAGAGAGAACGCATGCGAGGTAATAACTTTGACATCTCCGTCTGTCTGGTGTAGTTGAACAAACAATTATCCAATGACTTTGACTTTTGACCGCCGAATGCCCTCCGTTTCAGGTTAAAACAAATTTCAGGCTTTAGACCAGTCGGTGATCGTTCGTTATAATGAAAAAAAAACACTCGCCGTCGTTGGTCGTGGTTTTCACACTGCAGTTATCTTTCATTGACTGGTTGTTCGATAACGAGCTGCAATTGCAAATGGCATGTCAGTGGTCTCGTTCTGTTAATTGTATGAATGAAATGGGCTTTTTGGTAACTTTATAATATAGTTAAAATTAACCTAAACAAAGAGATGCAGTTACAAATAGACCCTTGGATACGACATGAGAATGAGATCGCGATCAAATTGAAAGAAAAGCGAAGTTTCCTATCCTGTGGAATAAAATACTGAACGATCCACACAGAGTGGTTAGAAAATCACGAGAAAATCCTGATTGGAAGAAAAGAAAAGAAAAAGGAAAAGGAAGAAGATAAAGAGGCAAAGACGTCGAAGGAGAGCAGCGTGTATTAGAAGCAAACCACCCCAAGAAAGAATATACGAAAACCGCGTAAAGCTGCATGTGCTTTGTCAGGATAATTAAGTAACCACGGCCGTCTGATTCGACACGTGGTACAGCAAGAAAGCATTAAGCATCAAGAAAAATTAAACATATTCTGGCACGTGCTAGCCCATCACTGGCTCTCCCACTGTTCTAGCGTGACACCGATGGTTCCGGAAAAAGGACGGCCATGATTTAAATTTTCCTTTTCGATTTTTATATTCATGTATAGTATTCAAAACTGTCTGCATCCCTTCACAGTCTTTTGTCCTGATTATATTTTCGACTAAATTACCATTTCAACCTTTATTTGCAATAATTATAACTCGAGCTGACGGTACAAAAACGTAATTACCCTCTAAATCAAAGAGCTACAACGAAAGAAATAGTGTGTATGCATCATCATACGCATGGAATTCGTTTTGTCCATAATAGTGTAAGCTTTTTATGAATTGTACACGGTGTGATGCTTGCAAATCAACATCCGCTGGTACCAAGCAAAAAAGTTGACCAATCATGTATGATCTTTTGGGGGGGAGGGGGGTGTTTGACGGCTAGCATGCAGTCACCAACTATCATACTCTAGGTCAAGGGATAGAGAATAATTTCATATTATGGACTTCAATTAATAATACTAACCCCCTGCCTATAATATGGATTTGAGTTAAAAGGAAAAGTTTAACTAATGCTTGTTTTTAACTTTTTTCGTTAATATTTGTTAAATTTTTTATTCATATTTTAAGTATTATTTATTTTTTAAAAATATTTTAAATATAATTTATTATTTATTTTATAAATTTAATATTTTTTTATTATAAAATCTATAAAAAAAATTTGTTATAAATTATAAAATTAAAAAACAATCCGAACATAAGAATACTTGAATATATGATAGATCATAAGTATAATTTTATCAAATTTAAGATTAAAATTTCTAATTAAATAAAACCCATCCACCCAATCAAAATAAGTAGTTTTCAATTAATTTGATATAATTATTTTATTTTATTGCCATTGAATAAATAAAAGAAAATTAATCTTCCTTGTTGGAGAAAAGGAAAGGGGGGAAGAAAGTAGATTAGATAAGTTGGTGGTGACGCACCCTCCTGTTTTGCACACGCCATCGAAGCTACTTTGGCATGATTACAATAACGGGGTTATAATTTTTCATCAATTTTTTTTAAAATTAAGGGATTATAATAATAATAATAATAATAATAAATGATTAGAATCAGTGAGCTCTTGTATATGTTTACGGAAGTGCTAAAAAACAAAGAAAAAGCGCTTTTTGATCAAAATGTTGTATGGATGGATGCAAAGGAAAAACCTAACTAATATCTTGTCCCTTAACATGCCAACACACGTTGAATCATAAGCCGAGGGTATTTGTGTCATTTAATGTTGTGATAATTTTGCTCTCGGTCACGAAAAACAAAAAGGCAATTTGTGGCTAAAGGTTAAAAAAAGGGTTAAGCCGCGAAAGGAGCTCAAAAGGAGACGGAAGGGGTTCAGTTGAGTTGAGTTCACATGACATGCACACGAGCGAAAACAAAACCCCTTTTTACAGGGCCACGACTACAATCTCTGTCCGTCCACACACTACCGGTTGAACCAGTCAACATATCCGCGTACGCGATTGTGGGCCTTTGGCACAATTAATGCCAACACCGTCCCCAGTGGACACGGGTCCGTACACGTAATTAACCGGTAAATGCCAGTCAAGTGACAAATGGGAAACCTCCTAAATCCAAGCTGTTTTCCAAAATCGCACTGCCCAAATCTATTCACGCTTGAAAAAGCAGCGAAAGGGAAGTCTCACACTATTTCTCTCTCTGTTTTCGCTCTTTCTCTTTTGTAATAAGAGAAAGAAGAGGGGAGAAAGAGAAGAAAGAAAGAACTCTATGTTATGCTGATCAAGTTTTAATGGAGAAAAGAGACAAGTTGATAACCGAGAATTCGATTTCTATGGCAAATTCAACATTTTCCGATGAGAATCCGGCAAATAGTTTTGCTTTACCAAGCATCTTTGACATGTCATGTGAAGGTGATAAGTGGGGAAGTTCTTTTGGTTTCATGGACTTGCTCAGCTTCCATAATCAAGATTTCGGTGTTTCTTTATTCGATTCTTTCCAGCCACCGATTCTTCCACCACCACTACAACAGCCACTGCCATCGCCGGCATCCACTGTACCGGAATCTTCAGAGGTATTAAATAATCCAGCTACACCAAACTCTTCATCGATCTCTTCATCATCAAATGAAGCGGGTAATAACAATGAAGAGCAAACTAATAGTAAAGCTGGAGATGTAGAAGAGCAGGATCAAGACAGGACCAAGAAACAGTAAGTATATATTCATCTTTACATGCTATCACCGTCTTTCTTCGATAATTTCTTCTTCTTCTGTATTGTTTCATGACGCTTGTTTGTCATGTGCGTTAAAGGACTATGGATCGATGAGTTGGGTTCTTGTTCATGTTTCAAGCTACAGAGTGAATTTTTGTCGTGGGTTTGTTGTTTCATTTCTGGTTTTTAAGTTCAGTGTCGTGTTTGTGTATTTGGGGTTTAGGTTGAAACCGAAGAAGAAGAATCAGAAAAGACAGAGAGAGCCGAGATTTGCGTTCGTGACAAAAAGCGATGTTGATAATCTGGATGACGGCTACAGGTGGAGGAAGTACGGCCAGAAAGCCGTGAAAAACAGCCCGCATCCAAGGTATACCAAATCCCCCTACGTGTTTCTTATTCTCCTTTTCTATTTGATTTATTTTAATTTCTGTTATTTCTTTTCCAAGAATTCGAACAAAAAGGTAAATTTTTGGTTAATTTTTGATTGGAACAGAAGCTACTATCGTTGCACCAGTGCAGGCTGCGGGGTGAAGAAAAGAGTAGAGAGATCATCTGAAGATCCGGCGATTGTTGTTACAACATATGAAGGGAAACACGCACATCCAAGTCCGATAACACCCAGAGGAAATATCGGGATCCTTCCGTCAGATCATTCGATTACTTTTGCTGGTGCTGCTTCATCTTTTGTTGTTCCACAGCCGCAATATCTGCAACAGCAACAACCCTACATATATGCTTCACCTCCTTCCTTGAACATTAGTTCCAGTATAGCTGCCGCTAGTTTCAATCCTTCTTTTTCTAGTTTCCTTCATCGAGAGAGGCGTGTTCCCCCTCCTTCTTCAGATTCTTTGTTTGGAGATCACGGGCTTCTTCAGGACATCGTGCCATCACAGGTGCGTAATGACCCGAAGTAAGATTAGAAAAATGGAGTGATTTTTTTTCTGAAATTTCTTGCTGCTGGTATGTAATTCTCTAACTGACTTATGGTGTTTATCTTTTGAGATCAAACACAACCCACTTCACCATCTCGAGCGTTCGAAAAGATAGCTAGCTTTTTTACTCTTGAGAATTTCTATGTTTATTCTTTGTATATTTAGAGATTATTCGGTTGTGGAGTAAATGGGTACTTTCGTTTTGTATCTTCCTGAAATGCAGTCATCAATTCCTCTTTTTAGATAAATCAGCTCTTGATCTCGTGCTTTCTAAATAATTATTCTTCTTTTACTTTGGTTCGAAGCACACGAGCGTCAGTCCATTAGTCAGAATTAGGGTTAGGGTTTTCCGGTTATCCTTTCTCTGTACGAACTTTATGGGAAAAGGAGAATCTAGGGATGAACTTAGGAACTTGATCCTACGAAACCCTAAATATGGGATATCTCGAAATTAACATGCATGGGTTGCAAGATATGTAGCAATAAGCAAATTGACCACCATAGCTTCCTCTTTAAGTAGCCTACATATCCACAGAGATAAAGATTCAACCAGTCGACAATAGTGTGAACGTTTTGGAAATGAAATCAAGGGACAGATCTTGATTGATAAGGATGGTTCCTTTGCTTTATGCATTGGTCATATATGTATGGCTAAGATTAATGGCGAGAGTAGCCAACGCGGAGTAATGGTCATTAGAGAGACATCATGGTATGAATGGCAGTTGAATATTTACACCGAATCTCTACCTTCATCCAAGCTTAAGAGAACACAGACTTACACTCCATATATGAAGGCACATATAGGAATGAATTGTGCGGAAAGCATCCAAGAATATCCACCATTACTGTATTTATTATTTATAAAGCAAGCCATCCCTCCTTTTTCTCTATCAAATTCTTCTCTAACAGGAAGAAGAATTAGTCTAAATCACATGCTACAATAGCCGAACGAAGGTGTGCAGGATTTATATTGACTAACTGGTAAAGACATCACTTGAAGATAAGGTCACGTTCTGGAAGAATGATCCATCCATTTTCAAAATAGTCTGTTTGGAACCGTGGAAAATTTTACGGTCATAATTTTACACAACGGCGTATATGATGGATTTGAACATAGGGAATTTTGATTATTTAAAGGATTAACAAGAGAAACCAACGTACAGGATAAAGATTCTTGTAAAGCGTTTGCCTTTAGGCATCCTTGGAAAGTGAACAAATCGGAAAGCAGTCTCTTGTTTGTTCTTACAAAAGAGAAAGTGCTGTCGATTGTGTTAAAGAATTTTCTTTATTTCGCATCAAACTTTCGAGCCACCAATTGAACTAACTCGTCATTTTGAATTTGTGAAACACAAACCATAAAAGTAGAATTATCACCTTGTGTGAACGTAAAAAAGTTTATAATATTCATATCATGTCATGTTATATCACGTTATTTTTATAAATATAATCTAACATAAAAACTTTATTTACAAATATATTTATTTTTTAAAATTATTAAATTAATTAACAATTATATATCTATAATTTAATGTTATTGAGTAGTAAGTTTAAAAATTTTTCATACACTTGAATGTTGTTATTTCGGTCATATGCAATCAATCGCCATGAAAATTCTGCATTCATCGTTAACATGGCATGCATTCAATCATATATATATATATATATAAATCATACCATCCTTAAGTGGACCTATTAAGAAGAATTCTCAAAGAAATAAAACAATAATCACTGTCCTTGTTCTCCCATTTCATTCAAATTCTCCCCCTAATAACAAATGAAGAGAGATCTGTCAATGGTACAAGGATGGGCCAATCTCATTATTATTGGGCTTTCAATTTTGGTTCCTACCAAGCCCAGTACAAATCTCTAATTTTGGGATTTCATATTTAAAAGGGATAAAATGTTAAAAGATTAAAATCTTTTAAAAATTAAAAGAATTAAAGTCTAAAAATTATTTTATAAATTCAAATCATAAATATATTCTACTCAATATAATTTTTTTTATAAAAATAATTTTGATGGTCATAATCTCTTGGGACTTTGATACAAGTTTGTTTGAAATTATCAAAAATATGATATAAATAAAATATAATAAAATAAATAATTATATAACATATAAATTATTTTAATTTATTTTATAAATTATATTATTTGAAATTATAAATTTTATTTATATTTCATTTTTGTAAATAAAGTTCTGCAGAATTGAGTGAAGTTGGTAGTGACATTAAAGAGCAAAGAGAGTTCATTGATAGTCTATTTCACTTGGATGGTCCATTACTAAGTTTAGAAATTTGCTTTTAAATGTTGGGAATAACAGATTATTAACAAAGAGAATGATTGCTTCCATGTGACAAGAAACCAAATGCCTCTTTCCATTAAATGGCAAATGATTGAAACACATTCACCCACTAAAAGTAATAGCATATGAACACTCAAAACCCACCACTAACAAACTGGGTTCTTAATGCTTGCATATTCTCTCAGCAAAAAATGTCAAAAATTTTCCGGTTTTGTTATTACAGAAGTTCGAGAATATGTCCTGAAAAGCTTGAAGAAGCACATGGCACTAGGTTACCGATTGTGAAATTGACCTGTTCCAATGCTTCCAGTTGTCTCCCCCTAACCGCTGTTCCGTACAAAATGAGTATCATAAATCTCTTGCAAATTCTATACAAGATGTTAATTTTCACCCCTATTTTTTTTCAGCATTATTAGCAGTCCAAAGGCTCTGGCAAACTACTCAGCTTTCTGTTTTGTAATTTTGACTTAAGCTTGGAGCTGCATTTGCAAGTTACTCACCGAACACTATGAAAGGAACATGCGTTGGTGACATTGGTTTCGAACTGCAAATCCATATTTACGGAGATAGCTGCCCAGAAGCAGAAGCTGCATTCAAGAATGGCAGCTTCACTGCTTCGCCTTCACTTCAGCGATTGCTTTGTTATATACAAGTCCTTTTTATTCAGTCTGTCTGTCATGTACTTTCTGACTAATGTTCTAACTCTACACCATGCAAGTTTTTTCAGGGCCGTGGTGCCTCTGTTTTATTAGATGACACTTGAGGATTTTGTTGGAGAAAAAACTGCACCCCGTAATTTGAACTCACTGAGGGGATTCGAAGTGATTGGTGCAATCAAATCTGGTCTCGAATCCGTATGTCCTGAAACTCTCTCTTGCGCCGATATTCTCGCAATTGCTGCCAGAGACTGTTGTTCTAGTGCGTGATTTTCTTGTAATTTTTCATTTCTGTTGATTGTTTCTTGGTGTTTGCTGATCTGGAATTGTAGTGTAATTTGCAGTCCGGGGGTCCAAATTGGTACGTACCATTGGGCAGGAAGCATAGTATAAGCGCAAGCAAAGCTGCGGCAACCGACAACATTCCAGCTCCAAACTCTACTGTTGCAAATCTTGTTGCCAAGTACCATAATGTTGGTCTGACACTCAACGACATGGTAGCACTGCCGGGTACTTACTACATTTTGCCCCTATTTAAACGCTACCTTTATTTGCCTTATTCCGATAATTAAAGGCATTACTATTATTATTTCTAAACAGGCGCGCACACATCGAGAGAAGCTCGATGCTGTACTTTCAGCTCCAGACTACAGAGCCCAAGCAACACGAATGGTGCAGAAACCAATCTGGAATTTCTTCAAAATCTGCAGCAGCTCCGCTCGATTCTCAGCACTCGTTCATCTCGATCTGGATAACGCCGTTTCGATAATCTGTACTACATTGATCTCCGCTCCGGAGAAGGATTACTTCCATAATATCAAATTCTTGTGACCCAAGATCAAACACGGGACACCATTGAATCCTATGCCGAGGACCCATCAGTCTTCACCGACGATTTCAAGAATTTCATGCTGAAGACGGGAAGCCTGAGGCCTCAGACTGGAAACAATGTTCAAATTCGAAGCAACTGTCGCACTGTTGATTGACCTCAAATGTTTATTGTTTGTGCCTAGCATTGTGCCGAGAAATTCTGACGAGGGTTTATTGCTACATGACATATGAGAGGAGCTGAAATATGTATTTAATTACTACAACTATGTTACAAAGGCGACTGGGAGAAGACACAGGAGGATAAAGGAAACAAAAGAGTATACTACAAAGGCATTTTCGTTGCCAGACTTGTATGTTTGATGGCACTGTGGATTTTGATTCACCCAGACGATAATTGCAGGGCGCGCAGTCGTACTTAAATAAATAAAGAGAATATTTGCCGCGAAACACTCGAATCCCAAGCTCAATGCAGTTGTTGCTGCTGCCAGTCAGAATTCCTACAATCCCCCATTGTCCGTACAACATACTGTCGCCCCAGTGCCAACTCTGATCCCACTTTTCGTCTTCAAGTTCCTGCACACGAGCTACAATTTCAACAAAGAGAAAAGGAAAGAACTAAGCTGGAAAAGAAATAGCAGCCAGCAGATTTGAGCCAAAGGAAATTGCTAAAACCTGACGGCTTATTCTTCCACATCCATTCATGAGCAGACTGAAGCCCCTGCAGTAGATGCAGCCAATTAGAATAAATTTTAAGAGAGAATGATCAGATCAAAATGACAACAGTTTTGTACCGGTTGGAAGTGTGTTGGATCATTAACTGAACCAGCCGTTACTGGTAATTGAGTATAACCAAGTTCCTACAAAGCCAAAACATCCAAAAAAAGATTAAAAAAAAATCTCTGCTTGTAAACAGAAAAGAATGTAGCTAAACAAAAGCTACACAAACAATTAAAAATGCTGCATGATTGAAATCTGAAAACAATCTTGCTTAATCAGATCAAGTTTCATAGTTTAAAATATATACCATTAGAATGTCAGTAAAATCATTAATAATCAATTACTATTTAAAGAAGAAAATTACCTGAGCATTTTGTTGACCTCTAACCCCAGAAGCTTGATACTGCATTTCCACACCCCAAGGTTAGTGGCAGTAATTATATCTAATAAACATTATAGAGACTACTGAATACTTACCGATGAAGAATAAGGCTGCTGTAACTGCTGCTGTTGCGGCTGACGGAGCTGCGTTGGAAGCTGCACCCGTTGTGTTTGTGGAACCTGCTGTGCAGGCAAACCTTGGGGGTGCAACTGAGCTTGAGGCTGTTGAGCCGGTGGTTTCTGTTGCTGCTGCTGTTGTTCGAACAATGCCAACTCTTCAGGTTTATCCCACTACATTTGCACAGTTAAAAATTCATCACTCTTAACACACTGAAGACCAAATGCAAAAACATGCAAGTCACTGGTTAATTTGTTCTAACCTTGCTTTCACCGGTTAAGCTGTTATAATAGTACTTGTATCCATCTGGGGAACTGTGTTCGGTCCAATTACATTTCACAGGAGCTACTGCCTGCAATGTCGTGGGTGCAGCAGGAGCAGCAGACGTAGATGCAGGCACATCTGTTGATGGTGTAGAAGCAGGAGTGCTGGCAACTGTTGGTGGTGCAATCACAGCCCAATGAGACTACAGCACCAAGTAACATAATAAATAAGCAAAATATCGGAAAAAGTCCAAAAAATGAAAACTGTTACACATCCACAGGATACGAGTTCCCAAGATGAACAAGATAATTTAGAACTAAAAGCTCAAATTAAATTGAATAGTTAGGAAACTAATCGCGCAGGACAGGATTTGAGTTTCTTTTACCTTTCAATCATGAATTCAGGCAAAACAGAGCTCAACTCAATATTGAAAATAAACAGTAAAAAGGTCAAATAAGGCCTACTGGGGCACAAACTTCATTCCATTACTGAGCTCAAAAGGCTGTGTTTTAATCTTTGGTCATGCCTAACTTATGTAGCCCAAAATATAACAACAAACTGGCAGTCATTTAATAACAAAATGAAAGGTGTTTGAAGGAAAACTCATGCAACTGATGCGTTAGTACAGGCCAAGCCAACCCAGTCTAAATATAAATCATACAATCCAGTCAAACCTGCTGTTTACTAGCCTGAGAACATTGCTGCAAAGCTAGATTCTGATTTGAGGGCTGCATCAGCTGTAATTGTTGCTGCAGCTGGGAAAATGCCTGCTGGGATGATTGAAAGGTTGCTTGAAGAGTCTGTGTTTGCTGTGACAACATCTGAGCTAATTGAGAAGGGGACTGCTGAAAAGGTTGATGCAATTGCTGCTGGATGGGAGTTTGCAGCTGCTGTTGATTAGTTCCAGCAGGCAGTGAACTGGATTGAAGGTTGATATTTAGAGGAGTTGATAGTGCTGTAGAAGAAGAGGCAATCTGCTGAACCTGAGGTTGGGAAGAAGACAACTGTCCACTCAAACCAGGCAAATGTTGTGATGGTGGTGCTTGACTGAAAGGTGTTTGACCAGGAATCTGCAGCTGCCCAACAACAGAATTTTGTGTGTGGGAGTAAGTGGATGGAGCCTGAGGGTGCATTTGAAGGGAAGGAGGCATTTGCTGGGGTGATTGAATAGGCTTCTGTAAAGGCGATATTTGCTGAGCAAGCGATGGAAGTTGTGACTGAGGATGGTTAAAATTCTGAGAGAATTATATATATACATATAAAATTATTAATTCGAGGATGATAAGGTAAGACACAAAGACATCAAAATATAAACAGATTCCAGGTACCCGTTGTAAAGCAGATGAAGCCAAAGAAGAAACAGCATGTCCCGGACGAGGACCATCAGCAGTACCACCCTAAGTATCATAAGCATGGTTAAGTTACACAATCATACACAAAAGTGTAAGAAATACGAAACATTTCGTGCAAGCAAACAAGGCCAGATAACAATTGACACATCAGTAGACAACCATAAAGAACATTCCTAGTAATGTTTTGTGGTATCATCACATTTGTTCTTACCGCATGTAAAGGCATTCCCAGGTCACCTGACCTAGGAGGCAACTGATTTCCAAAACCACAAATACCAGGATTTGAGGGTGGGCCAATATTCTGGGGGCTCATGGGATGCCAAGCATTAGGAGGAATCCGGTCACCCATAGGGTCATCAACATTCAGTGGCGGTCTGTAGGTATATGAAGTCATAAGTTGGTGGGTATTAAGTCAAATAAGAAGATAAAATGTTAAACTATTAAACATCACTAAATATGTTGGGAGGAAGGAGGTACCTAGGGCCTGGTGGTTGGAACCGAGGACCAAAACCTGGACCTCCAAATGCAGGAGAACTCCTGAGGAAAAAGAGACAAAGTTAAAAACTGCATATGCCAGCAATAAGAGATAAGGCACTCAATCAATAAGCAGAAAGATGTAAACTAAAATCACGTTTTGTGTATATGTATCCAAGATAACATAAACAGTAAAATAAAAATGAAAATTAATTTATTAATTAAAAAGAAAACAGATAAAACGTATACTGAACCAAACTAACAGACTAGTGCCCCCTCAACTATTTGCAATTAACATATATAATTTCATAAAGGAAAACCTTGAATCTCCAGGCCTGGGCCTCTTAGGATCAGCAAACCGAACAGTTAATGGTTGATCACATCCCTAAGGTACAGAAAAGGATAATAAATGAGTGACCTTCAAAGCTATATTCTATCAATAGTTTATTATAAAGTAAAAAGACAATGTCCAATATTTGATCAAGTAACAAAAAATGCTTACTCTCATTGTGTAAATTCCATTAAGAGCATTTATAGCTGCCAACGCCATATCTCTTTGAGAGTATTTAACAAATCCACATCCTATATATATAATTCAACAAAAGGTATCAGGAATAGGAAGAGATAACACATGATGAAATCAGTTTCCATTTAAACAATGAGGATTGTGAATAGATACTTGTACCAGAACAGAAAGAAGAGAAAACAATCCACAATTTTAATTTTGCATCAAGCAATTTGATTTGAAAAACACTAAATCTCACAAAAATTTAATTAACAAACTACAAA
Organism: Xylocarpus granatum; assembly: GCA_019650275.1. NCBI lineage: Eukaryota > Viridiplantae > Streptophyta > Magnoliopsida > Sapindales > Meliaceae > Xylocarpus > Xylocarpus granatum. The sequence goes on from BNST01000657.1 coordinate 198,590, forward strand.
ATCATGAACCATCAGACCAGTTTGCCAACTGAGGTCTTTAAGGTTTCATCCAAACTACATGTCACATTTGTGAGGCTGTGGGTTTTAAGATTAAATATGAGTACACGTACATACCACGACTCTGCTTCAACTCATCACGCATTAGGTAAACATCTTCAACTTGACCATATGGTGAAAAGATCTGATAAAAAGAATCAATTACCAACAGTTACTACTTACGACTAGAGCAAGAAATTTTCTATGCTTGAAACTTAATAACCTCAGACAAGAAGAGCAAAATTAAACAGACAGTTAACATCTGACTTACTTCCTCAACCTCTTTTTCTGTAGCTTGTTTGTTTAGCGAGCCCACAAACAGTTTGTACTCCACTGCACCTATCATAAAAGGGAACATATCAGGATTAGAAACAATAGTTACCTCGAATCAGGAAAATTATTAACATATATTAGCACCATTGCCATGGAAAAGGATGTTAGAGAACATATTTTCTCCCAGCAAAGCATTTTAATTGAGCATGCTCCTTTCAAGCAGCATAGAATAATAAATTCTTTAAGGGAAAAGAATCAGGACAATTACCAAGGCGCTCCCTTTCCCCATCAGCATATCGAACTTGAATAGGACCCACACCCTGGAAAATACATATTTAAGTGTATGAAACTACCATATTTACCAAGGTACTTGGAAATCAAGGCCGGTGAGAAAACTGACCCCTGGTAAAATATGTTGATTGTGCAAGGCTCTAATGGCCCTATCGGCTTCTTCTGGGTTTGTATATTTTATAAAACAACAACCTGAACAACCAAAGAACTTTTATCCTAACAGTGTGCAGTTATTGATACCCTCTCAATGATGGTAAAAATAGGTAGCTCAAATATATGCCAGTATCATAAATACAAATAATAATATTTGCCGTAAAAGCACAGAAGCAACAAGTGTGAACAGGTAAGAAAAAAAGAGAGATTATAATTCCTAGACATAAATAACAGATCATTGCCATTCACCTAACTCCACTCATGCAAGAAAGAATATTAAAATGAACAGACAATCTACTCACAATGTACACATTAAACATAAAAACAGAACACACTTGCAGTTGATATGAAAAGGTACAGAAAAAGTTATGCCTACAAATGATTAATTCCATCTCAGATAAAGGCAAGTCCATGGGGTGAACCCCAAATTGCAAGAGACCATTGTTTTCTTAAGTAGAAAGCATATGATGATGTAGGGGAGCTGACCAATCTTATACAGAAAGAGAGAAAAAAGGGCGGGATGTTGTACAACAATGCTTTTCCTTCTGTTCTATCAAAACATTTACTACCATTTTCTCTGCTGCAGCTACCAACGTCACTACCATCATTATGACCACTACAGCTACTAATGACAATGAAGATAATAGCAATAGAACTCTTCATCAATGTTTGTTGAAAAACATGATGCCCTTATTAGTTCCAACAAAATATCACACATCCTGGTCATTGAAGTCCATCCCCACACACTGAATGAAAGGTGCAACCACATTAACCAGCAAAACATTTAATGTCCACTAAAAATCAATTAAATCCCGTTCAGTTGTTTACAAGGACACCAAGCCGCATTCTGAAGTCCAAACAGATAAATTCAAAAGCACAATTTTCAATATTTGCCGGACAAAAATAGGGAAGAGACAGAGAGCTCCATTCCCCAGATAAAAAGCAAAATACATATTCATCCAAACCAGAGGAGACAAATGATATGGTACCATAACATCATCGATTGTTTGATTCCAAAAAGGAAATAATCCTAGAGCATACATGTGATGCAGTCAAGAGAGTCGAAAGAACGCATGGATTGTGCATCTCAGTAAGTAAATAGCGCATAACATATGAGGGCTTTTGCAGCTTAGACATCAGTGCTGCAACTGAATCATGAGACAGAAGAAAGCTCATCAGAAAGAGAAAGGATCCATCTCACCAACATTATATTAATTCATTTGCATATTAAGTGACAAACAAGCCAAGAGACCAATAGTAACGTCATCCAAATAAAACTTCACATTTTTGTGAGCTCATATACTTCACAAGAATGGTATTAACACATAACAATAAGATTCCAGAGAGCCACAGACCTTACATCAACTGCAAATCCAAAAACTTAACCCCAATAATAAAATAGACTGAGATTCTTCCAAATTCTCTATAGAATCAGAACTGCTCACAAAACATAACATAAGCTAGATGGTAAAAGAGCACATAAATTCTGCATTCCATTCATAAGACATCCAAATACCAAACCCACACTGACTAAAATCAATCAAATGCTAATAATAATCTTCCACCGATGCAAGTCTCAACGCTCAAACAATTCTGCCGTTCCACAATCCAACATCTAATCAAATCAAACAAACCAAAACAGTAATCGAAATCTACTATTACATCCTAAGAGGAATAAAATTTCTAATGTCAAATTTGCTCAAGTCAAAATGAGCGAAGTGTTAACAGTTTTCCAGATCCATAATGTTAAAGCAATTAGCAAACCGGAAATTTTTTTGCAAATATGAACGATCCACATGCAGGAAGATACTAAAAAGATCATGAAGAATGCACAATGTTTCCTGTTCACACAAAGTATGAATTATTAACAATCATCCTGAACCAATTATACAAGAAGAGAGAGAGGGAGAGAGAGAGAGAGGGAGAGAGAGAGAGAGAGAGAGTAAAAGGCAACACACATAATGCAAAATGACTCAACGAAGTTAATTGAACAAAAAGTTGATCCCTGGGATTGGTACCAAACTATGGTCAATCAAGAAGTAACCATCTCCACAGACAAAATCCTGCTACCAAAACTTAGTGACAGCTTTTGGTAGTCAAGAATTAAATTACCTTACAATTAGCAATAGGTAAATCTACATAACTGACAACAATTACCCAACAATTAAGACCACCTTATATGATAGATTGTTAACCAGTCATAAATGTAAGAAAATATTCAGCACAAATTCAAGTGGACATCTCCCTGGCAGAAATTATAACTAAAAGAAAACATAATTGATGCTGATACCAATGCAAAAGTTAATGTTACCACTGTGCCATGAGCATGCAGTTATGCCATCACCAAAGGCACATAAGCCAATCCTGTCATCTCTTAGATGACAGACCTGATATTTGTCCATGTTGTCACAAACACTATAATTGATTCTAGAGCAAATATCAAACGTTAACACAAAATTTAGCTTAACTATAATGGACCTGAACTAGAATGACGGAAAGTCATTGGTTTTGATTACAAACTCCTGCAGTTACTCACAGTTGAATAACCTTGCTTTAACTTAGAAAATGCAACAACATCACTGCACATCCATGAATATCCAAATTTTGGTTGCCCAATAATCAAAATGCAACACCCGCAAATAATTCCATTGGCATTCACATTTTCGAGCATGAAATTCTGGGTTTCAGCAAAATGCGCAGCCATTAACAAATATTACCTAAAGAAGAAGACAAGTAACCAACAACCAACCTGAATGTTCAGAGTGATACAGGTCTCAAGCAACAAATAGCAAGACAAAATGGATTAAAGATCCACAATCAAAAGATGTACATTACTTGTTATATTGCATCCACCATGCATAGAAGTAATGCAACCATCCAACCACCATACTTTCATAAATTATCTCAAGCACTTACACTTGCAACCATACTGAAAATACTGGAAAATGGTGCATGGTTTGACCATTGCAATAACACAAGGGACAGAAACAAACTGACGCAATAGGCCTCTAAAAAATTAAAAACCAGCATTGCCATCCTTGTTCTGATTATAAATGAGTCACAGTCCACACATATGCACACTTGTTGCACATAATCGGAAAGAGGTCCAAACTTCAAAATTACATCGTCAATAATGTTAAAACCCAACTCAACGTCAAATAAGCCAAATTAAGATAACTACCATAAATTTGCTACCCAAAAAGCATCCATCCAATCAGTACCCATATTGCTTCAGACAGTGGCATACCAACAACTTACAAATCATAGAATCTGAGTATCATCCATAACAGATCCACAACTAACTTCAAATCCATCTCATCTTGTCACCAAGGAAAAATATAAATAATCATTTTACACCATCAAAAGGAGAAAAAAGAAGAAGAACAAACTACAAAAAGTCTCTATAGTATAGAGTAATTAATAATCAAGGAAAAGTAAAAATCCACTATCTATACTGTACAATGGTTTTACTTTTGAATATCCTGACATAATTAACCTACTCCCATTACAAATGACTTGTTATGTGATACCCCCACCATTGCACTGACAACTTATTACAAGCACAAGATCTACATGTCTTTCAGAGCACCCAAATGCTATACAAAGCTGATATTTTATAAATTCACATCTTGCCGCCATGAATGAAAGGACCGACAAATAAACAAAGGGTTGTAACCAAAACCAACAAGCCTGAAACTTGTTGCAAAACTAACAGAGACGAAAGATGAGCTTAAGTTTGCTCCCATCAACCTCTCAGTGGACCTGAAATTAAGATAGATATAAATCACAATTACTTCATGAGATAACATTTGTACATACCTTGTTGTTGTCCTGTCCTCTTATCTTTAATCAAAGCAACCTCAATCACATGTCCATGTTCTTCAAACAAGGGGCGAATCTGCCATCAGATAAGCAAATCATTAATAAATTAAGACTAATCACAACAACATGAGAACTCAATGCATGATTATAGGACATAATTGGACGAAATAAGAATTACATGATGGCTTGTATTGAAATATATTGGATAACAAAGAGGATGTAAAACAGGAAGTACAGTCATAAACAGAATGATATATATATGCTAGTATTTTATTTATTAGTAAAAAAACCTTGTTGAGCAGAAAACCAATTTTGAGTCAGCTACAAATCCTAGATGTACATATGTAAATGTTTTCAGAAATGGCCAAGACAGGTACTGGAAAAATACCCATGAAAATGCATAAAAGATCTGGAGTTCTTGATGCACTAATCTTTTCACAGATAAGAAATTTTGATTACGAGCACAAGATAGCATCATTTACTTACATCCTCTTCTCTGGCTGTCTTTGGAACCGACCCAACAAAAAGTTTGGCAAAACTGCCACCATCAAAGCTATCTGAGAGGAAAAAGTACATGTTATCAATGCTGAAGAGGATACAGAAGACATCACTCCTAAAGAAAGAAACACCAGTATTGCAAAACACAATGAAAATCATGGACCATACCAGTCCATTAACTAAAATAACAGAGTCAAAACCATCTAAATGCATAGCATGGCCAAAGGAAACTTATAAAAGCAAAAAAATAAACACATTGATATAGGCAATGCATACATAATAACATAAAACTTGAAAATGGTTCTCACTTATCAGCAGGTTTACAGTAATTTCAAGATAAGCTAAGTTAAACCAATCCAGTTTGAGAGTTCTAAAGGAAATATTGAATTCTCAACAAGAAATGAAACAATCTGATACTTCAAAGAAACACTATTTATCAAATACAACCCTGGAATATATACCGTAAGTAGAGTAACAAAAATAATTAAAATAATAATAATAATAAAATCAATCTAACCAGGAGAAACCCCTCCTCGTCCCAAAAACCCTCGTTTCTGCCCCAAAAGTTGCGCAACTGGTGGCGGTGGCTGCACAGGATAGTTCGATCCAGGCTCGAAACCTCGACCCATCGGTCTAAGCCCTCCCCTTCCCCCTCCCCCTCCTCCTCCACCCCCCACACTCATTGGCCTGAACCCTCCTTCAGTCCCTAGCGCACGACGTGGCGGGCTATCAAACGACTGGTGAGCTCCTCCTCTTCCGCCAACGTCAACACGAAACTCGCTAGGGCTACGGCGGCGATTATATTGATAAGAATCTAGATTATTGTTGTTGTAGCGGTTTGTTTCAGGGCCGTCGGAAAAGCGAGAGGGCCGGTTATGACGGCTATAGTGATACTCCTGGTTGCTACTACCGTTGTAATAGTTACTGTTGTTATTGCTTCCATAATAACGGTCTCCTCTGTGTCTCTCCAGCTTGGCTGACTGGTTTTAAGAACCCAAACCCTAGAACTGAGAGAGAAAGAGAGAAAGAGCACCAAATGCAGTACAGTGAGAGAGAAAGATGGCGGGTGAAAAGTTATTAGACGACGCATCACTTTTTATATTGGGCCTCGTATGAAAGCCCAATTGAACTGTTACCTCATTGGTTAAGAAAAGCCCAATTTGTGTGCTGTTTCGCCTCTGATCCTTCATGGCAATACTCTGGCGCGAATAGCAATGAGAGTGGTATCTTCGGGTACTCTGTAATTTCTCTCCCTCCCATAATCGTCAATCCTTAACTCTCAAAAAAATTAAAAGTTTTCCCTTGTTTGTCAAAACCCCTAAACTCCACCCTCGTCAAAGACCACCACACACCGGCTACCACCGGGACAACAACCACCGCCGGAGCTATCGTCTCAGTTAAACTTGTGCGAACTGTATTCCTATCTTTCTCTACTTTTGATTTCTCTTGTATGTATGAGAACTTCTTTCAGTAGCTTGTACTCTTTATTTATTCTCTCTTTTAACTTTATTTCATGCTGAGCCCAACAATAAGAGAGATTAGTCTTCATGAGATAGTTCAATAAGGCTGCCTTGGACTTTAATGATTAAGGGGAAACTTCGAAAACCTTCTTTGCTGTCTGGACTACTTACAGGCCATTTTCGTACTACTTACTTTCTATGTAAATTCAATTTACACCCATATCCTAATGGAGATTTGCCAGACTCCCTTAATTTCTGTTGACTGTTACCATCATGGGAGTGCTAATTTCGTAAACCCAAAGTTAATCTTCTGCCTGCCCATGAAGTAATGGATTACAGTTTCTTTTGAGTTAATAGCTACACGCAAAACCTAAACACCTTGACATGCAATCCTCCAAAGGAAACATATTACCTTGTATGCTAATATATGGTAGATTATTCTCTCTAGATAAAGGCTACCAGGTACAGTTGTGAGCTGGAAATACATAGTAGTTATAAAGTAAACATTCACTTTAGCTCGCAGCACAGCAGTCCCAAACTAACCCAAAATGTTCTTATGTGCGCCAAAGTTTTCTAAGACAATCATTTAGCAGAAAAGGTGATAAGCTTAATAATTGAAATGCATCTTTTCCTGCCTTTTAAAACAACTTCATTTGTGCAATTTACCAATTTAATTATTGCTATTCTTGGAGGTTCAAGAGGTCGTACTTTGGCTGCAGGGAGACACTGATTTTTTCTTTTTATGTTTCCTTTGTTTGATCATTGCATTGGGACCTTGCATTAGTCAATACTGCAGTCACTATAAAGTTGTGTGGGCATAATGAGAATCTGTCAGCTGCTGGAATTTGATTTGTTATGGAAGACTGGGGCCATTTTGAATCTCCGGCATTAATTAACATCTGATCTTTAATTATCTACCAGAAACTAAATTTAATTGCTTAAAGATTGATTAGGAATGGCAAGTGATTCTGGTGCATATCAATATCTATAACTGAGTCAAATCAACTTTAAAAATGATATAAGTTATTAGGGTATGAGTATGATATGACATGATTTGAAAACTAATTTTGATATTAATAATACGAGAGGCAGATCATGTTACATTGCTCATATTGGACTCAATGTTGCAAGCTATTTAGAGGCTATTCACATTACTTGAGGTCTTAATTGTGGTTTTTGTATTGTTTTCTGTCGTGAATGAAAATATCAAAATTCTTGTGAGGGTCATTCAATCAAATTTTGTTCTATTACTCAGAAACTAAATCTTTTGCTTAAAGACTGGATGGGAAACAGAATGGAAAGCGATTTCGAGACACATCAATATCTGTAATCAAGTCTGATCAACTTTCAAATGATGGAGTTTTTGAAGTTTTAATAGTATGACATGTTTTGAAACTAATTTTGAAACATATCATGCCATATCTAGATCATGTTAGATTGCTAGGATTGGATTTGATAGTGTGAGCTATTAGAACAACCTCTAATGTTATTACTGCTGCCTGTTTGCTTACACTGGGTCTCAATTGTGGTTTTGGTATTGCTTTTGTCCTGAATGAAAAAAATTATCAATCAATCAAATTTATTTTTGAGCATTCAAACAGCCTGTTGCCATGTTTATGTTTCACTGAGGTTTACGGAACATGTTTTATTGTTTGCAGCCGGAGAGATTGAACTTGGAGGTGGATCGAAATTGCACGTCTAGAATTATTGTAACTTTGCAAAAATGGATATTGATTCTGACTTAAAAAATTTAAATATTAAATCAGTGGAGGAAAGCATGGCAACCCAAATGGATTCTGAGGAGTCTTCTGCAGTGAAAGTACCTTGATGTCCTCATACACTTGAAAGTTTTTATTGTGAACTACTCTGTTTTGTTACCGAGAAAATTAACAAAAGAGAAGTTGCTATATAGAGTACAGTGTTTGATGATTTTTTTTGGTCATGAAATTAAATTATACCTTGACTGTGTTACATTTGATTGAATTGATTTAATTTCCTGAGACCTAATTCCAGTAATGTAACAATTTTGCTTTTGGAACAGAATTTTCATTTTCTTAAATTTTCTTGGCAAATAAATGAAACAGTACAGTTTATTTTTGTTTTTTAAACTGTTGGCATCGTTTGATTCTTCGCTATTTGAAAATTATCTCAAGACAAATGAAGAAGGAAAGGAGAAGCTTACTGAGTCATTGGACAAACTAAAGATCGAGGAATCATCATCTGGACCGGCAGGGTCCTCATCAATCAACTTCAAGCGAAAACCAGTTATTATCATTGTTGTAGGAATGGCAGGTAATCTGATAATTTCTCTTTAGGTGATAAAGATATGTGTTCTAAAAGCTTATCAATGGTATATGAGAACAGCAATTTAGTAATATTTTTAATTTTTTCAGGGAGTGGGAAGACAACATTTCTTCATAGACTGGTTTGCCATGTACAGGCTGCCAATATTCAGGGTTATGTAATGAACCTTGACCCAGCTGTTATGACTCTTCCATTTGGTGCGAACATTGATATAAGAGATACAGTTCAATACAAGGAAGTGATGAAGCAGTTCAATCTTGGACCTAATGGAGGAATCCTGACATCACTTAACTTGTTTTCAACCAAGTTGGATGAGGTAAAAACATACTGTGAATTCAAACCTTGCAGTTTTATGTTTAATTTTCTCGCATGAGTGGCTGAGCCATCTAGCTTTTGCTCAGCTGAAGGTGTGGCCACCTGAAGATTCTGGAATTTATTGAATGGTTCATCTTTGTCCCTAGTTGTTTACGGCACTTTCTAAACTGTCAAATCTCTAATATTGTCGACGTGTATTTAGGTCAGATGATTAGATTGGTGCACATGATTCTTTCATTTTGGCCAAATTGTCAATTTTCTCCTTAGAAGATTGCCATCAAGTGTCTTGTTCGTTTTTCAGAGCGTGCCTATGTGAAATGGTTTCAATAAATCATGATTTCAGGTTATTTCACTGATTGAGAGGCGGGCGGATCAGCTTGATTATGTTCTTGTGGATACTCCTGGTCAAATTGAGATTTTTACTTGGTCTGCTTCAGGAGCCATCATCACAGAAGCTTTTGCTTCAACCTTTCCAACTGTCATCACTTATGTTGTAGATACACCTCGTTCAGCAAGGCCAATGACTTTTATGAGCAATATGCTTTATGCTTGTAGCATCCTGTACAAAACACGGTTGCCTCTTGTGTTGGCATTTAACAAGACTGATGTGGCTCACCATGAGTTTGCTCTGGAGGTATGATCCTTTTTCAAGTTAAATGACTACTGGTTGTGAACTGTTTTCTACTGTGTGTGGATGATCTGTGTGATGCTCCATGTATTGGCATTTCTGGAAAGATTTAGAATTAAAACAACAGTTAAATTTTCTTTTCATTCCTTGATATTTGTTGTTGAAGTTTATGATCACATTGGTGATTGTGTTGTTTATTCAGAAATTTGCTTTGCATGCAGTGGATGCAAGACTTTGAGGCATTTCAAGCAGCAATAAGTTCAGATAACTCGTACACATCAACTTTAACAAACAGTCTCTGCCTCGCATTGGATGAGTTCTACAAGAATTTAAGATCTGTTGGAGTGTCTGCAGTGTCTGGTGCTGGAATGAATGAGTATTTTAAGACCATTGAAGAAAGTGCCCAAGAGTATATGGAAAACTACAAGTATTGTTTCAGCTATGACAAATTTTCTTCTCATTATTGTAGACCCTTATGATTAGTCAAAGTGATCAAATTTTCATATTTATGCTGCTTATTACTGTTTATGTAGGGCTGAATTTGACAAGAGACGGGCAGAGAAGCAGCGTTTGGAGGAAGAACGCAGGAAGGAGAACATGGATAAGCTGAGGAAGGATATGGAGAAATCCAAAGGAGAAACTGTGGTGTTGAACACTGGTTTGAAGGACAAAGAAGCTATGAGTAGGACCATGATGGTCGACGAAGAAGATGAAGATGAGGATGATGATGGTTACGAGAGGTATAGTGAAGAAGAGGAAGATGTTATTGATGAAGACGAAGACGAAGAGGTTTCCAGGTTTTCCTTCTAATGGAGCTTTTGTGAGTGCAGGAACAAAACGTCATACAGAATCTTTTACTCTGTCTAAATCACCAGCCTAAAACTAGATTGGAAACATTGTGGGTTTTCTTCCATGGATGCTTCTTGCACATGTGTAAAGATTTTACCTTAAATTTCATACAGTACTTTCAACTCAGACTAGCTAGCTGTTGTTGTAGCTAATCTTTTTTTTTAACAAGTATTGCTAGTGGTGAAAGAACACTTGCCTGCATTGAGAATTTCCAAATGCAGAACAACGCGTACAAAATCCCCATTTGCACTTGCATGTGCATTCATTGACTGAAGAAATTACTCGCGCATGCATTGTAAGACAGTCCATCTGAAAATTGTGGCCTGTTACTGATGCAGTGTAAATGTTTCTGGCGGTCAGCCTTGTTGGAAAACAACCATCGTCCCTGCAAACTCGATATTCATTATAGGTTTTGCTTAGAACTCAGCCTGCATTGCTGAATAGCGCTAAAAGGGTGTAGCATATACCGTGTAAGATTTGCCCAGCAGATTCCCATGTCAAGAAATAAATTCAGAGCTGTCTAGGGTCTCGCGAGAGTGATAAACGGGAGACACGTGTTAAAAAGCTGGCATCCAGCCATTTGAATTGAATAATATTAAATCTCACCGGAAATCCGGAGCGTCCGCGCACTGGAATCATGAGATGACAGAAAATACAGAAATATAATAATCAAAATTATCCTAAATAAACGGTCAGGATTAACTTTACCCATTTTTCGAACGCGATAAGTTAAAATAAGTAATTACTTGTTAATCGTGATCAGTTAAATTAGGTAATTACTTGTTAATCCTGCTTAAAACGACAAGTCATTCGTGAGTCATCGCTTTAATCCAAATGCTCTTTATCACTGAATAGAAATAAAATAAAGACATTTAAAAACCGACCAGGTGGAGCGTTTTGGAAGAGACCCGTTTTGTTAAAATTTGAGTGAACTGCATTGAGTTTTAGCGAAATCTTGTTGACCATGGCGAAACACGAAGAATTACCTGTTCCGGTTTGCTCGTCGCTGCAGCCGGTATACGGAGAAGGATCTCAGCTCGAAGAAGCTCAGCTTCGATTTGATAAGTTGAAGTCAAAGTTCCTTGAAGTCTTCGGTCATCCTCCTGATGTGTACGCCCGGTCGCCAGGTTAACTACTGATCATTTGTTTGGTTACTGAGAAACGAGGGAATTGAAAATAAAAGAAATTTTTGCGTTATTATTTGTTTTAAAAGAGATTTTCTGTTTTTTTGTTTCTTAAAGTAACTTTCTGTTTGGTTACTCTAAATTAAAATATTCGGCTCAAAAGGACTAATGATAATAGGTTAGCTTGTTGAGAAAACGAGAGAAAAAAATCGTTTAATCGGAGTTTTTTTGTTCATAGAGTTCTCTGTTTGGTTGCTGTTAAGTATGTTCAAGAACTAATTAAAAATATTCGGCTTAAAATAGTTTCTGTAAAGGAGTTTTCATTTGTTTTTTCTTTCTTCTGATTATTTACTTGATGATTGACGAAGAAAATGGCCGGTAGATGATCATCTTGTTTGAGCAGGGAGAGTGAACTTGATTGGAGAACACATTGACTATGAAGGCTACTCGGTTTTGCCAATGGCAATACGCCAAGATACAATCGTGGCGATAAGAAAGCACGATTCGGAAGAGGCTGAAAAGCTGCTACGAATTGCTAATGCTAGTGATAAGTACACCATGTGTACTTATCCTGCTGATCCTGATCAGGTACATGTTATTTGTTTAGCTAGTTGTATACTTAAATTCTTTCAATTTACCCTGTTGATGTAACTGGGGAAATTTACTTTATGCTTATTTTGGCAGGAAATTGACTTGAAACATCATCAATGGGGCCACTATTTCATTTGCGCGTAAGACTCATACTCAAAGTTCATGTTTTTATTGCTATATGTAATTCATAGATTCGTTCGTATAATGAACCATTGGATAAGAGAGTGTTGAAGGATTTCTATTTATTTAGATTAGAAGCTAACCTAATTCATTCTAAATTTGAGGACTGGGTGTAGAACTAGTCCAGTGTATTGAAAGTGCTTAAATTTTCAACTGTCAAAATAAAAAAGTTAAATTATATGTACTATGGTACTAATCTTACTGATAAATACTCATTGAAATAATAAGTTTTACAAAATAGGTGATTATTAAATTTTTAACTTCCTTCTTGGTAATTACTAGTGATCTTTTTTCTCCAGCTACAAAGGTTATCATGAATATGTTAAAGATAAAGGAGTGAATGTTGGTCCACCTGTTGGACTTGATATCCTTGTTGATGGAACAGTTCCTACAGGTAAAATTTTGGATACGACATTGACTGATTGAGAGTTATTCATTAATGTTGATTGTGAAACATAGAGGTTCTTGCTTTGTTGCATATCTAACTCACCTTTCTTTAATCTAGGTTCCGGTCTCTCCAGCTCTGCAGCATTTGTTTGCTCATCTACCATCGCCATTATGGCTGCTTTTGATATGAAACTCCCAAAGGTATGTTCTCAGCATGTATAATTTTAATAATTTTTGTCACTGAGATACCAGAGTGGGTTAACTAAACTGCCCATTCAGTGGTAAGATAATTATCTAGCTATGTATTTTAAGTTCTGACATCTGTTCCTTGTTTGACAGAAAGAAGTTGCGCAACTTACATGTGAATGCGAAAGGCATATTGGAACACAGTCTGGTGGGATGGACCAGGTTATACACATTTTGTTCTTTCCTAGTCAGTATCATTTTAATTTCCAGAATATTATCCTGCACCATTCTATTCTGATGCTGGTTTCATAATTGTTTGTACTGTTGAATATAAACATTATTCTATTCTATGTTTGCATTCCATTTTTCCTATCAGTTTGGGTTATTGTTGTGTCTTGTAGTTTGATCATTGTACCATCAGATTAATCAATGTATTTTTTTGGTTTCAGTTATTTTGGGACTGACAGTTTACGCACGGATACCTTATTTTCTGGTGTATAGTAACATAGTTATTGAAGTTAGACAATATCTTTAGTTTAAAGATCATTTCTCAATTGTTTGTATTTTTGTTTTATGCATATCAGTTTTTATTATGATTTGTTTATTTTGTACAGCCTTGACTAATGTTTATAGTACTGGTGATAACAAAATACAAGTCCTTATCCTTTTTCCCATGGCAGGCTATCTCTATCATGGCTAAATCTGGGTTTGCTGAGCTGATTGATTTCAACCCTGTCCGTGCAACTGATGTGCTGCTTCCTGCAGGTGGAACTTTTGTGATAGCCAATTCTTTGGCAGAATCTCAGAAGGCAGTTACCGCTGCTACAAATTATAATAACAGAGTTGTTGAATGCCAATTGGCTGCTGTAAGTTTTATGTCCTGTTTTGGGTTTTATGTTGCAATTTTAGAAATACAAACTAATTATAGTTTCAGCTAATACTTCTGAGTGTAAGATGTTTTCTTTATGATAATAAATAATCAACTGGAGACCGAAAGGCTAAATATCAAGTTAAATTTGAAAATAAGGTGGCTCTGATCTAAATCCCTTGTCAATTGAAATATCTTACCATTAGAAGAATGATTTCTGATCCCTCTTGTTCTTTTGCTCGCTCTCTCTTTCCCTCTTTCCCTTCTGTGCTAAATCTGATAGAATTGCCAATGGATTTAATAAATGTCATGGTACTTTCTCAAAAACATATTGGGCTATATATTTCAATAATTTTTGGTATATTTCCTCAATCCAAGTTACTGAACTTTGATGTTTTAGCCAATGAAAAGTAAGATATACCAAAATCAGCGCTACTAATGGTTTTAATATTATTTGACTTTCTCTATAACATTGCAGATGCTTATTTTCTGTAACTTTTAAGAGTATTTCCTCAAACTAACTTCCTACTGTCATATGATTGTACTCAAAATTTTATTTTGGGAAACATTAGATTATACTTGGTATAAAACTTGGAATGAAACCAGAAGAGGCGATATCAAGGGTCAAAACTCTTTCTGATGTTGAAGGGCTGTGTGTAGCATTTGCTGGTAATCGTGGTTCTTTGGATCCTGTCCTCGTGGTTAAGGTACCTATTTATTTATATTCTATGTTTTCTAGTGCCATTTGTTTCAATCAATTACTTGTTTAACAAATTCCCCAATTAGCACAGCAAGGACGATTTGTCACAATAATGGATTTTAGGGTGTCTTATGCATGTTTCTTTGTACCTGTACAAGTTCTATGCAGTTGTGACCACTTTTATCAAATTGTAAAATATTGTCTTTTGCTGAAGGAACTTTTGCACGAGGAACCATACTCGGCTCAAGATATCGAGGACATTACCAGGGAAAAGCTACTAACCATCTTTGAGACTAGTCCATCTTCCCTGGATGTATTAAATGCTGCCGAGCATTACAAGTTATATCAGGTACTTTTTTTGTCTTCAGCAAATTTTGCTGTTTAGTCCATTTCATAGTGTAGATAATTCGCACCACTAAATTCTTCTATTGATAAAGTTTGCGCTTAGAAGAAAAAAGAAAGAACATTGCACCCATTGGCTACAAAGTGTTGATCTAGTTTTAATGAATATCTGTGTTGCAGAGAGCAGCTCATGTGTACTCTGAAGCCAGGAGGGTACATGCTTTCAAGGACACTGTGTACTCAAATTTAAGGTGACTATTATCTGTTGATAGTTGCTACATACAGCTCATACCTTTCCAACGAGATTCTTTGAGTTTAATATTACAGGGGTTTATCTAATGTGAAGATAGCAGTTTCTCCATGTTAGCTCATTAATTTAATAGTTGATTTTTAGGCTCTGCATAGGATGCTCATACTGAGCACAAAACTGTATGATCTGGTTCATGTTGGGATGCATTTAAACCTTCGATAAATTTGATTGGGAGCTGCAATTTAGAAACTGAATGAACCTTCTCCCATAATAGAATTTCTAGAATAAACCAAGCTCTATGATGGGCCTGGACTTATTATTTTTTTCATTCTTCTCTTATGTCTATGTGTATAATTTGCATTTATTTTGATGGGATAGGATCTAAGTGCTAGTTTGTTTCCAAATCTTACTTCTGAAGGATTGTTGTGCAGTGAGGAAGACAAGCTGAAGAAGCTTGGTGACCTTATGAATGACAGCCACCACAGCTGTAGTGTCTTATATGAGTGCAGGTCAGAAAAGAATCTTGCCTTCCCAAATCTGTACGCACATGTTGATTCTCACGGATTCTAACAAGTAAAAGATTATACTATGTTTTTCGGGTTCTAAAATATACGTTTGTCGGTGTGCTTGGATTCGCTGGTTCTATATACTTAGGATGCACAGTTCTTTGTTCATTGATTCTGTCAAAAGTACGCTGGTTGTATTTACTCCCATACTCTCTCTCATTCTGTTACCAGTTGTCCTGAGTTGGAAGAACTAGTAAATGTCTGCCGGGATAATGGTGCTCTAGGAGCAAGGCTTACTGGCGCTGGATGGGGTGGTTGTGCTGTTGCTTTAGTAAAAGAGAGCATTGTACCGCAGTTCATCCTCAATTTGAAGGTATTCTAACATTTTGTATGTCACTTTCCACATACTGCATGGAAAAATAGTTCTTAGTATACACATCTGACCCTCGATCTTTGTATCAGGAAAAATTCTACCAGTCAAGAATCGACAAAGGTGTGATCGCCAAGAATGATCTTGGCCTTTATGTTTTTGCCTCCAAGCCATCAAGTGGTGCTGCTATTTTCAAGTTCTAGCCGTCTCAGTCCTTAGCCTTCAGCAATTAACCAATGAAATTTCTACCTGAATTTGAATAATATCCGGTTCCCTGTTATCAGACCTTCTATCCCCTTTGTCTCAAAATTCGTGGAACTTCTTTTATAATTTTTCCATTACTGGAAACTCTCAATCACCGATTCTTCTGCGTTCAAGGGATGGCGTTGGAATGTTAAAAATGCTCATGTACGGTACATATTTAAGGATATTTTGATAATTCTCACCATTTGGGAGCTGTGCAATAATACAAGTTAGGCTATTTACCATAATGGGCTGTGGGGCCACTGATTTTAGAGTGGATTCATCCCACCATTTGATCTATCTACGGCTTAAATGGGCATTTGTCACGTGACTTTGCACCTCAAATGCTCCGACTCTCGGCGTGCATTTAATAATATTCGGGTTTGGGGACTTCTTTTAATTTTGATGTGTACGTGCAAACCGAGTTGACCTTGGTTGGCCTCTCTCAATCAAAATGCCGATCCCCTAACCCCACATGGTAGGGCACGTGTATGTCGTTTTTACACGAACTTGTACACTTTTATCTTTCCCAAAATTTGGGTGGCATCATATCGTGCGGTTGTTGGAAATGAATTTGGTGATTGAAATCTTGAATGAATGAAGTTGGTCCACTTCATTAATTGATTTGGTTTCTTCCACACAAGGGATCTCGAAGACTTTTGCAAAGACATTTTCCGTCCATTGCACGTTTTAATGTATGGATTGTTTAACAAATGAATGCTCAATTCCATCGTAATAATAATAATAATAAATTATTATACATTTGTATTTAGACAAGAGACAAGATAATTTAAAAAAAAATATATATATATATATATAATTTTTTGTAAAAAATTTAGATAAAATAATTTATTGTATTTATATAATTGATATAATAAAATTATAAATATTAAAAAAAATTAGAAAAAGAACTCACCTGGGTTTTATTATTATTATTATTATTTTTAAAAGGGCAGGCGGTTGAAGTTTCCTACCAAACGACATCGTACGGTTGCCCCTTAAATGATTTTTCACGTGTGAAGTTGGGTGGTGTTTTGCTATGTTGTTCTGTTCAGTGTCGGTATTCTCCCATTCCAACCCAGCTACGTCCAATTTTTGGTTTAATATTTATTATGGTTTTTCAATGTTTATTTATTATTATTATTTAAAAAAAAGAAGAGGAGGAGGATAAGCCAGCCAACTGTTTCTCAACAGAGAATGGATATAATAACTTATTTTAAATTTTGAACTGTCCTAAAAGTGTGTGTCGATAATATAAAAATAAAATAAAAAATTGCTCGTCAGAAGAATGTGAAATGCCGAGGTGTCGGTGCCCATTCCTTTAACTGCGGTGCGCCACATGCAAATCTCCGGCGTAATTACACGACTCGGTGATAAATCTTGTCATAATAACAACTAGGCCTCAAAATGTTTAAATTTTCACAAATGGTGACATATATTTTTTAGTTATACCAAATAGGTCCAGTATTTCTTCAAAATTACTAAATACTTCTTCTATTCCTGGTTACATGTGTTTTCTACTCAGAATTAGAAGGATAATTTGGTTATTTGTAAACAGAGTCGGGGACCTATTTAAGAGCATTAGATAAACTATATCTCCGAATGACAAAATAGGGGAACAGTATATTGCTACAATGTATAAATATATAAATAAGCAGAGAGCCAGAATGAAGGAGACAGAAGAGAGCAAGAGTCGTTTAATTGCAGTGAAGTCATTCGTCATCCATTTTTCCAGTACTTTACCGGTCACTGCTGAAGCTCATAAAGAACCCATCTCGTTCATTTATATATGGCTTCCCCTCTCTAAATCTCTGTTTTTTTTTCAATATAGATATAAATATATATTTTCATACGCGTATTGATTTACAGATGTCAATGAATGACGCTACCATTTTTGATCGGTAGCTCAGTTGTGCTCGTAGTTGCTGGCATCGGATCGGGGGTTGTCTTGGATTTCTTTCTGATGTATATTTTAACTTTCACTTTACCCTTTTTTGCGTATGATTTGCTGCATTTTGTGGGTTTGAATTTGATTGGTTATAGCTACTGTTTTCCCCGCTTGTTGTGGGTCAAAATTTGTTTATTTGCTTTGTTTCAAGGTTACTATAGATTCTTGCTCCTTTGTATTTTTTATTATCCTGGCAGCTGGCTTTGTACTTTTCAATGAATTTTTAAACTACATTCTGAAGTTTAGTTCTTTACGCTTTGAACCTTTTGTTATGCATTCTTCATTTGATGTCTCCTTGAAATGTGATTTTTTTTGGTCAATAAATGCAGGGTTAATTATTAGTAGAAAGATGACATAGGCGTGAAGGTCAAGTTAAATTTGCCAGTTGTTGAAGTTATTTTAAGCTTAATTGCCAATTAAAACTGGAAAGTTGTACTTGCTTATTGAAGTTGGTTGAGATGATTATCTCCTTTTGCTATAAATGGTAATTTATTGGGGAAAGAAGCAATTTTCTCAAATGAGTTAACTGTAAAGATTGGAGTTTTGGTGGGATAGGGAAAATATTGGAGCTTTCTTGATTTGGTTTATGAACCGAGTAAAATCAAGTTGAAGTTTGTGGGGTCAGTAATGGATTATAAAGCTCTAACAGCTAGAGATTTCGAGGTCGATCTTGAAAATGGGTGTACAGTCAGTGGAGACAATTCGAGTGAAGAAACTTTTTCGGGTGTTAAAAAGCAGGCGAAGTCGATGCTAGCAAAAATATGTAGTAAGTTTGTTGATCAATCAGTAAAGGATGAAAATGGGGTAAGTTTATGTTCAAATGTATTGAATACTAATGGGGTTTTGGGGGAAAATGTGATGACACAAGAGAGTAAGGATAATGAGGGAAAGAAAGCAGCGAAGGAGAAACGAAAAAAATCAAGCAATAAAAAGGCCCCGAAACCTCCCAAACCACCAAGAGGTCCGTCGCTGGATTCGGCTGACATGAAACTGATCAAAGAGATTTCTGAACTTGTTATGTTGAAACGTGCAAGGATTGAGCGAATGAAAGCTTTGAAGAAGATGAAAGCTTCAAAACAGTCATCATCAAATAGCAACATGTTTGCCATGGTGTTCACCATTCTCTTCTGTCTTGTGATAATCTTTCAAGGTAATATTTTCTTTACAGATTTGGGTTTGATTTATTTGGAGTTGAGAATGAAACATTGTTTTAATGGTAGATCCCAGGGCAAATAGGTGCTAATGTTTTCCCTAAACAAATCGTTGACCCTCCTTTCTGGTATAAAGTCTTAACTCTTATGGCCACATGGATACAATTGTGCAATGAATACTATTCTGATTCTCAATTTGGATTGTCACTGAATGCTGGTTGCAAACTTCTTTAGCCTTCTCTCTTGTGAATCGCCAGAGTTCAATACTTCTTTACTAGTTGTTCAAGCTAAGCCATGTATGTAGTCTCTTTGTGATCTCCTTCTCCAGATGTGTTCATTAGCTTGTGCAATTAGGGAATCTGTCTCATGGATATTTTTTTCCTCAACCCAAATTTATGCCAAGTCATGCAAAACCTTGTTTCCCCAAGTATGTGATGATTTTTCATGACAAATTATGAATTTGGGTCTTGGTTTGGTTCTTGTTTTTGCATTGTTAGCGCCCATTATTGCAATTCTACAGTGTTTAAAGACTTCCATATGTAACTCATGACATTTCCCTTGTAGCAATGACATCCAGCAGTACATCTGTAACTTTCCAGGGATCTCCTCTGCCATCTGGAGCAACTGAGGGCAGTTTGATTTCAGTTCAGTTCCCTGTAAACCCATCTGCGAGTGATCCTAATGGAGTTGGTTCCAGGTCTTCCAAGTATGTTACTGTTTACGTTGACTATATATCTATCCGAAGTTACATATTTCATCTTGATTAACTCTAACAAAATTAAACTCTGGCTTGTCTGGAAATTGCAGTTTGGTGGAGCAAGTTACAGGTTCAGATCCACAAAAAAGGCTGAATGTAACTGCTGGATGATACAGAATCATTACAATTAACAAGAATATCGTACAAAGGCGGTCATTCTGATGCAAGCTAACACTTGCCCGGTAATTTATCCCCCCCATGGTTTGAAAATGGGGCCAATCAAATTACCATACTAGTTTTATAAATGTGTTTTTTGAGTTCATGCCACATGTATCTTCATCGAGTTGCCTCCTCGGCAGCTATATTTTGACTAAATATGTTATGTGTGGTTATGTTCTATGGAAGCACTCGCGAGATTTTGTAAATCGCAACTTACTGTGCACATTTCTTGTTATCCTTTTTCTAATAAAAAATACATGTTATGCTTGCTATAGTAAATGGTAATATGGTTGGCTGTTAGCGCTAGTTTTTTTGGTCAACTGGTAAAACTCTTCCATATTCACGGTTCCATTTTCAGTGAAAGAGAAATTACAGAAGGGTTTGGTTTATGCATGCATATAGTGCTATTATCAATTAGAAATGGATGGCCGTTTGCAGGCAGTGTAATTATGCAACGGTCCTGTGAGAATTGAGATAAATATAGTTGTTGATTTTCTTTTGGTTGGCTGCAATTCAAGATTTGATGGCACACGGAAATGGTCCGCGCGTGCCGGTTTGCGTTCTTCAATTCACATGTCCTACAGAAAACATCATTGAAGTTGTTCATGAGCTAGCAACTGCAGTCACGTGTACACAGCCACTAGTTTTCTTCTGCGTGAGTAAACAGTCCTGAAAAGTAATTTACCAAATTGTATTTTACTTATTGAGAAAACCTGAACAAGGCTAAGGTTCTAGCAATGAGTGGTCCACAAAATGGAATGAGGGACGATGAAAGGCATTCTCAATTTCTGATTCCATGGTAGAAACTACAGCCTCAAACATTAAAAAGGGGAATACAACATCTACAACAGAAAGCTAGAAGTTTCTTAGTAATTGTATTAAGCAAGAAAATTAACACACACAACACGGATGATTACACAATGAGATATTGTACAAACCAGAAACGACATTGGAATCTAAAGCTTGGACAGAATATTGATAATGGCAACTGCAATATCGGAAAGGCTGTGCACAAGCTTATTCCTATCCTTCAAAGGCGATTTCGCAGACCCAGAAAATCCTCTGTCACAGGCGTCAGCTTGCTTTCCCACATCAGCAATTCCGTAGTTGGCAAAACCGTAGTGACCTCTGATCAAAGCGTCAATAGCTTGAGGAAGTTCGTATTTCACAACTGGGATATACAATTCCGCGCATTTTGCCAATGCTCGTTCTTGCTGAGGATCGGGAGCTTGCTTGATCGAACCCTGAATGTAATTCAAATTATCTGTTGCATTTCTTAACACGACATCAGCCATAACTCTCGCTAATCCTTTAACGTCTGTGGCAGAACTGTTTGCGTTTGGCTCCAAAGAAGAAATACAGAGGTCGTGAAATGGCGTTTTCTTGCAAATTTGGTCGATTAAGTTGCCACCACATTGGATGAAAACCGGTGGAAGAAACAGAGGAAGAAGAAGAAGAAGAGGAAGAACAAAAGTTGGAGTCTTCATGGTTTTTTTTTGCAGGCCTCTAACCGAAAATGGACAGAGAGGAAACAAAGATGTTATGATTGATTTGGTGTCTGAAAACTGAATCCCATATTATTTTATAGAGTTTGTTTTATTTTAAAAGGTTTTTCATTTTGTCTTGAAATGAACACTTTCTTGTATTTTGTTTGTCTTTATGTTACCAAATTTACATGCGTTCCCACTTCTACAAGTCTCCCCTCCCTACCCCTTCCAAATTTAATTTTTACTATTTTCATTGTTGATGCACAAATCAATCACCAGGTCAAGTTCAATGAAATTCAGTCTAAAACTCTCAATCACTACCTCAAGTGTTCAATGAAAGGTTAAATTTTGATGGACGATTTTAATTTAAATTTTGTATTCTTGAGTCCTGTACGAGTCTTAAAAGCATAGCTTTCACCAAATTTACTATTAATATTAGCTCAAACAAAGAAGTTAAAAGTTTTGAAATATTAATCAATCCTTTTGTGTAGTTTTCTTGAGATTTTTAGTCAATTATTTTCTTTCAAAAACTACCTTGCTTAAATTCCCATTAATATTAATGTTTTGTTCGTGTGTAGTTGTCGCTTTTGGTGACATGTTTTCTAGTTTCTTCTGAGTTACTGCTTTCCTGTGGGTAGTCTTTTTTTCCCCTGTTTTCCAGTTTCTTAGAGAGTCACTGCTTTTCTGTGGGTAGTTTTTTGTTGCCATGTTTGCAGAAAGGAAAAGGTTCTAGGACTCGTCATGTGTGTATTAGTTGAAAAGTTAGAACCGCTCCCCATTACAAATATACCTTAAATTGATTGTTTGTGGTCTGATTGCTTTACCTTTATCGATTGCTTCACAAAAGCATCAAACTTTGCCTCTTTGGAGAACGAGCTAGAAAAGCAAAAGCAATTTTTTTAAAAATTTTTTGACTCTGAAAATTATTGGCTAGTCATGTTCACTTTCTATTATCCTTTTAGAACTCCTTGCGCAGAAAGGATGGAACAAAAGCATTGTTATTTGGTACATGACCTACTGTAATAATTTATCAACCGCCAAGCAATATCTTCGCCATGGATGCAGCGACTGAGAGATCATGCAAGAGTTTTTTCATGTGAGTAATTGGTGATTTCCCAGAGAAAATTTTCTCGCAGACCTCGGCTTCAGTGGCACCATCATTTGCACTGTCTTGTGCAAATTTGTAGTCTCCTTTTTCCAGAGCTTCAATGGCTTGTGGCACATCGATAATAATGACTGCATTGTATCTCCTATGGCAATCGCCTAAAGCTTCCTGCAATCCCTTGTGTTGTTTCTGCAAATCCTCTATTATTTGCAGTTGTTTGGGTTGCTTTGGCTTTGATTATTTCGGCCATTATTAGTGCAAGTTTTGAAAGATCTGCTGTTGAACTTCTGGGGTCCGATTTCAGAGAAGAAATGCAGAGATTGTAAAATGGTGTGAGCTCGCAACTATTTTCTACCAATGGTGGTAAGATTCAACTGCATCAAAAAGAAGATGAAACATTTGGGTTTTCATTGTTGTAAGACAGAAAGTAAAATTGAAATATGCAGCAACAGGGAGGAAAAGCTGGAGGCAAAGGAGTAGAATGATATTTTTGTAGGCACTTTTGGCTCATTTATGATGAAAGCTTAATTGGGTTTGCCATTTGGATTTCTTTTTCATGTTCTATGTGTCAAATGCATGTGTATAGTTGCCACCATTTCTAGAAGTTACTGTAAAGAAACAACTAGAATGCATTCAAAAAGTGCTAATTTCAAAAGTTCACTGGCAGTGTAAATTCAGATGGGACCTGTTATGGATGAAAAAGATATAAATTAATGGTCTGCGCAAGTAATTATTCAAGCGAGCAATAATAATAAAGCAGTCATTTGCATTGAATGCTCCCTCTCTCTTTCTCTCTGCACAGATCACAATTCAAGAACATAAATGCTCATTAATGTTGGGCACTGATGAAAAAAGAATAATGGGTAGTGAAGATTGTTTAATTTCCGTACCAAATCTGGGGCAGATAGAAATAATTTGAATGATGCTCTCTGTGAATATCGGATCTCAAAGTTTCAATGACAAGAAAACGACTTGTCATACACATATCTACATTGCAGACGACATGTCCTTTCATTTACACGTCTCTTACGATCTTCATTCGGAAAATAACAAATAAATTAAACAATCCTCGTTTACTTTGTTTATTATCGTATGCCATGTCATCCAACATCTCTGTAACTTCCATGCTTTGAAATTGTAGCGGCAAATGGAAGGCATCCAAGTGAAGTTGAGAGAAGTTCATCATTAAAGAGAACAACTTCCTTTTATTCTTGAACAATTTTTGTGGCCCAACTTTACATTACATTTATTACAAGTGCGGGAATCCGATGGATCCCTTTTCATGGCAATTAAATTTGCTTGCTTGTTCATATGAAAGTATTCCTAGAGAGAACATCACCTCACAAGCCCAACATTCGGACATTTATAGTTCCGTATGTGACGGAACTCTTGCCAAAATTATCGAAGGTGTCCAACCGAAGTTGTACACTACAAAAGCACAGCAACTCCGCTTTCTTTGTAGTTTTCCTTCCACAGAAATGAAGATTCTATGCATTTTCCTTCTGTTCATTCAATGCTCTGCTTCGTTTTGGAGCAAGAACGAAATGGGTTTGATACAACGAACATGCAGCCAAACAGATTACTACAAGCTATGCGTTTCATCTCTTGAATCGGATCCTCGAAGTTCAAGTGCAGATGTCAAAGAACTTGCCCAGATATCTGTCGAGTTGGTTCTGTCTAAGGCCAATGAAACTTTGTGGCATGTAGGAGCATTGTTCGGGAAAGTGAGGGATCCAGTTTTGTACAGATTGTATGGCACTTGTATTGAAGAATACAGGGCGATCGTTGAAAGGCAAATTCCTAAAGCCATTGCTGCTTTGAAATCTGGTGAATACTCGACCTTGAAAGCTGATGCAGAGGCTGCAGCAGCGCATGCAGAGAATTGTGAAGAGCAATTTGCTGGGGAATCACAGCCGTTTACTGATCAGAACAGAGCTGTGCATGATCTCTCACTTGTAACATCAAACATTGTTAAACTACTGGTTGATTAATTTGCCTGTAAACATGGCTTTTCGGCCCACACATTTGTGCTTAGAATCTTCTGTAGGGTTTCCAACACTCTTAAAATAAATTTCAGCAATACACGCCTACACTTCAACAAGAAGTCTAGGATGTACCAAGATAAATTCAAATTCTCAACTTTCGCACGAGTAAAACTACAGTAAACCAAAATTTTGGTCACTTTTCTCAAATTTTAATGTACAAATCGGAGATAGATAAAGTAGATTAAAAAGACACAAGAATGTAAATGCATTATCTTATGGTATAAAATGTAAAAAGTTGTTCTATATTATGTTATAAAATATGTTAAGTACTTGCGGGGTAAACACAGTTGAAAAGCTTTACAACAACTTGCCAACAAAAAAAGTGATTACAATCATTTACGAATCCGATTGAAACTTTTGCCTCCTATCACTTCAATTTCCTTTTTTGTTCACCGTATATTTCAATTTACTGTGTAATTTAAACATCTGATTCACAATTTTTATAATTTCTTGTGATCCTGTAGTAACCAGTAACAATGAAAACTAAATCCCCACACATGAAGGCAAAAGAAAATTGGCAAGGACAGATATCTTAAAATTCTAACCCGTGGCACTTGGCTACTTGGAGTCTCCGTTCGCCTGCACATAACCAACAAAGTAATGTGGCAGATACTGTGAGTACACAGGGATCCGATGCAGATTGTACTCGGGAATCTTCCAATAAGCTTCCTTCTCACTTCCGGAATCAAACAGTGCACTCTTAGACAACTGAGAAGCATGCACAATGTAAAACTACATTCTGCTAGGAAAGCCGTGGTAGCCATTATGAATATTCTTCAAGAAATCTTTCTTAACAAACTCTACGTCCAGGAAATTAGTTCTGCCAGGTTGCAAGCCCCAGTAGAAAACAATATTTCGCTCTGCTACATCCGTGTCAATATCCTCTGTAGGATTAGGGTTGCAGCGGCCTTGAACCTCTTCCAACTGCATCGGGTACAAAATGCATGACATTACACACTCTACAGAGCAGAACACAGAAAAATGTGATATCCACATAGACCATGATGCCAACATATATTGTCATCCATGTAACAAATATATGGCACCAAGGACCAATACAATCACAATGAACAGTGCCTTGTCATTAAGACTTCAAAAACTTAGTACAATATCCGAGGCCATTTCCCAATTCCACTGGTGGCAAGCAATACAATTCCTTGCGATGACCCACATCTAATATGACATGAAAGTACCAAAGTTACTTATTTTACTTTTTCATTTAATAATGCACAGCAAAAGTCAACCCACAACTAGTTAATGCATATAGCTTCGCAGCATTGTAAACTCACTCGCCTTGATAATAAAAGCACAAAAGCGTGACTTAACCGACCCAGTCTCCAAGCTTGTCTTGATTAGAAGCCGAAACATAAACCTTGACAAATTGCATATACTTCGAGTACAGAAAAGGCTCGAAAAGGAAGTGCCAATCAAAATTGGGCCTCATAAGATCCTGCAATGTCCAAAAAGAAGTCCAGCATAAGAACAGAGAGTAAGTGAAAGAGAAAAGCAGAAAAGTATAAGCACCTCTCCTCCACTGGTCAGAATAAAGGCATAGAGGTAACTTTCTATTGAGCCCAAAGATAACCCATCCCCCAAAAGTCGACAAAAATGGAAGGAAAGTATAGCTTATAAGTGGAATGATTATATGGTATATTTGATGTTTTAAATCTGCTCATTTCCTTCCATTCATCCCTTTACTGAACTTGTGATTTACTGCATAAAAGAAATATGCATAAAGACAATGACAATCACACTTAAACAATACATACCCTAGTTGTATTATGGCCTCGAAGAGACTCTGTTCTGATCTTGTAGAATGTGCTTCTAGTGATATTGGAATGGCAGTATTCATGCGAACTAGATGGCAACTGGATAGGCATTAAGGACCGTGTCTCAGAGGGATATCCAGCAGCTGGTAACATTGGATCCTGCAGCAAGACTGGTGTAGGCCAAGGCTAAAAGGCAAATGTCTTAAAGAAATTGACATCAGAGTATTCCATCTGCTATTTGGATGATTTTGGCAAACATATGCCACAACAGTTGCCATATGGACTCTTCCAAGAAACCCATGTAACTGCAGTTAAGTTAAGACTTATTTGTAATTAACAATTCACCTAGTAGTCAAATTTTTGTAGAATGCTTAACAAATGCCGAGGCTTAGAATGGTTATGAAATTCATGGCAAAAAGATTGCACTACATTACCATACACTCCTAGTCTTTTTTCCCATAATTTGACGCATCGCAGAACTGACAAGAATTGTTGAACACATCACTTAAAATAATGAGATATACAAAAAATGAAAGTGCACAAGTAGGAAAATTCTTATTTCAGACATTTAGGTAAGAACAAAAAATTAGAACCATTTAGAACACATTTTCAGACAGTGTAATGAAGTCATAAACTCTAAATAAAGTTATTCCATTCATGGATAGAACACCCATAGCCTCCCAGATATCAACAAATTGAAACTCATAGGAGACAATAACACAAACATCTAAAATGAAAGGATTCAGCAACAAGCATTTTCATTTCTCCAAAGGTCCCTGCAGCAATGAAAAAGTTTCAATTTTCCCTGAGAAAAACCCATTGCAAAAACCTCAAGAAATGGGATTTTCTCTCAGCTAACACCTAGGTGCATCCATTTTGCTCATCTATCATCTAGCTGCAAGAACCGTACCCCCCGCCGCTAGCACAGGAGGAAAATTGAAAGAGGAAAGATAATTAAACAAAACATAGCATCCACCTCCAAGTCTGGAACAAGCTGAAGAATGTGTCTATTTGCTAATACTCCAGACAGGCTTTTCCAACTGGTTTCATCAATATCCCTCAAAAAGAATGGATTGAGCACATCCAAATTCTGTAATTCATAGTCACTGGAAATCAACATTGTCAACATTCCAGGGACAAAAGCAATCAAAATATTACAATAAAACTGACTGCAATATCCACACTACTTAAAACATGCGGTGGAACTACTCACTAGAAAACAAGAAATAAAAAATTAGCGTGTACCAACAAAAATTACTGTAAGCATTAAATTGGGAGTAAGTTTTTCCAATATCATATCTTTTGCGAACTTATACACTTACTTCAGGAACAGATAATACATTAAGCCTTGCACAAGGAAGATCAACTAAGATTCTGTCAAATTTAAACCTTATTGGCGGAACTTTTGCATCCATCACACAGTGAATCTCTGCTACTTCAGGTCTGCCCTTTGGCATGTTGAGCAGAACAGTAAAAAAAAACCTCCTTCATGACTTAGACTTGTCAAAAATTGAGAAATGCTTATTCCAATTCAAGAAGAGAATAAAAACAAATTGGGAAATAGTTGGACTTACTGCCATTGAGGCGAAGTGAGGGCCAACACATAAAGCATCAATATCAGACTGTGAACCATGAACCTGATAAAAAAAACGGCTCAACCGTTACAAGATAAACTCATTCTTTGCCCGAAGAAACATATACAACAAGAAACATAGCTAATGTACTGACCAAGTTACATACACTGTGACCAAGTAAAATAACAATAAAATATAGAACTATTAACAATCAATCCCAAAACGTTGTCCGATTAGTGCGCGTAAACCCCGTAAGAAATAACTTAAGTCGATCCTGAAAAGGCCTAGACATTCATATGTGAATATGGACTAGTCACGCAGTCCCTACTGCAATCTGTTCTTTCGGTGCCAAGTTGCCACCCAGCAACGACTTCAGCCACGCCAACACTATCTGCAAATTATATCACTAAGTGTCCGCCTCGCCACTGTCAGAACAGTTGTACGCAATCGAATCAAAAATAGACCCAAACGTACACAAGAAATGGAGGAACTAGAAAGCTATGCAGATTTGCACAGAAGCGATGTAATCTCTGCAAATCTACAGATTAATCGTGCACAACAATGACGTATGGTATATAATTGCCTGCAGCATACAAGATATCGCACCTGTTTATGCTAAACTCTGAATGACATCTTCTCTTCCATCTCCTCGCTCCATGTGATAGTTGTGCCAAAGTCTGTCACTGTGCGCCATCATGCTGACTAGGCACATCAACTACACACAATTATTGAAACTACTATCAATAGAACACATGTCCGTCACATACTGAGTACACCAGATGGATCCTCACAGTTTCAATAGCAAATATTTGTTGTTTTCCTATTCATTTTCACTCTATTTTTTATGTGTTGTTTTTAGGTTTTGTATCCACATAAGTACAATATAATGCGCTGTCGAACAAGCGAGAGCGATCCTCTCCTCGATACACATATTGAATCAATAACTGACGGATTCAAAGGGTGACAACCAAGAGTGAGGCGCCGAGAGATGACCACGGATCTATACATGGGCAGAAGCAACTCTGAATTCACGGAAAAAGTAAAACATTAGGGTTTATCACTGCACCAACTTGGTTGTTGTGGGACACGATACGAGTTCAGCGTTTACACGACCTTGGACAGATGCGATGAAGAATATGTACGGTACACACTGACAAGTACTATTACTGCTAGACTCTTAGACTGTGTGCTTAACAGTAAGCATACAAAAAATTACGTGATGATATGTTCTTGTATGTCAGCATCCATTCAAGATACAGACGTTAGATAAGACCATACGTGTCTGTCGCATTAAACAGGACCAGACTCTTATTCTCCTGTGCTGCTGCCGCTAAAACGACAAGTAGCATTGTCACAGAGAGCGGATACGGAAGAGGAAGAGCATGGCTCGTCATGACGACGTGGATAGGACCCTCGTGTGACCGCGACAGATGGCAAAAGCGGGTGTGCGCGTCGCAAGTTGATGATTCATTTGTTTGACGTCTTTCCCGGTCTGAAGACAGTTTCAGCTATACTACATATGTGTTCGCGACACATACGTTGTTTGTTTTCTCCATCACTCTTCATTTCGATGCTCATACGACATCATAGCTTTCCATTCATTGCAAACACAGAAAATAGTTCTTTCATACAATCTTTAAACTCGCATTATTTGAGCCGTGGAATACGAAAGTATAAATATAGTTGACTCGCTCTTACGAATGATTAGGCACATAAGACTCCCTTCTTCCTACGTTTTATAGGACGTGAACGGGGTCAAGATAGATATGAGTTAACCTTCACCATAATTATGCTACCATAACTCATACGGTACAACGTATCAATGATTATCAGTATAGATATATTAATTCTAGGATCAGATGGCCTACGTGAGTAGAACATATCATAGACTTACCCGAGCCCATCATTTTCGAGAATTGTAATATTGTTACAAGTACTTCGTCAGTTCTCTATTCCGACATCTGAGCGATAAGCATCAAGAGCTGTAACTAGAAGAATATGAGGCACCATAGCACACACCGTAGATAACAGCACGTCGTGAGGAGTCATTAATATAGTACTGTCACTGTATCTAATGGTGTCCATGGCGATCTGTAGAGCAGTGATTGTCGCTATCTGAAAGTTATCTCGATCCTTCATTCCTGTATTCTTTCGCGCAATGTGCACTTGATAATATGGTGGAGTGTTTTAACTCATGTGGGGATTTCATTAGGATTAGGGCCAATGCCAATTTTAAGAGCACTTTTGAGGAGCACATGCCCCTCCCGCAGCACAATCAAACTACGAAAACCAAGCAAAATTATCTCGTCAATTCACTTCGTGAACAGCAGTAGTCTGGTGCAATATATCAGACGCGGCATCCATGAATCTAGTGCCAATACACAGGCCTGCTCTGACAGCATATCAGTTCATTGGACTAGCAAACGAGCGTTCAATTTCAACCATCGGATAAAAAAATGGTTGGGCCAAGCATGCGCGTACACATAAAGCTTAGCATCCGATGATGAAGTTAGACGAGACACAATGATAGTAGTCTTATTGCCCGCACTGAGTAAATTTATGCTACACTCTACTGAGCCGAGAAACTGATAACATGAAACTGTTCAGTACAAGAATCATACTATCAACCACAGAGACACACATACATCGGACCGCCATGAGTTTTTCCGAATTTTAGACTCAGTTCACAGTCCTATAAAATGTGATCCTATCAATGTCGCTATTATTACGATGATTTTGAGCTAAATATGGAGCCACTGACAATAGTCCCAGCCACCTCGTGATGGCACATTAGATGATATGATTCTCATGAGAGCAGTAGCTGTATTTCATACACAGCAAATTCATAACAATCCCAGCTATAAAGACAATTCAATCTTTTTTACCACGTGACCTACTTAAGGTAGACGAACATTAATCAAAAGAGCCATCTAGATCATTCAAGTAATGCCACACATAGCTACACTCACCAACCATCTGGCTGATGATTCCTTACTCAAGACATACACAAACTCTATAGCAAGAATGAAGAGCTACAAATCTAGCACAAGTACTGCACGCCACAAATACAGGAGAAGTGAAAATCGAGCATGGAAACTAGAAGGAAAGACTCCAACACACTAATAAGCGTCCACAGCAAATCATCTATTGTGAAATCGAACCATCTGAAACCCCGACGTAAACTCCACCCAGCTGTGAAGTACGAGAAATCGAAGTCTGGCCACCGGAAAAACGATGCTGGTAAAGAAATCTCGAAATCTGGCCACCGAAAAAACGAAGATGGCAAAGAAATCTCGAAATCCGGCCACCGGAAAGCCGCCGGGGACCACCGAGCACACATATCTCTCGCTTTGTCTTGATTCTTTGCGGGACACATAATATCTATCAGGGATTTTCTATAGCATATTACTTAATCCAAGGATTACACAACATTAGAGAGACAGCACCAGTTCGATATTATATAGATATCAGGAAATCAACATACTGGTGGATCTATTAATAGGGTTTACTAAGCATAATATGTACAAAACATGTGTAATAATTCATTATCAATTAGGTCCGCAGTAAACAGTAATTCCTGTGAAAATGCATATATAACTGAAATATCAAATATGAAATAAATAAAAATATATTTATAAAATATATGCTAACAAACTTAGTTATGGTACAAACGTCTACAAAATAGAAATATTAACACATTAAGCAATATAACTCATATTATGTTATACAACTAAAATCCACATATTTAAATAAATTTCATAATCAATTCTAATTTGATTAGAAGACTACCAACCTTCATTATATTATCAGTCCGTGTGTGTCTACTCCATATTCTGGCATGGCCGGTGTAACGTGAGTGATGCTGTATACGGATTCCACTTGATATATAACATGGATAGTATGTGTCTGTATACATTCGCTACAAATATAAATATATAGTAAACAAGCAGACACGTGCTGACGATTATTATTATTTTATGCACGGTGTCAAGTCGCCATACTGTGTGCGTCCAGTTGATCTACATGCCTGCTACTGCTAATGGTGATGCCATGCTCGACATATGGACTGGGCGCATGTCCATAAACCTCCAAGCACTTGCGATCAAGTCAATGCATCATGAAGTGCAGTGACATTGATTATTAGGCGTTTGACACGATTACAAAGCCGTCGACCATTTCACCAGCACACCCTAATAAAATGAATGGGTGTGGGTGATATTTGTTAATCTCTAATGAGTTTTTCTAGGGAAATATAGTGTCTGTTTATCGACCTGTTATTTCATACACAGGGAGTCTGGAACATTGGTTGTTAACCAATTCACCACATTGGACTATATAGAGACGTACAGTCCTAGTAGCACGGTGTGCAAATTGCGTTAGTCTTATAACAAACTACTTCACGATTCCTAACACTGCTTACTCTCAAAAGTCTGTCGTAAATTTGATGAACTAATTATAGGCTGAATCTAAATGTGTGATCATGAACTATATCACGCATAGCATGTCTCTGTCTAATTAGTATTATTATAACTTATTAACAATTTTATTTTACACTTAGTGTACCACTTACAGTTGATTTGGGAACGGCAAGACGAGGCTCGCGTCGTGCACCATCGGAAAGACTAGCACTACGAATTTGTATGTATATTGTTACATCAGTCGTCAATTCTCTAAGTCCCATAGAAATAATACTCTTGACAATCTAAAGTAGTGCAAACGTATTAATATCAATATCTCATTTGATATCATTAGGACCCGTGTGATTCCTGCGTGCGGCGTATCATTATAGCCCAAGAATGTCTGTCCGACGAAGAAGGCCTTGTCATTTACAGAGTCAAGATCAACCCAGACACTATATTAGGACTTTGCATAAATAAGTCCAAGTGAAGTGGGCTAGAACACGAATGTTCGGGAGAAAGAAAACCCTAACCCTAGATTCCTCGACTCCAAACTCGCACGTGAAAAGCAGCTGACTAGAAGATAACGTGAATGAGAGACGCCGCAATGACCCCCATCAACAACAAAAAAATATGTATCTTCTCATCATAACGTCAGATACACTTGCAACGCACTCACTGATCCGCGTGGTCAGTGTTTGGAACGTGCTCCGATTACTGTTGCAGAAAATACTGGGCATACCCTTGTGCCTCTGTCGTGGTCCCACTAACTCTGCTCCCTCTGCTTACCATCCAGTGAAAGAAATAGGAATTTTCTCAAGAAAAGTTTGGTTAAGCGTTCGAAATGGAAGAAGGAAGAGATATTGAATTCGAGTCCGAATTGGCAGAGGAAAAAAAATTAATGTTTCGAGTGAAGAAGAAGAAGAAGAAAAAGAAGAGATGAGACTGAGGCAAAAAGATGTGGAGGAAGAGGAGACGGTGAAGACGACGAAGAGTGATGAGGACGACGACGAGGAAGATGAAGACGATGACGAGGAAGATGACGACGATGAAGTGCAGGTTTTGCACTCTACTGGCGGACCTCCGGTTCAGCCAGCTGACGACGAAGATGACGACGATGAGGAAGATGACGAGGATGACGATGGAGACGCGACGACGACGATGACGACGCCGACGACGACTACGACGTACGACGACTGAAGAGTGCAGAGTTTCTGTCTACAAACAGATACCTCAAATTCTACGTACTTTTCGTGCATTGCTTGATAATTTAGTCGTTTCTCTATTTCTTCATATATAAGCACCTCAGACCTGCTCGTTATTGCCGAGACTTTTCCATTTCATACGACAAGTCTGTTTATACTTTATGCCTCTGATCTATCAATATTCTCTAGTTAGTCACCTTCATTATCCCTTTTGAAAGACCCCTCTCTTTATTCTAATGTTTTCCA
>BNST01000658.1:0-48139 GCA_019650275.1 Xylocarpus granatum
TGAACATCCCCGTGGGTGCGGCAGTGGCGTGGGGAGCATTCAGTAGTCCATGGGACAAACTTCTGGAAGCAACCAGAGAATCCCCGTGGGCTCGGCAAGGGCATTGAACGTGTTCAGCAGTGCTCGAGACAAACTTTCGGGAGCAAACGGAACATTCTCATGTGTGCAGCAGTAGCGTGGAGCGATTCAGCAATGTGTGGGATGAACTTCTGGTAGCGACCAAAAAATATCCTCGAGCTCAGCAGAGGTGTCGAATGCATTTGGCATTGCTTGGGAAGAACTTCCGGGAGCGAACAGAAACATCCACGCAGGTGTAGCAGAGGCATCGAGTGCGTTCGGCAGCGTGCGGTACAAACTTTTGAGAGCAACCCATCGGGTGCATTTGGCTGTGCTCAGGATGAACTTCCAGGAGGAACCAAAAAATTCCCGTCGGTGTGACAGTGGCATCAGGTGCATGTGGTAGTGTGCAGGATGAACATTCGGGAGCAATTAGAGCATCCCCAATTGCACAGCAAAAGTTCAGGTGGGTTGGGCAGTCTACAGGATGAACTTTTGGGAGTTGCCGGAACATCCCTATGGGGTTAGCAGAGGCGTCTGCATGCATTCAGCAGTGCATGGGATGAACTTCTGGGAGCAATCAGAAAGTCCCTGCGGGCTCAGCAGAGCCATCGGACGTGGTTCAGCAGTGCTCGGTTCAAACTTCTAGGAGCAACTGTAACATCCCTATGGGCATGGCGAAAGCTTCTGGTGCATTGGCCAGTGCACGGGATAAACTTCTCAGAGCAGCCAAAACATCCCCGCAAGCTCGATAGAGGCATCGGATATGTTGGTCAGTGCATGGGACAAACTTCTGGGAGAGACCAGAACCTCCTCACAGGCATAGCAGTGGCATGAAGCGCATTCGGCAGTGTGAGTGATGAACTTATGGGAGCGACCGAACATCACCGTGAGTGTGGTAGATGCTTCAGGTGCATTGTGCAGTGTGCGGGACAAACTTTCAGGAGCGATCGGAACATCCTAGAGGGTGCGGCAGATGTGTTGGGCGTGTTCGGCATTGCACAGGATGAACTTCTGGGAGTAACCAGAACATCTCTGCAGGCACAGCAAAGGCATCGAGTGCATTCAGCAGTGTGCGGGATGAACTTTTAGGAGCGACCGAAAAATTGCCGCAAGCTCAGTAGAGGTGTCAGACGCGTTCAACAGTGCTCGGGAAGAACTTCCGAAAGCAACCAGAACATCCCAGCAGGCTTGGCAGAGGCATCAGACGCATTTGGCAGTGCTCGGATTGAACTTCTGGGAGCAAACGGAACATTCCCACGGGCATGGAAGAGGCTTCAGGGGCATTGGTCAGCATGCGGGACGAACTTCCCAGAGTGACCCGAACATCCCAGCAGGCACAGCAGCAGTGGCTGACACGTGTGGCAGTGTGTGGGACAAACTTCCGGGAGCGACCAAAACATCCTCAGGGGCACAACAAAGGCTTTGAGCGCGTTGGGTAGTGCGTGGCATGAACTTCTGGGAATGACTGGGACATCCCTGTGGGTGCAACAGCGGTGTCAGGTGCATTCGCTAGTGCAAGGGATGAACTTTTGGGAGCGACCGGAACATCCTCACTGGCACAGCAGTGGCTTCAGGCATGTTGGGCAGTGTGCGGGACAAACTTTGGGAGTGACCAAAAAATCCAAGCGGGGTCAACATAGGCATTGGACACATTCAGCAGTGCCCAGGAACGAACTTCTTAGAGCGACTAGAACATGCTTGAGGGTGTGGCAGAGGCTTGGGGTGTGTTGGGCTTGTGTGGGATGAACTTCCGGGACAGATAGAAAAATCCTAGCGGTCTGGGCAGAGGCATTGGACATGTTCGGTGGTGCTCGGGATGAACTTCTGAGAGCAGCTGGAACAGCCCAGCAGGTGTGACAGAGGCATCAGGTGTAGCAACAGCATCGGACACGTTCGGCAATGCATGGATTGAGCTTCCAGAAGCAACCGAAAACATCCCTGCAGGCACAACAGAGGTTTCGTGTGTGTTGAACAGTGCACAGGACGATCTTCTGAGAGCAACCAGATCATCCCCGCAAGCACAGCAGAGGTGTCAGGCACATTTGGCAATTCATGGAACGAACATCTGGGAGCAACCAGATCATTGATGTGGGCGTGTTCAGCAGTGCGCGGGACAAACTTGCGGGAGCAACTGGAACATCCCTGCTGGTGCGGCAGTGGCATTGGGTGCATTTGGCAGTGCGCGTGATGAACTTTTGGGAGCAACCGGAACATCACCACCGACACGGCAGAGGCATTGGGCATGTTCAGCAGTGCACAGGACAAACTTCGGGGAGCAACCAGAACAACCCCGCACATGTGGCAGCAATGTCGGCCATGTTTGGCAGTGTGTAGAGCAAACATCCGGGAGCGGCTGGAACATCCCTGTGGGTGCAGAAGAGGTGTCTTACATGTTTCTCACTACTTTGGATGAACTTTTGGGAGTGACCGGCACATCCCCGCAGGCACAGCAGAGGCATTGAACGCATTTGACAGTGCATGGGACAAACTTCATGGAGTGACCAGAACATCCTTGCTGGCATGGGAGAGGTGTTTGAGACATTCGGCAGTGCGTGGGATGAACATCTGGGAGCTGCCGGAATGTGCCCCCAGGCGCGGCAGGGGCTTCCGGTGCATTGGACAGTGCAAGGGATGAACTTCCAAGAGAGACCGGAACATCCCCATGGGTGTGGCAGGAGCGTCAGGCATGTCAGCAGCGTGTGGGATGAACTTTCATAAGGACCGGAACATCCCCTTGGGCACAGCAGAGGGGTTGGGTGCATGCGACAGTTCACAGGATAAACTTTCGAGAGCAACTGGAACATCCCCCCGGGCATGGCAAAGGCATTAGGTGCATTTGTGTTGGGGTTCCGATTTCTTGTCCCAACTTTTCTACACCTTAAGGTTAGCACGACTTCTAAAACCTCTCCTAACTTGCTGTCCCATTTGATCCTTGAGTTCTTTTCTTTGATTCTTGTCCCCTAAGCTGTCCTTCGGGATAGATTAATGATAAAAGGGTATGTTGGATAGGCAAGACAACTCTTAAACCTATCACAACTTGCCCTTGGTTGAAGAAGACAACTCTTTACTTCAACCTAAGCACTTAAGCAAGGAAGACAACTCTTCACCTTGATTTAAGCCCAAGTTATCTCAAGACAACTCTTGAAAGACAACCGAAATATAAACAAGAATATAAGCAAGAATGCCAAAGCTTGGTTCTTAATTAATGAATGAAAACTTACAAATCCAGAGCATATGTTTATGCTAACAAATAATGGGTTGTATTTATAGCATTGGACAGCCTTTTCATAATTTAACAAGTACCTAGGTTCCTTATCCACTTAGGATAAGCTTTCCTGAGTCAACAAGGTTGTCTAAGACAACTAGAACCTTATCAAGATTGACCTTATCCAAAGGTTTCATAATTCTACTAGAATTCTTGGTCTTCTTGATTGACTAATCCTATTTGGACTAAACCTCTTTATCCTTATCTTATCTTATCTCCCACAGCTGCTGGTCTTTATCTTGCTGTTTCCTTCTAAGATTAGGACTTCCTTATGGCTTATCCTTCTAGGACTAGGACTCTCAATGCAAATCCTTTTGACCTTAGAATTCTTCTTGTCGCGACTATCCTATTGCTACTAGAACTCATCATGTATGTCCTGCTGCTGATAGAACTCTTCTTGGCATAGATGTCCTGCTGCTGCTGGAATTCTCCTTGGCATGGATGTCCTGATGCTGTTGGAACTCTGCTTAGCATATATGTCCTCTTACTGCTGGAACTCTTCTTGACATGGACATCCTGCTGCTGCTGGAGTTCTTCTTGATGCGATTATCCTTCTTCTGCTGGAACTCCTGTTGGTGTGAATGTCCTTCATTAATTAGGATTAAGTCAAATACTGGCAAGGCCTCACTTTTTGGCTGCATACTTTCTGTTGCCATGCTTGTTGTACATATTTTCTGGCCCATGCTAGCCTTTGCTGCCTCATTTTTTGCCCATTGCCTCTCTTGCATACTTAGGTTCTCAACAATTTGGCAATGTGTGGGATGAACTTCCGGGAGCAACTTAAAAATCCCAGTTGGCTCAGCAGAGGCGTTGGTGCCTATGGCAGTGCACTGGATGAACTTCTGAGAGGGACCAAAAGATCCCTGCAGGCATGGTAGAGGTGTCGAGCACATTTAGGAGTGACCAGAACTTTCTCGTGAGTGCAGATGCTGGATCGAACAATTTCGGCAGTGTGTAGGACAAACTTGCGGAGCAACCAAAACATCATTGAGGGAGTGGCAGAGGCTTCTGGCACATTGGCCAATGCATGGGACAAACTTCCTGGAGCAACCAGAAAATCCCTGCAGGCTCGGCAGAGGCGTCGGGCGCATTTGGCAGTACTTGGGATGAACTTCGGGAGCAACCTAAAAATCGCAGCGGGTCAGGTTCGTTTGGTGGTGCACTGGATGAACTTCCAGGAGTGACCACAACATCCCCGTGGGCACGACAAAGGCTTCGGGTGTGGTTGTGTTGGGGTCCCAATTTTTTTTTCCAACTTTTCTACACCTTAGGGGTCAGCACGCCTACTGGAATCCTTCCTAACTTGCTGTCCCATTTGATTCTTGAGTTCTTTTCTTATTTTATATCCCCTAAGCTATCCTTTGGGTTAACTAATATATATAAAGATATGTTGGATAGGCAACACAACTCTTTAACCTATCACAACTTGCCTTGGTTGAAGAAGACAACTCTTTAACTTCAATCTTAGCTCTTAAGCAAGGAAGACAACTCTTAACCTTAACTTAAGCCCAAGTTATCTCAAGACAACTCTTAAAAGATAACCAAAAATATAAACAAGAATGTGAGCAAGAATGCTTACCTTTGATTCTTGATTAATGAATGAGAAAATAAAAAAATTCGTAGCTTATGTCCTCCTTACAAATAATGGGCTGTATTTATAGTCCTAAGATAGCCTTATCCTAATTTAACTCATACTTAGGTTCCTTATCCACTTAAGATATTTTTTCCTAAGTCAACAAGCTTTTCTAAGTTAACTAAAACATTATCAAGATAGACCTTATCCAAATATTTCCTAATTCTACTAGGATTCTTGGTCTTTCTTGAATTTCTACCTAGACTAGAATTTCTACCTTATCTTATATTTTACAGCAGCTACACTTCCTCTTGCCTAATCCTTGTAGGACTAGGACTCTGAATGCATATCCTTCTGCCCTTAGAATTCTTCTTGTCGCGACTATCCTATTGCTACTGGAACTCATCATGAGTGTCCTATTGCTAATAGAACTCTTCTTGGCATGGATGTCCTGCTGCTGCTGGAACTCTGCTTGGCATAAACATCTTACTACTGCTGGAGTTCTTCTTGATGCAAATATCCTTCTTCTGCTGGAACTCTTATTGGCATGAATTTCATTCATTGATTAGGAACGCCCAGGCCTCACTGCTGGGCTGCACACTTGCTGTTGCCAGGCTTGTTGTGCACATTTTCTGGGCACTCTCTCCTTTGATGCCCCATTTTCTGCCCATTGCCTTTCCTGCATACTTAGGTTCTCAACAGGTTGGCAGTGCACAGGACGAATTTCCAGGAGAGGCCAGAACATCCCCTTGAGTGAGTCTAAAGCTTCGGGTGCGTTGGGACAGTGCACGGGACGAACTTCCGGAAAAAGAGCGGAACATCTCTACAGGCACGGGAGAGGCTTTAGGCACATTGGGCAGTGTGCAGGATGAACTTCTGGTAGCAACCAAAACATCCCTGCAGGCACGGTAGCAGTATCGGGTGTATCCACCAGTGCATGGGACAAACTTCCGGGAGCAACTGGAACATCCCCGTGGGCATGGCAGAGGCATCAGGCATGTTCAGCAGTGCACGAGATGAATTTTTGGGTGCTACTAGAATGTCCCACCTGGTGCAGCAGAGGCTTCTGGCGCTTTGGTCAGTGTACGAGGCAAACTTCCAGGATCGACCAAAAAATCCCCACGGGTGCAGCAGCATCATTGGACACGTTTGGTAGTGCATGGGATGAACTTCCGGGAGTGACCGGAGCATCCCCACGGGCACAGCAGAGGCTTCAAGCAGGTTGAGCAGTGCGCGAGACGAACTTCCACGAGCAACTGGAACATCACTACTGGTGTGGCAGAGGTGTCGGGTGTGCTCGTCAGTGTGTGGGGCGAACTTCTGAGAGTGACCAAGAACATTCCCCGTGGCCATGGCGGTGGCCTTGGATATGTTCAGCAGTGCATGGGATGAACTTCCAGGAACAACCGGAACATCCCTGCGGGTGTGGCAGAGGCATCAGGTGCATTCGGCAGTGCCCAGGATGAACTTCCAGGAGTGACCAGAACATCCCCACAGGTGTGGTAGTGGTGTCAGGTGCATTGGACAGTGTGCCGGTCAAACTTCCCTGAGTGACCGGAACATCTCCGCGGGTTCAGCAGTGGCATCCGGTGTGTTCGACAGTGTGTGGGATGAACTTTTGGGACCAAATGGCACAGCCCTGCAGGCATTGTAAAAGCTTCGGACAGGTTGGACAGTGCACGGGATGAACTTCGTGGAGCAACCAAAACATCCCCGCTGGCGCGGCAGCATCGTGGGGTACGTTTAGCAGTGTGCATGACAAATTTCTGGGAGCAACTGGAAGTTCATCCCATGCACTGCTGAACAGTGCACTGGATGAAATTTGGGGAGCAACCAGAACATTACCCGTGGGAACGGTAGAGCCGTAAAGTGCATTTGGCAGTGAGTGGGACAAACTTTCGGGAGCAACTGGAACATTCCCGCTAGTGCAGCAGAGGCTTCAAGTGCATTAGGCAGTGCACGGGACGAACTTCTAGGAGTGGCAGTAGCATCCCGCTGGCATGGCGGAGGCTTCAGGTGCATTCAGCAGTGTGGAAGACGAACTTTCCACAGTAACCAGAACATCCCCGGGAATGCAGCAGCTGCATCGGGCATGATCAACAGTTTGTGGGATGAACATCTAGGAGTGACCGGAACATCCCCACAGGGGCGGAAGAGGTGTTGTGCTCATTTGGCTATGCGAGGACGAACATTTGGGAGCAATCGGAACATCCCTGCAGGTGCAGCAGTGGCATTGGGAACATTCGGCAGTGTGTGGGACAAACTTTTAAGAGGGACTGAAAAATCCCTGTAGGCTTGGCAGGGGCATCTGACATGTTTGGCAGTACTCGGGACGAACTTGTGGGATCCTCTAAAACATCCCTGCTAGAACAGCAGAGGCTTCAGGTGGGTTGGACAGTGTGTGTGATGAACTTCTAGGAGCTTCTGAAACATCCCCGCAGGCAT
Source organism: Xylocarpus granatum (assembly GCA_019650275.1). NCBI lineage: Eukaryota > Viridiplantae > Streptophyta > Magnoliopsida > Sapindales > Meliaceae > Xylocarpus > Xylocarpus granatum. The sequence continues at coordinate 7,344 of BNST01000658.1, forward strand.
GGCAGAGGCGCCGAGCACGTTAGGCATTGCGCGGGATGAACTTCGAACAACAACCGGAACATCCCTGTGGGCACGGTAGCAGCATCGGGTATGTTCGTGTTGGGGTCCCAATTTCTTGTCCCAACTTTTCTACACCTTAGGGGTTAGCATGAATGTGCATTTGGATGGCTTGATAATGAAGTGATTTCTTCTTAACACCTCCAGCACCTTCGCTAAGTGTTTTATGTGATCATCATGGTTCTTGGAATAGATCAAGATGTCATCAAAGAAAACTAATACAAACCTGCACAAATAGGGATTAAAGATGTCATTCATGGCTACTTGAAAGGTGGAGGGTGCGTTGCATCGCTTGAAAGGCATGACTAGGTACTCATAGTGTCCACTATGAGTCCAAAATGCTGTCTTCTGCACATCCTCTTCTTTCATGCATATTTGATGTTATCCATCCTTAACATCCAGTTTGGTAAACAACTTTGCTCTATGTAATTCATCCAGCATATCATCGATTGTTGGGATCGAAAAATGATCCTTGACAATCGCTTGGTTGAGTGCACAGTAACTAGTGCAACACCTCCAAGTACTGTCTTTTTTCCTAACAAGTAGAATGGGAGATGAAAAAGGGGAGGTGCTAGGTCAGATAATATCTTACACTAGCATCTCTTCCACTTGTCTTTCGATCTCGTTCTTTTGGAAGTGTGCATACTGGTAAGGTGCGTAATGTCTTGCATATCTCAAGTGTGCATCACCTTGGTCTCATCGATTAATAGGGATGGAATGGTCATAATGTCTTGAGGGTGGTAGCTCTTGTGGCTCTCCTAAGACATCTTCGAACTGCTCCAGTAGGTTCCCTACTGCCGTCAGTATGTTTTTGTGCGTGCTCTGCCCTTCTTCCTTTGTGGCCAAGAAAACTGAAAAGTATTGTGCCCCTTTTTCATATAAAGATTCAAGGGTACTTACCTCACAATGATGCGCTGCATTGGTGGTTGATGCCTTCCATGTCCAGTTCCTTCCTATCCATTCGAAGTGCCTGCTGGGCTAGATGCATGCTGTGTCCGAGCTTGATGTGCACCTATTCTGGCCTGTAGCTGCCCCCCTTGCTGCTTGGCACCTCTCTTGCATCCTTCTATGCTGCTCATGCTCCCTTCACCTCCTAAGGTCCTCAACAGTTCAGCAGTGTGTGGGACAAATTTCCAGGGGAGACTGGAATATCCATGCAGTTGTGGCAGAGGCATCAGGCTCATTCGGCCATGAGCAGGACAACCTTCTGGAAGCAACTGGAGCATCCCCTTAGGCTCACATTCGGCAGTGCTCAGGATAAACTTCTGGGAGTGATCGGAACAACCCTGGGGTTGCAGAAGAGGCATCCAGAGCATTTGGCAGTGCTCGGGATGAACTTCGGGGAGTGCCCGTAACATCCCCGTGTGCACAGTAGTGGGGTTGAACCCATATGGCAGTACACGATACAAACTTTTGGGGGCGAGCGGAAGATCCCCATCGGCGAAGCAGAGGCTTTGGGCACGTTGGGCAGTGCATGGTACGAACTCTCGGGAGCAATCAGAATATCCCTGTGGGCACAGCAGAGGCATTGGACGTGTTCGCCCGCATGCAATATGAACTTTTTTGAGCAACCATAACATCCCTGAGGGGGTGGCAGCAGCGTTGGCCACATTTGGCAGTGTACGGGATGAACTTTCGGGAGAGACTGAAAAATCCCCATGGACTCGGTAGAGGTGTTGAATGCGTTCGGCAGTGCTCAGGACGAACTTCTGAGAGAACCAGAATATCCCCATGGCTGCAGCAAAGGTGTCAGCAGCATTCGCCAGTGGACAGGATGAACTTTCAAGAGCGACCGGAGCATCCCTACGGGCACGGCAGCGGCGTCAAACACGTTAGGCAGAGTGCAGGACAAATCTCTAGGAGCAACCGGAACATCCCCACATTGTGCAGTGCATGGGATGAACTTTTGGGAGGGACTGGAACATCCCCATGGGGAGTGGCTGAGACATCAGGTGCCTTCGGCAGTGCGCTCGACAAACTTCTAGGAGTGACCAGAACATCCTCGCTCGTGCAGCAGAAGCATCAGGTGCATTGGCAGTGTGCAAGATGAACCACCGGGAGTGAGAATATCACCACGGATGCGACAGAGTCATTGGCCACATTTGGCAGTGCATGGGACGAACTTCCGGGACCGACTGGAACATCCCTGCGGGTGCGGAAGCGGTGTCGGGCAATTTCAGCAGCACGCTGGACAAACTTCTAAAGCAACCGGAACATCCCCGTGGGCACGACAGAGGCTTCGGGGGTGTTTTGCAGTGTGGGGGACGAACTTCCAGGACCGACCAGAACATCCCTGTAGGCACAGCAGTGGTGTCGGACACGTTCGGCAGTGCATGGGACAAACTTCCGTGAACAACCAGTACATCCCCACAGGCACAGCAAACGCTTCTGGCATGTTTGGCAGTGTGCAGGATGAACTTCAGGTAGTGACCATAACATCCCCTTGGGCGCAGCTGCAGTGTCCTGCAATGCAAGGGATGAACTTCCGGAAGTGACTGGAAAATTCCCGTGGGTGCAGCAGCGGCATCGGACACTTTTGGCAGTGCACAGGATGAGCTTCCGGAAGCAGCCGGAGCATCCCTAGGGGAGTGGGAGATGCTTGGGGAACGTGTGTGGGGGATGCTTGGGGAGGTTCAGCAGTGTGCGGGATGAACTTGCAGGAGCAATCGAAACATCCCCACGGGCATGGTGGCAGTGTTGGGCAAGTTCAACAGTGCACAGGATGAACTCCTGAGAGCAACCAAAAAATTCATGCGAGCTCAGGAGAGGCATCAGACGTGCTCAGCAATGTGTGGACCGAACTTCCGGGAGTGACTGAAAAATCCCTGTGCCCACGACAGAGAATTTGGGCACATTGGGTAGTGTGTGGGATGAACTTTCAGGAGCGATTGGAACCCCCTGTGAGCTGAGGTGCTGGGCATGTTCGACAGTGTGCGGTATGAACTTGCGGGAGCGACTGGCACATGCCCTCAGGATTGGCAGCAGCATTGGACGCATTCAGCAGTGCAAGGGACAAACTTCTAGGAGTGACTGGAACATCAACATGGGCATGCAGAGGCTTCAGGCGCATTGGGCAGTGCGTGAGATGAAATTCCAGGAGCGACCGGAGCATCCTTGAATGCATGGCAGAGGTGTCGGCAGCGTTCGGCAGTGCACAGGTTGAACTTCAGGGAGCGACCAGAACAACCCTGCAAGCATGGCAGCAGCATTGGCCGTGTTTGAAAGTGCGCGGGACAAACTTCCTGGAGTGACCAGAACATCCCCACAGGTACAGCAAAGGCATTGGGCACATTCAGCAGTGCGTGGGATGATATTTCGGGAGCTACTAGAACATCCCCCTGGGTGGCAAAGGCTTTCTACATGTTGGGCAGTGCGTGGGGCGAACTTCCGGAAGCGACCCAAACATCCCCACAGGCACGTCAATGGTGTTAGGTGAATTCGGCAGTGTGCAGGATGAATTTCTGGGAGCGACCAGAATATCCATGCAGGCATGACAGAGTCTTCAGGTGCACTGGGCAGTGCACAACATGAACTTTCAGGATCGACCAGTACATCCCCATGGGTGCTGCAGAGGCGTCGGGCACATTCAACAGTGCATAGGATGAACTTTGGGGAGCAACCAGAACATACCCGCCGGCATGGCAGAGGCTTCGAGCACTTTGGGCAGTGCACGGGATGAACTCCCGAGAGTGACTGAAACAACCCTGTGAGTGCGGCAGAGGCGTCTACCACATTCGACAGTGTGCAGAGCGAACTTTGGGGAACAACCAGAACATCCCCACCAATGCGGCAGAGGCTTGGCCACATTTGACAGTGCACGGGACAAACTTTCAGGAGCGACCAAAACATTCTCGTGGGCACAGCAGTAGCGTCGGACACATTTGGCAGTGTGCAGGATGAACCTCGGGGAGCAACCAGAACATCTCCACTGGCACGGCAGAAGTGTCGGGCATGTTCAGAAGTGTTGTGTATGTTCGGTAGTGCACAGGATGAATGTCTGGGAGTGACCAAAACATCCCCGTGGGTGCGCCAGCAGCATCAGTTGTGTTCGGCAGTGGCATCGGGTGCGTTAGGCAGTGCGCAGGATGAACTGCCAGGAGGGACTGGAACATCACAATGGGTGTGGCAGAGGCGTCGGGTGCGTTAGGCAGTGCCTGGGATGAACTTCCAGGAGCAACCGGATTGTCCCCATGGGCGCGGAAGAGGTGTCAAGCGCGTTCAGCAGTGCACAGGATGAACTTCCAAGAGTGACCGGAGCATCTCCGTAAGCGTGGCAGTGGCATTGGCATCGACCACATTTGGCAGTGCGGAGGACGAACTTCCAGGAGCGATAGGAACATCCCTGTGGGCATGGCAAAGGCTTCCGACGCATTGGGCAGTGAGCGGGACAAACTTCCGGGAGCAACTGGAACATCCCCATGGGAGCAGCAGAGTCATTGGGTGTGCTCAACAGTGTGTGGAACGAACTTCTAGGAGCGACCAAAACATCTTTGTGGTTGCAGCAGCTGGTTGGGCGCGTTTGGCAGTGTGCGGGATGATCTTCCAAGAGTGGCTGAAACATTGCAGCTGGTACGGCAAACAGTGTTGGACGCATTTGACAGTGCGCTGCACAAACTTCCATGAGCGACTAGGACGTCCCTGCATGCACAGTCATGTACAGTCGGGGCGTCGGGTGCATTTGGTAGTGCGCGGGATGAGCTTCCAGGAATGACAGGAACATCCACATGGGTGCAGTAGAGGCATCAGGTGTATTCGATAGTGTGCAGGACAAACTTTCAAGAGCGACCGGAACATTCCCATGGGTGTGGCAGCGGTATTGGGCACGTTTCGGCAGTGGGTAGGACAAACTTCTAGGAGCAACCGGAACATCCGTGCAGATGTGGCAAATAATTGGGCATGTTGGGCAGTACATGGGACGAACTTCAGAAAGTGATCAGAATATCCCTGCAGGCATGGCAGTGGTGTCGGACACTTTCGGCAGTGCACTGGATGAACTTCCTAGAGCGACCAGAACATCCCTTCAGGTGAGTCTAAGGCTTCGGGCACATTGGGTAGTGTGCAATATGAACTTCTGGGAGCAACCAGAAAATTCCCGCAGGCATGGCAGAGGCTTCAGGCATGTTGGGCAGAGTGTGGTACAAACTTCCGGGAGCGAGCACAACATCACTGCACATGCAGCAAAGGCATTGGGTGCATTCAGCAGAGCACGGGACGAACTTCCAAGAGATATCGGGGCATCCCCGTGGGTGCATGTTGAAAACCTAAGTATGCAGGAAAGGCAATGGGCAGAAAATGGGGCGACAAAGGAGAGCATGGGGCGGCAAAGGAGAGCATGGGTCAGAAAATGTGCATAACAAGAATGGCAAAAGAAAGTGCGCAGCCCAGCAGTGAGGCCCAACCAGTATTTGACTTAATCCTAATTAATGAAGGACATCAACGCCAAGAATAGTTCTAGCAGAAGCAGGACATCCATGCCAAGGAGAATTCCAGCAGCAATAGGACATCTATGCCGAGAAGAGTTCTATCAGCAGCAGGAAATGCATGATGAATTCCAGTACAATAGGATAGTCATGACAAGAAGAATTCTAAGGGCAGAAGAATACTCATTGAGAGTCCTAGTCCTAGAAGAATAACCCAAGAGGAAGTCCAGCCATTGTAGAATACAAGATAAGGTAGGAATTCTAGTCTAGATAGAAATCCAAGAAAGACCAAGAATCCTAATAGAATTAGGAAACATTTGGATAAGGTCTATCTTGATAAAGTTTTAGTTGTCTTAGAAAACCTTGTTGACTTAGGAAAATATATCCTAAGTGGATAAGGAACTTAAGTACTAGTTAAAATAGGATAAGGCTGTCTAATACTATAAATACAGCCCATTATTTGTGAGCAGAGATCTATGCTCCAAATTTTGTTATTTTCTCATTCATTAATCAAGAATCAAGGTTAGCATTCTTGCTTAGTTTCTTCTTTATATTTTCGGTTATCTTTTAAGAGTTGTCTTGAGATAACTTGGGCTTAAGACAAGATTAAGAGTTGTGTTCCTTGCTTAAGAGTTGAAGTTAAGATTGAAGTTAAGAGTTGTCTTCTTCAACCAAGGAAAGTTGTGATAGGTTTAAGAATTGTCTTGCCTATCCAACATATCCTTATGTATATTAGTTAACCCAAAGGACAGCTTAGGGGACGTCAATATAAGAAAAGAACTCAAGAATCAAACAGGACAGCAAGTTAGGAAGGATTCCAGAAGGCGTGCTGGCCCCTAAGATGTATAAAAGTTGGGGAAAAAAATCAGGACCCTAAAAAATTGGTGCTTTAGTTGAGAGATCAGCACAACCATCAGTTGAGAAGAAGCACAATCACCCCTAAATATTAGTGTTCTAATTGAGAATGCAGCACAATCACCATCTAGTTGAGAGGACAGCAAGGTTACCATGTTATCTAGGCAGCATTCACCTTCACCACAACAGCGAACTAACGAGGACTTTCAAAGAATTCTGACCTTAGAGAGGAACCGACACTCGCTCGACATCTAGGTGAGTGATATCAAATATCAATTATCTTCTATCATCCATTGTCTTGAGCAATTGAAGAGGGATACACCACGAGTGGCTGGAAAACAAGTCCAAACTAAGAAAACCAGGAGTAGCATACTGCCACAGTAACCTAGAAGGCTGCATTCGGAGATCTCATGGTACCATCAGCAGGAGAAAGATTCTGACCATGAGCAACTTCCCTCTCAAGAAAAGGGGGAGAGTGCGCATGAGTCTAAGGAGCAGAAGGAAGGTGTCACCAAATTTGCACCAGCCCCATGACCCCTATGATGAGAACAGCGACAATGAGGTTTTGGATCGAAGGCCAGCAGCATGGCAGCCAAGAAGAATGCAGAGTCATCATGAGGCAGAACATTGGCGGAAAAATAGGAGAGAGGAATGGCAACACTACGACAGCCCAAGCCACTACACCAGGCCTAAGGTAAAAATCAAGTTCCCTACCTTTGAGAAGGGAGATCCAACCGAATGGATCTCCAAGGCTGAATTTTACTTTGAGAAACAAGGTGCTGAGAGAGGTTAAAGGGTTGATTTTGCATCCTATCACCTATGTGGCAGGGCCAGCCAATGGTGGCATTGGCTTAAGGCCACCTATGGTCGAGAAGGTAGAAGGATTGGCTGGACAAGGTTCACACAAGAATTGATGGACAGATTCAGCCCCTCCAGCATCACCAATATTTGCTCCAAGTTTGATGGGAATCAAGTCTTTCCTTCATCAAATTCTATGAGTGTTGCACCAGTTGAGAACTTGGAATACTCATCTCTCGCCTCCTGAGATGCCAATCTGGGGAATAATTAAAGACGTTTCATCACCAACAATTTTAGTTGATGACAATGGAGGAAAAAAAATTGCACACAAAAGATGCGTATGCACGTCCAAGTGAAGGTAACACTAAGGACACAAGTGCTCCAGGATGGGACTTGGTGTGTCCAAATGCCAAGATAAAGATGCAGATGGCTTGTGAAGAGTCAAACAATGCATCTGCCAAACGTCCTGATTCATCTATTCAGGTTTATGCTAGTACTTGTACATCGTCTTTAGCACTACCAAGAGTGGAAGAACAACAAATCAAAGTGGATGCAGAATCATATGGATTACAAGTGCATGCTTTTACAAATTATCCACCAAAAAACTAGGCACCAATCTGCCTTGTTGGCTAAACCTGGAATAGAAGACAAAAGTTCCTAATCATATTCCTGTCCAGATCGAAGGACTTGCTGATCTTTCATGGACAGGTTCACAAGCTGCAAGAGATCAGACCTTTAGACCATTCATTGTTCAAACTGCAGCGGAAAATATGCATAGCATGCAGCATGTTTTGCAAGGCACAAATATTGATCAAACACTATCATCTGCATCTGTTTTAGATTTTCAATTCCCTGGACAGAATGATGATTATCCGTGTTACAGCTTGAACACTAAAGATCTAGACATTCCCTGCAATGTTAAGGATTTTTATAGCAGTCAAAAAATTAGCAAAGGGGATCCAGTAGTGATGCAGGAAGAACAAGAAAGCCGCATGGACAGCGAGGAGGAAGTAGAGGCAGAACACTTCCCTAATCATGCGCAAGAAGGCGAAATCAACTTACATGCAGTAGGGGCAACCACCAAGCCTACTGCAATGAGGTTGTTTGCAAACATAAATGACAAGAATATTTTGGTGTTGATTGATAGTGGAGCCACCCATAACTTCATCAACACAAAACAGGTCAAAACACTCCAGCTATGTCCGAAAAGGATTACACCCTTTGAGATAAGAGTGGCAAGCGGACAGAAGCTCAAGTGCGCATAAGTAATCCAGGGAGTAGCAATGCAAATTCAAGGAGTCAAAATAGAGGCAGAACTGCATGTGTTAGCCCTGGCAGGTTTTGATGTGGTTTTAGGCAACGCTTGGCTTAAAACCATAGGCAAGATAATGTTCGACTATGAATCCATGGCCATGCACTTCCAATGGAAGGGAAGGAACTGCACGTGGGAGGCATCCACCACTAATGCAGTGCATCATTGTGAGGTAAGTACCCTTGAATGACTATATAGAAAAAGGGCACAATGTTTTGCAATTCTCTTGGCCACAAAGGAGAAAAACACAGCCGAACGTTATACACACGAAGACATACCAATAGGAGTAAGGAACCTATTGGAGCAATTCAAAGATATCTTAGGAGAGTCACGAGGACTACCACTCTCAAGACATTATGACCATGCCATCCCATTAATCGACGACACCAAGGCAATTAATGTAGCACCTTACCGGTATGCACACTTCCAAAAGAATGAGATCGAAAGACAAGTGGAAGAGATGCTATAGCAAGGTATTGTCTGACCTAGCACTTCCTCTTTTTCTTCTCCCATTCTACTTGTTAGAAAGAAAAATGAAACTTGGAGGTTTTGCACTGATTACTGGGCACTCAACCAAGTGGCTGTAAGGATCGTTTCCCAATCCCAACAATCGATGATATGCTGGATGAGTTACATGGAGTAAAGTTGTTTACAAAGCTGGATCTCAAGGTCAGATATCATCAAATACGCATGAAAGAAGAGGACGTGCAGAAGACAGCATTTCGGACTCATAGTGGACACTACGAGTACCTAGTCATGCCTTTCGGACTATGCAATGCACCCTCCACCTTTCAAGCAGCCATGATCGACATCTTCAAATCCTATTTACATAGGTTTGTCTTAGTTTTCTTTAATGACATTTTGGTCTATTCCAGGAACCATGATGATCACATAGAACACTTAGCAAAAGTGCTAGAGGTGTTAAGAAGAAATCGTTTCATCATCAACCATCCAAGTACAAATTCATGCAAGAGGAGCTTCAATACCTCAGCCACATCATATCCAAAGATGGAGTGAAGGTAGACCAACGAAAAATAGGAGCCGTGCAAACATGGCCAATTCTTAAGAATGTCACAGAACTTCAAAGATTTCTAGGTTTGACAAGCTATTATCGCCGATTTGTTCACAAATACAGCACCATAGCAAAACCACTAACAGATTTGCTGAAGAAGAATGGATTCTTATGGACAGAGAAGAGTGAAGATGCATTCAAGTTGTTGAAGCAAAGCTATGTGTGAGACCCCAGTGTTAGCACTACCCCGAATTCAACCAAACCTTCGAACTTCACACTGACGCATGTCAAGATAGAATAGGTGCTGTTCTGAGTCAAGCCAGAAGACCCTATTGCATACATGAGCAGAGTCTTAGGGCCCATGAAGAATGAATGGTCAGTATACGCCAAGGAGATGTTAGCCATCATCCATGCAGTCAAGGTATGGTGACCTTACCTTCTTGGGAGGAAATTCCTGATCATTACAGATCAACAACCTTTAAGAAGCCTCATGGAGCAGAAAATTACCACCCCAGAGCAGCAAAAGTTCCTTGTCAACTTGCTGGGTTATGAGTATGAAATAATCTACAAGCCTGGCAAGGAAATTAAAGAGGCAATAGAGATTGATCCTCAAAGCCAAGAACTCACAGAGAAGATCAAGAATTTCAACACTAAGGTTAGTAAATTCACCCTAAAAATGATATATTTGGCACAAACAGCAGGTATATGTACCAAACATACCGGGACTAAGAGGAAAGATCTTGAATCACTTCCACAACTCACGGAAAGGAGGACACTCAGGATGGTTCCGTACTTACATGCGGATCAAGCTATTCTTTTGGTCAGAAGGATTCAAGGCAGAAACCAAAAAGAAAGACAGCAATTGTGACATTTGCCCATGGAAAAAACCAGAAGATGGCAAGACCAAGGGATTGCTACAATCTTTGCCATTACCCGTACAAGTTTGGGAAGACTATAATGACATCTAGCAATAGTTTTCCTGCTTTCACCTAGATGACAAATGGTGAGTCTTTAAGAAAGGAGGATTGTTAAGAACTTAAGTATGCAGGAAAGGCAATGGCCAAAAAATGGGGCGGCAAAGGAGAGCATGGGCTAGAAAATGTGCATAACAAGAATGGCAATATAAAGTGTGCAGCCCAGCAGTGAGGCCCAACCAGTATTTGACTTAATCCTAATTAATGAAGGACATCTACGCCAAGCATAGTTCCAGCAGAAGCAGGACATCCATGCCAAGGAGAATTCCAGCAGCAACAGGACATTTATGCCAAGCAGAGTTCTATCAGCAGCAGGACATCTACGCCAAGAAGAGTTCTATTAGCAGCAGGACATGCATGATGAATTCCAGTAGCAATAGGATAGTCACGACAAGAAGAATTCTAAGGGCAGAAGGATACTCATTGAGAGTCCTAGTCCTAGAAGGATAAGCCAAGAGGAAGTCCAGCCATTGTAGAATACAAGATAAGGTAGGAACTCTAGTCTAGGGTAGAAATCAAGAAAGACCAAGAATCCTAATAGAATTAGGAAACATTTGGATAAGGTCTATCTTGATAAAGTTTTAGTCTTCTTAAAAAATCTTGTTGACTTAGGAAAACATATCCTAAGTGAATAAGGAACTTAAGTACTAGTTGAAATAGGATAAGGCTGTCTAATACTATAAATACAGCCCATTATTTGTGAGTAGAGATATATGCTCCGAATTTTATTATTTTCTCATTCAATAATCAAGAATCAAGGTTAGCATTCTTGTTACTTTCTTGTTTATATTTTCGGTTATCTTTTAAGAGTTGTCTTGAGATAACTTGGGCTTAAGACAAGGTTAAGAGTTGTCTTCCTTGCGTAAGAGCTAAGGTTGAAATTAAGTGTTGTCTTCTTCAACCTAGGCAAGTTATGATAGGTTTAAGAGTTGTCTTGCCTATCTAGCATATCCTTATATATATTAGTTAACCCAAAGCACAGCTTAGGGGATGTAAATATAAGAAAAGAACTCAAGAATCAATCAGAACAGAAAGTTAGGAAGGATTCCAGTAGGCGTGCTGGCCCCTAAGGTGTATAAAAGTTGGGGAAAAAATCGGTACCCCAATAGTGTGGCAGAGGAATCAGGCAGGTTCGGCAGTCCGTGGGACCAACTTCCGTGAGTGACTGGAACATCCCAACGGGTGTGGCAGTAGCATCTGCCATGCTCGGCAGTGCACGTGTTGAACTTCCGGGAGTGACTGGAAAATCCCTGCCAGAGCGGCAGCGGCATCCAGTGCATTTGGTATTGCACAGGAGAAAATTGTAGCAGCAACCGAAATATTTCTGGAGGGGTGGTAGTGGCATTGGACACAATAGGTAGTGAACGGGATGAACTTTCTGGAGCAACTGAAATGTTGCAGCAGGCATGGCGGAGGCTTCGGGCGCATTGGGCAGTGCACGGGATGAACTTCCAAGAGTGACCTGAACATCCCTGCTGGAGCAGCAGTGGCATCAGGCATGTTCACGTTGGGGTCCTGATTTTTTCCCCAACTTTTCCACACCTTAGGGGTCAGTACGCCTACTGGAATCCTTCCTAACTTGCTGTCCCGTTTGATTCTTGAGTTCTTTTCTTATTTTATATCCCCTAAGCTGTCCTTCGGGTTAACTAATATATATAAAGATATGTTGGATAGGCAAGACAACTCTTAAACCTATCACAACTTGCCTTGGTTGAAGAAGACAACTCTTAACTTCAACCTTAGCTCTTAAGCAAGGAAGACAACTCTTAACCTTGTCTTAAGCCCAAGTTATCTCAAGACAACTCTTAAAAGATAACCGAAAATATAAACAAGAATATGAGCAAGAATGCTTACCTTCGATTCTTGATTAATGAATGAGAAAATAACAAAATTCGTAGCTTATGTCCTCCTCACAAATAATGGGCTGTATTTATAGTCCTAAGACAGCCTTGTCCTAATTTAACTTGTACTTAGGTTCCTTATCCACTTAGGATATGTTTTCCTAAGTCAACAAGCTTTTCTAAGTCAAATAAAACATTATCAAGATAGACCTTATCCTTTGTGTCCTAATCCTACTAGGATTCTTGGTCTTTCTTGAATTCCTACTTAGACTAGAATTCCTACTTTGTCTTGTTTTCTACAGCAGCTGGACTTCCTCTTGGCTTATCCTTCTAGGACTAGGACTCTGAATGCATATCCTTCTGCCCTTAGAATTCTTCTTGTCACGACTATCCTATTGCTACTGGAACTCATCATGAGTGTCCTACTGCTGGTAGAACTCTTCTTGGCATAAATGTCTTACTGCTGCAGGAGTTCTTCTTGATGCAAATATCCTTTTTCTGCTGAAACTCTTGTTGGCATGAATGTCCTTCATTGATTAGGAACGCCCAGGCCTCACTGCTGGGCTGCATACTTGCTGTTGCCAGGCTTGTTGTGCACATTTTCTGGCCCATTCTCTCCTTTGTCGCCCCATTTTCTGCCCATTGCCTTTCCTGCATACTTAGGTTCTCAACAATCCCCTTTTTCTTGAAGACTCACCTTGTCCTCAAGGTGAAAGTTGGAAAACTGCTGCTGGATGTCATTATAGTCTTCCCAAACTTGTACGAGTAATGGCAAAGATTGTAGCAATCCCTTGGTCTTGCCATCTTCTGGCTTTATCCATGGGCAAATGTCACAATTGCTTTCTTTCTTTTTGACTTCTGCCTTGAATCCTTCTAACCGAAAGAATAGCTTGATCCGCATGGAAGTACAGAACCATCCTAAATGTCCTCCTTGCTTTGGGTCAAAATTCTTGATCTTCTTGGCATGCTCTTGGCTTTGCGGGCCAATTTCTAGTGCCTCCTTGATTTCTGCCCATACATTCCACTTCGCTCTGCTAATGGCAGTGAGGCATGCGTCATTAGGCTCACATGCTGTCCATAGCACTTGACCGCCATTGCTTCTAGACAATGCGTCTGCCACTTTATTTTCCTTGCCTGGTTTGTAGATTATTTCATACTCGTAACCCAGCAATTTGACAAGGAACTTTTGCTGCTTCGGGGTGGTAATTTTCTGCTCCATGAGGCTTCTCAAGGGTTGTTGATCTGTAATGATCAGGAATTTCCTCCCAAGAAGGTAAGGTCGCCATACCTTGACTGCATGGATGATGGCTAACATCTCCTTGGTGTATAGTGACCATTCCTTTTTCATGGGCCCTAAGACTCTGCTCATGTATGCAATAGGTCTTCCGGCTTGACTGAGGACAGCACCTATGCCATCTTGGCATGCGTCAGTGTAAAGCTTGAAAGTTTGGTTAAAGTTGGGCAGTGCTAACACTGGGGTCTCACACATAGCTTGCTTCAACAACTTGAAATGCGTCTTCACTATTCTCTATCCATAGGAATTTGTCCTTCTTTAGCAAATCCGTTAGTGGTTTTGCTATGGCACCGTATTTGCGAACAAATCGGTGATAGTAGCCTGTCAAACCTAGAAATCCTCTAAGTTCTGTGACATTCTTTGGAGTTGGCCATGTTTGCATGGCTCCTATTTTTTGTTGGTCTACCTTCACTCCTTCTTCGGATATGATGTGACCAGGTATTCAAGCTCCCTTTGAATGTGCACTTGGATGGCTTGATGACAAAATGATTTCTTCTTAACACTTCTAGCACTTTTGCTAAGTGTTCTATGTGATCATTATGGTTCCTAGAATAGACCAAAATGTCATCGAAGAAAACTAAAACAAACCTGCGCAAGTAAGGTTTGAAGATGTTGTTCATGGCTGCTTGAAAGGTGGAGGGTGCATTGCATAGTCCGAATGGGCATGACTAGGTACTCGTAGTGTCCACTATGAGTCTGAAATGCTGTCTTCTGCACATCCTCTTCTTTCATGCATATTTGATGATATCCTGCCTTGAGGTCCAGCTTGGTGAACAGCTTTGCTCCATGTAACTCGTCCAGCATATCATCAATTGTTGGGATCGGAAAACGATCCTTGATAGTTGCTTGGTTGAGTGCCGATAATCGGTGCAAAACCTCCAAGTTCGTCTTTCTTTCTAACAAGTAGAATGGGAGAAGAAAAAGGGAAAGTGCTAGGTTGATAATACCTTGCTGTAGCATCTCTTCCACTTGTCTTTCGATCTCATTCTTTTGGAAGTGTGCATACCGGTAAGGTGCTACATTAATCACTTTGGTTTCGTCAGTTAATGGGATTGAATGGTCGTAATGTCATGAGGGTGGTAGTCCTTGTGGCTCTCCTAAGACATCTCTGAATTGCTCCAGTAGATTCCTTACTCCTATTGGTATGTCTTCATGTGTATGTTCGGCTCTATTTTCCTCTTTTGTGGCCAAGAGAACCGCAAAGCATTGTGTCCCTCTTTCTGTATAGTCGTTCAAGGGTACTTACCTCACAATGATGCACTGCATTGGTGGTGGATGCCTCCCACATGCAGTTCCTTCCCTTCCATTGGAAGTGCATGGCCATGGATTCATAGTCGAACATTATCTTTCCTATGGTCTTAAGCCAAGCGTTGCCTAAAACCACATCAAGACCTGCCAGAGCTAACACATGCAGTTCTGTTTCTATTTTGACTCCTTGAATCTGTATTGATACTGCCTGGATTACTTGTGCGCACTTGAGCTTCTGTCCGCTTGCCACTCTTACCTTAAAGCATGCAATCTTTTTCGGACATAGTTGGAGTGTTTTGATCAGTTTTGTGTTGATGGAGTTACGGGTGGCTTCACTATCTTTCGACACCAAAATCATTCTTGCCATTTATGGTTGCGAACAACCTCATTGCAGTAGGCTTTGTGGTTGCCCCTACTGCATGCAAGTTGATTTCACCTTCTTCCGCATGATCCGGGAAGTGTACTGCCTCGGCTTCTTCCTTCCTATCCATGCGACTTTGGGCATTTGTGTTGGCAATGGGGTTGCTGTCCAGAACACCTGACCTGTTGCATGGAATGTCTGGATCTTCAGTGTTCAAGCTGCAACCCAAATAATCCTCATTCTGTCCAGGGAATTGAGGGTCTAAAACAGGTGCAGATGATGGCATTTGATCAATATTTGTGCCCTGTAAAGCTTGCTGTATGCTAAGCATATTTTCCGCTGCAGTTTGACCAATGAATGGTCTAAAGGTCTGATCTCTTGCAGCTTGTGAATCTGTCCGTAAAAGATTAGAAAGTCCTTCGATATGGACAGGAATATGATTAGAAACTTTTTCTTCTAATCTAGATTTAGCCAATAAGGCAGATTATGCCTGTTCTGGTGGATAATTTGTAGAAGCATGCACTTGTAATCCATATGAAAATCCATATGATTCTGCATCCACTTTAATTTTCTGTTCTTCCACTCTTGATAGTGCTAAAGAAGATGTAGAAGAAGTAGCATAAACCTGAATAGATGAATTAGGACGTTCAGCAGATGCATTGTTCGACTCATCACAAGACATCTGCATCTTTATCTTGGCATTCGGACACACCAAGTCCTGTCCTAGAGCACTTGTGTCCTTAGTGTGGCCTTCACTTGGACTTGCATACACATCTTCTGTGCACAATTCTTTTCCTCTACTGTCATCAACTGGAATTGTTGGTGATGAAACGTTTTCGCTTGTTCTCCAGATTGGCATCTCAGGAGGTAGAGATGAGTATTCCAAGTTCTGAACTGGTGCAGCACTCTCCGAATTTGATGAAGGAAAGACTTAGTTCCCATCAAACTCGGAGCAAATATTGGTGATGCTGGAGGGGCTGAATCTATCCATCAATTCTCGTGTGAACCTTGTCCAACCAATCCTTCTACCTTCTCGGCCATAGGTGGCCTTAAGCCAATGCCACCATTGGTTGGCTTTTCCACATAGGTCATAGGATGCAAAATCAACCCTTTCACCCCTCTCTACACCTTGTTTCTCAAAGAATAGTTCAGCCTTAGAGATCCATTCAGTTGGATCTCCTTTCTCAAAGGTAGGGAATTTCGATTTTTACCTTAGGCTTGGTGTAGTGGCTAGGGCTGTCATAGTGCTGCCATTCCTCTTTCCTAGTTGTCTGCCAAATTTCTGCCTCATGGTAACTCCACATTCTCCTTGGCTGCCATGCTGCTGGCCTTCGATCCAAGACCTCATCGTCACTATACTCATCATAGGGGGTCATAAGGCTGGTGCAAATTCGGTGGCACCTCCCTTCTGCACCCTAGACTCATGTGCACTCTCCCCCTTTCTTGAGACAAAAGCTGCACATGGTGAAAATCTTCCTCCTCCTCATGGTGCCATGAGATCTTCGAATGCAGCCTTCTAGACATTTCTGGTAGGTGGCTGCTCCTGGCTTTCTCAGTTTTGACTTGTTTTCCAGCCACTCGTGGTGTGTTTCTCTTCAATTGCTCAACAGAACGGATGATAGAAGATAATTGATGTTTGATATCACTTACCTGGACATCGAGTGAGCTTCGGTTCCTCTCTAAGGTCAGAATTCTTAGAAAGTTCTCGTTAGTTCGCTTTTGTAATGAAGGTGAATGCTGCCGAGATGACATGGTCACCTTGATGCCTTGCAATTGACTGGTGTCTGTGCTGTGTCTTAACTAGAGCACTAATTTCTAGAGGTGTTTGTGCTTCCTCTCAACTAGTGGTTGTGCTGATCTCTCAACCAAAGCACCAATTTGTTGGGGTCCCGATTTTTTCCCCAACTATTCTACACCTTAGGGGTCAGCACACCTACTGGAATCCTTCCTAATTTGCTGTCCCGTTTGATTCTTGAGTTCTTTTCTTATTTTATATCCCCTAAGCTGTCCTTCGGGTTAACTAATATATATAAAGCTATGTTGGATAGGCAAGACAACTCATAAACCTATCACAACTTGCTTTGGTTGAAGAAGACAACTCTTAACTTCAACCTTAGCTTTTAAGCAAGGAAGACAACTCTTAACCTTGTCTTAAGCCCAAGTTATCTCTAGACAACTCTTAAAAGATAAACGAAAAATATAAACAAGAATATGAGCAAGAATGCTTACCTTCGATTCTTGATTAATGAATGAGAAAATAACAAAATTCATAGCTTATGTCCTCCTCACAAATAATGGGCTGTATTTATAGTCCTAAGATAGCCTTATCCTAATTTAACTAGTACTTAGGTTCCTTATCCACTTAGGATATGTTTTCATAAGTCAACAAGCTTTTCTAAGTCAAATAAAACATTATCAAAATAGACCTTATCCTTTGTGTCCTAATCCTACTAGGATTCTTGGTCTTTCTTGAATTCCTACTTAGACTAGAATTCCTACTTTATCTTGTTTTCTATAGCAGCTGGACTTCCTCTTGGCTTATCCTTCTAGGACTCTGCCCTTAGAATTCTTCTTGTCACGACTATCCTATTGCTACTGGAACTCATCATGAGTGTCCTACTACTGATAGAACTCTTCTTGCATGGATGTCCTGCTGCTGGACTCTGCTGGCATGGATATCCTGCTTCTGCTAGAACTCTATTTGGCATAAACATCTTACTGCTGCAGGAGTTCTTCTTGATGCAAATATCCTTCTTCTGCTGAAACTCTTGTTGGCATGAATGTCCTTCATTGATTAGGAACACCCAGGCCTCACTGCCGGGCTGCATACTTGCCGTTGCCAGGCTTGTTGTGCACATTTTCTGGCCCATGCTCTCCTTTGTTGCCCCATTTTCTGCCCATTGCCTTTCCTGCATACTTAGGTTCTCAACAGTTCAGCAGTGCGCATGACGAATTTCCAAGAGCAACCGGAACATTCCTGCAGGTGCAGTAAAGGCTACGGGCATGTTGGGCAGTGCACGGGATGAACTTCCGGGAGCGACTGGAACATCCCTGCAAGCGCAGCCAGAGGCATCGGGTGTGTTCAGCAGTGCGCGTGACGAACTTCCAAGAGTGACTGGGACATTCCCATGCGCGTGGCATTGGCGTTCGGCATAGTCGGCCATTTGTGGGATGAATTTCTGGGAGCGACCGGAGCATCCCTTGTGGGCGCAACTACAGCATCTGGTGCATTTGGCAGTGTGCGGAACAAACTTTTGGGAGTGACCGGAACATGCCTGCAGGCACAATAGCTGTGTCGGGCGCATTCGGTTGTGCATGAGACAAACTTCTGGGGGCAATTAGAGCATCCTCATGGGTGTGGCAAAGGCTCCGGGCATGTTGGGCAGTGTGCAGGACGATCTTCTGGGGTGGCCAGAAAATCCAATCGGATGCAGCAAAGGCATCAGGGCGCATTTTTCTATTCATGGGAAGAACTTTCAAGAGAGACTGGAACAACCCTGGGGGTGAGGTAGAGTCATTTGGGCACGTTGGGCAGTTTGCAGGACGAACTTTAGGAGCAACTGGAAAATCCCGTGGGTTTAGCAGAGGCATTAGACACGTTTGGGCATGACAGAGGCATCGGGCACGTTCGACAGTGTGCAGGACAAAATTTACCAGAGTGACTAGAACATCACCACAGGTGCGGCAGAGGCATCGGACATGTTCAGGATTGCTCGGGACGAACTTCCAGGATGACTAGAACATCATTGCAGGCACAGCAGAGGTGTCTTTGCATTCGGCAGTGCACGGGAAAAACTACCAGGAAAGACTGGAGCATCCCCCCAGGCACGGCCACTGTGTTGGTCACGTTCGACAGTGTACAAGACAAACTTCCAGGAGAGACCGGCACATCTCTGCGGGCAAAGCAGCGGTGTTTGGTGCATTCGGCAGTGTGCAGGATGAAGTTCCGGAAGCGACCAGAATATTCCCCATGGGCTAGGCAGCGGCATTAGACACATTCAGAAATGTGCGGGACAAACTTCTAGGAGCAACCGGAACATCACAACGAGAGCATCATTGGCAGCAGGCACGTTTGTGTTGGGGTCCCGATTTTTTTCCCAACTGTTCTACACCTTGGTGGTCAGCACGCCTGCTAAAAACCTTCCTAACTTGCTGTCCCTATTTGATTCTTGAGTTCTTTTCTTGGATTTTCATCCCCTAGGCTGTCCTACAGGATTAACTAATGTTAAAACGATATGTTGAATAGGCAAGACAACTCTTGACTTCAACCTAAGCTCTTAAGTAAGGAAGACAACTCTTCACCTTGTCTTAAGCCCAAGTTATCTCAAACAACTCTTAAAAGATAACTGAAATATAAACAAGAATGGAAGCATGAATGCTAACCTTGATTCTTGATCAATAAATGCAAATACACAAAATTCGGAGCATATCTTCTGTTCACAAATAATGGGCTGTATTTATAGTATTAGATAGCCTTATCCTATTCAACTAGTACTTAGGTTCCTTATACACTTAGGATATGTTTTCCTAAGTCAACAAGGTTTTCTAAGTCAACTAAAACATTATCAAGATAGACTTTATCCCAATGTTTCCTAATCTACTAGGATTCTTGTCTTTCTTGAATTCTTACTTAGACTAGAATTCCTATTTTCACTAAATCACTCTATCCTTATCTTATCTCCTCTCCTACAATTGTTGACCTTCATCTTGCGGTTTCCTTCTAGAATTAGCACTTCCATATGACGTGTCCTTCCATTCATAGACTTCTCCTTGATGTGAACATCTTGCTGAAGTCAAACCTACCATGACATCCTCCTGCTGCTGGAGTTCTTCATGCCGTCCATGTCCTTCTGCTCAAATTGCTTCATGCGTGTCCTGCCACTACTGGTGTTCTTCTTGGCTTGGATTTTTGCAGTCTATTAGGACAGAGTCAGAACCTAGCCGTGCTTCACTGCATGCTGCATGCAAGCTTGTTGTGCTCACATTCTGGCCTGTTTCTGCCTCTCTTGCTGCTTGGTGCCTTGCGTGCATTCGCTCATGCTCCCTTTACCTCCTAAGGTCCTCAACAGTTGGGCAGTGCACGAGACAAATTTCCAAGAGCAACTGGAACAATGCCATGGGCACGGAAGCGGCATTGCATGCATTCAGCAGTGCTTGGGATGAACTTCCTAGAGCAATCTGAACATCCCTGCAGGAGCAATGGAGGTGTTGGGCGCGTTTGGCATTGTGCAGGAAAAACTTTGGGTAGTGACTAGAACATCTCTGTGGGCGTGGCAACAGCATCAGATGCATTCGATAGTGCATGGGATGAACATCTGAGAGCGACATCAGGATCGCCATGGGCATGGCAGATGCTTCTGGTGCATTGGGCAGTGCATGGGACGAAGTTTCAAGAGAAAGCACAACATACCAGCCAGCTCGGCAGAGTGTCAGGCGCGTTTGGCAGTGCACTGGACGAATTTCTAGTAGAGACCCAAACATCCCCATGCACGAGGTAGAGGCTTTGGGTGAGTTGGGTAGTGCACAGGATGAACTTTCAGGAGTAACCAGAAAATTCCCATTGGCTCAGCGAAGGCATCTAACATGCTTGGCAGTGCTTAGGACAAAATTCTGGGAGTGATCGGAAAATCTCCGTGGGCTCAAAAGAGGCATCAGGTGCATTCAGCAGTGCTCGGCACGAGCTTCCGGCAGCAACCGGAACATCTCTGTGGGCGTGGGTGCAGCATTAGATGCATTTGGCAGTTTACAGGACAAACTTCCAAGAGCAACCAGAAAATCCCTATGGGCTCGGCAAAGGCATTGAAGGCATTCTGTAGTGCACGGGACAAACTTTTAGGAGCAAGAGGAAAATCCCCGCGGGATTGGCAGATGCATCTCAGGATGAACTTCTAGGAGTGACCAGAACATTCCCGCAGGCATAGCAGCAGCGTTGGATGCCATCAGCCATGCACAGGCTAAACTTTCGGGAGACACCAGAATGTCCCCATGGACGAGGCAATAGGGTTGGACATGTTTGGCATTGCGTGGGACAAACTTTTGGTAGTGACCAAAATGTCCCGCAGGCATGATAGAGTCATCGAGCATGTTCAGCCATGTGTGGAATGAACTTCTAGGGGTGACCAGAACATCCCCGTCGGCGGGGCAGAGGAGGCAGGTGCATTTGGCAGTGCATGGGACAAACTTCAGGGTGTGACCGGAGCATCCCAGCGGGTGCGGCAGAGGCTTCAGTCACATTGGGCAGTGAACGGAACAAAGTTCCGGGAGCGACCAGAATATCTCCACATGCATGGTAGAGGCTTTTGGTGCATTGGGCAGTGTGCAGGACGAACTTCCTGGAGTGACCAGAAAAGCCCTCGCTGGCTTGGCAGAGGCGTCGGACATATTCAACAGTGCTCAGGACAAACTTTCGGGAGCGACCGAAATGTCCTGCAGATGCAGCAGAGGCATTGGGTGCATTCGACAGTGTACAGGATAAACTTTCAAGGGCGACTAGAACATCTCAGCAGACGTGAGTTGGGGTCCCGATTTTTTTCCCCAACTTTTTTACACCTTAGGGGTCAGCACAGCTACTAGAAACCTTGCTAACTTACTGTCCTGTTTGATTCTTGAGTTCTTTTCTTATATTTGTGTCCCCTAAGCTGTCCTTCAGGTTAACTAAGCTCTTAAGCAAGGAAGACAACTCTTAATCTTGTCTTAAGCCCAACTTATCTCAAGACAACTCTTAAAAGATAAGCGAATAATAAACAAGAATGGAAACAAGAATGCTAACCTTGATTCTTGATTAATGAATGAGAAATCTACAAAATTCGGAGCATATCTCCTCCTCACAAATAATAAGCTGTATTTATAGTCCTAAGACAATCTTATCCTAATCTAACTAGTACTTAGGTTTCTTATCCACTTAGGATATGTTTTCCTAAGTCAACAAGCTTTTCTAAGTCAACTAAAACATTATCAACATAGACCTTATCCCACTATTTCCTAATCCTACTAGGATTCTTGCTCTTTCTTAAATTTCTGCTAAAACTAGAATTCCTACTTTGACTAAACTTTCTGTCCTTATCTTATCTCCTCTCTTACAGCTGCTGACCTTCATCTTGCTGTTTCCTTCTAGGATTAGGACTTCTGCTGTGGCGTGTCCTTCCTCTCCAAGACTTCTCTTTGGCATGGTCCTCTTGCTGAAGTAAACCTGCCAAGATGTTCTACTACTGCTAGAGTTTTTCACGCCATCACTCTCCTTCTCCTGCTTAGATTGCTTCATGCATGTCTGCCAATGCTGGTCTTCTTCTTGGCTTGGATTTTCGCAATCAATTAGGACTGAGTCAGAACCTGGCCGTCCTTAACTGCACGGGACGAATTTCCAGGAGCAACTGGAACATCCCTGCAGGCATGGTAGAGTCTTTGGGAGCATGAGGCAGTGCATGGGATGAACATCTGGGAGCGACTAGAAAAGCCCCATGGGCTTGGCGGAGGCGTCAGACCTGTTTGGTAGTGCTTGGGATGAACTTCTTTCTTTCTAAATCTATTATTTCTTCTAACCTTACATTATTATTACCATCTTTGTCTTGTCTTTTTAATATTCTGTCTAATAACGTATAAGGCCTTTCTGTACTAATACTTCTTCTACGACATACCCGTGGGCACGGCAGTGGCATTGGATGCCTTTGGCCGTGCACGGGATGAACTTTTGGGAGTGACTGACACATCCCCATGAGTGCAAGCCTTCAAGCCTTGGGCAGTGAGTGGGACAAACTTCCAGAAGCGACAGGAACATCCCTGCACGTGCGGCAGCGGCATCGGGCGTGTTGGGCGGCGTGCAGGAAAAACTTTCAAGAATGACCGAAAACATCCCCGTGGGCACAGCAGTGGCATCGGGCATGTTGGGTAGTGCAAGGGACAAACTTCCAGCAGCAACCAAAACTTCCCTCGGGCACAGCAGAGGGTTCCGGCGCGTTGGCCTGTGCACGGGTTGAAATTCTGGGACGATCAGAACATCCCAACGGGCATGGCAGAAGCATCGGAGCATTGGGAAGTGTGCATAATGGACTTCTTGGAGAGGCTGGAACATCCCTGCATGTGCGGTAGCGGTATCAGACATGTTGGGCAGTCCGTGGGACAAACTTCCTGGAGTGATCAGAACATGCACGTAGGTGCGACAGATGCGTTGGGTGCAATCGTATTGAGGACCTTAGGAGGCAAAGGGAGCATGAGCGAATGCGGGCAAGGCACCAAGCAGCAAGAGAGGCAAAAACAGGCCAGAATGTGCGCACCACAAGCCTGTATGTAGCTAGTAGTGAAGCACAGCCAGGTTCTGACTTAGTCCTAATTGATTGCGAAAATCGAATCCAAGAAGAAGACCAGCATTGGCAGGACATGCATGAAGCAATCTAAGTAGGAGAAGGAGATGGACAGCATGAAGAACTCTAACAGTAGCAGGACGTCATGGCATGATGTTCACGTCAAGGAGGAATCATGAAAGGAAACACCACATGGAAAGACACGCCATATGGAAGGACATGCCATATGGAAGTCCTAATCCTAGAAGGAAATGGCAAGAAGAAGTTCAGCAGCTGTAGGAGAGAAGATAAGATAAGGACAGAAAGACTTAGTCAAAGTAGGAATTCTAGTCTTAGTAGGAATTCAAGAAAGACCAAGAATCCTAGTAGGATTAGGAAATAGTGGGATAAGGTCTATCTTGATAATGTTTTAGTTGACTTAGAAAACTTGTTGACTTAGGAAAACATATCCTAAGTGGATAAGGAACCTAAGTACTAGTTAGATTAGGATAAGGCTGTCTTAGGACTATAAATACAGCCCATTATTTGTGAGGAGGATATATGCTACGAATTTTGTATATTTCTCATTCATTAATCAAGAATCAAGGTTAGCATTCTTGCTTCCATTCTTGTTTATATTTCGATTATCATTTAAGAGTTGTCTTGACATAACTTGGGACTTAAGTCAAGGTGAAGAGTTGTCTTCCTTGCTTAAGAGCTAAGGTTAAAGTTAAGAGTTGTCTTCTTCAACCAAGGCAAGTTATGATAGGTTTAAGAGTTGTCTTGCCTATCCAACATATCCTTTTATATATTAGTGAATCCTGAAAGACAGCATAGGGGGCATAAATCTAAGAAAAGAACTGATGTGCTCCACCATGGAAATGAAGTTGCTGCCATCCAAGAAGGATTAATCCTCATTGACAAAGGACATCCATGCCAAGGAGAATTCCAGCAGCAGCAGGAAATGTCACAAGGCAAGGAGTTTGAGATCAAGTAGGGTTCTACAAGTAAGATTTTAAGTAGGATTAGGAAACCAATATATTAGGCTTATCCTCATAGAATTCTAGATGACTTAGTAGTCCTTATTTACTTAAGAATCCTTGTCATAGATGAATTAGGCATTTTAGTATAAGTTAACATGGAAAGGCTGTCATCATTATAAATACAGCATTATTGTTTGTAATTGGGAGTTTTATGAATGAGCAGAATTTTGCTAAGTTGCATCCAAATTCTTTCTAAACAAATTCTTTGTTTAGTGGTGAATTATCTATCGATTCTTATCACTCTTCCTTCTTTCTATCTTAGAGTGTGGCGAATCAACCTAGTAATCTTGTTTGTGGTGATTTGATCTTATCAAACTTGATTAACTAGGTTTTAATTTCTTTATTTTGATTCTTGATATTGATTGAAACTCCATTTCCTCTTCCTAAACTTTTCATAAGCTATCCCTATCACATTCCCACTTCAAATTTCGTACATAACCCTTCAGCTTCCTTAAAACACCTTTATAGATCCAATAACTTACTCCAATTACGAATTTTCATCCACTCAACAACTATACCATATCCCAACACCTCTTTCCATCCACAAAACCCTAAAAGAAAATATACCCATTAGATCTTGATTCACCATTTGAAGATCCTTGAGGCATATCAGTTTGGTATCAGAGCCTCTTTGAATCAAGAAACTCATTCACTTGAAAATTTCAAGAAGAATTATGTCTGGAGAAGAAGAAACTCCCCATGTTCCAAGAGGATTGAGTTTGGATCAAGCTAAGATCCTAGCACTTGAACACAGCAAGCAGAGATGAGGGAGCAAATTGACCGTTTAATTCAAGTCGTGGAAAGGAATACCATTCAGCAACAACCCTAGAAGACATGAACGATGAGGGCAGCGAGCAACTAGAGGGCCTGATTATTATGAAGAGGATGAGCTTGATGAGCCAAAATAGATAATGAAGCTAGGGGAGAGACAATGGCAGAGAAGAAATACCAGGGATAATGGAATTGATGTTAAGCTGAAGATTCCAGCATTTCGAGGAACAAGTTCACCGAGGAGTACTTAGAATGGGTGCAAAAAGTAGAGAAGGTATTTGAGTACTATGATTATTCTGAACCAAGGAAGTGCAAGTTGGCAGCTCTTGAATTCAATGATTATGCCAATTTATGGTGGGAAAATGAGAAAACTAGGCGAAGAAGGGAAGGTTTAGATGAGGTGACAAGTTGGAGAGTCATGAAGAGATTAATGGAGAGAAGATTTTTGCCAGAATATTACAAACAAGAACTGTACTTTAAGCTTCAAAGTTTAAGGCAAGGGAGGGCATGTGTGTGGAAGACTATGTCAAAGAGTATGAGATGCTTATGATGAGATGTAACTTGCAAGAACCAGAAGAACTAACGATTGCAAGGTTCCTTGGTGGGCTAAAGTATGAAATTGCAAGTAGGGCAGAATTGCAACCATATGTTTCTTTGCAAGATGTGATTAAACTTGCTATCAAGGTGGAGAGACAACTAATGAGGGGAGTGTACAGATCAGGTTCTACCAAAAATATCAATTCATCATCTACTTATTTGACTTCCATTTCAAAGAAGATAGCAAAGTCAGTAGAGAAAAGTGGTCCTAGCAAGTCAGCAGTAGCTATTGATAAAGGAAAAGAGAAAGTGGCAGAAACAATTCCTCCAAAACGGAGCCGAGACATCAAATGCTTTAAATGCCTTGGACATGGGCATATCGCTTCTGAATGTCCAAATAGGAGGGTAATGGTGCTTAAGGACTCACAAGGAGAATTGGAGAGTGAAGACGAGGCTGCAGAAGAAAAGGGAGTGGAAGATGGCGAGGAAGAAGAGGTAGAACATGCTGAAATTGGAGAAATGCTTGTAGTTCGCCACACCATGACTACACAAGCAAAAATGAAAGATGAGCAGCATGAGAATATCTTTCATACAAGGTGTGCAATTCAGAATAAGGTGTGTGGAGTTATAATTGATGGAGGTAGTTGTACAAATGTGGCTTCCACTACTTTGGTAGAAAAATTAAATTTAGCTACTCTAAAACATCCCCAACCTTATAGATTGTAGTGGCTAAATGACAATGGTGATGTGTTGTGTGATGTCATTTCCTATGGATGCAAGTCATCTCTTACTGGGAAGACCTTGGCAGTATGATAGAAAGAGCTTTTCATGATGGTTATAAGAATACATATTCCTTTGTTAAGGATGGCAGAAAGATTGTGTTAACGCCTCTTAATCCACAACAAATTCAGAAGGATAAAATTGAGTTTGAGAAGAAAAAGAAAGAGAGTTTGTTTGTCAACAAAGGAGTAGTAAAGCAAGCTTTGTTTGATAAAAGAGTCAATCTTTATTCTAGTGGTCAAAGAAGCAACTTAAAATAGAGATGTTACTTTGCCAACTCAAGTGAAAGCAATTTTAAAGGAGTTTGCTGATGTATTTCCAGAAAACATACACCAAACAAAGGAATTGAGCACCAAATAGATCTCATATCAGCGGCAACTCTGCTAAATCGACCAGCCTATAAAAGCAATCCAGAAGAGACTAAAGAGTTGCAAAAGCAAGTTTTTGAGCTGATTGATAAGGGATATGTTAGGGAATCCATGAGTCCTTGTTCCGTACTAGCTTTGTTGGTGCCGAAGAAGGATGGAACCATGCAGATGTGTGTGGATAGTAGGGCAATCAACAAGATTACGGTAAAATATCACTATCCTATCCCTAGACTTGATGATATGCTTGACGAGTTAAATGGTGCTGCTATATTTTTTAAAATCGATCTCAAAAGTGGTTATCATTAGATTAGGATGAAAGAAGGGGATGAATGGAAAACCGCTTTTAAAACTAAATTTGGATTATATGAATGGATGGTTATACCATTTGGTTTATCTAATGCACCAAGCACCTTTATGAGATTGATGAATTATGTACTTAGGAACTTTATTGATGATTTTGTTGTTGTTTATTTCGATGATATTCTGATTGACAGTGAAAGTTTAGAAACACATATAATTCATTTGAGAAAGGTGTTTAAAGTGCTGAGAGAAGAGAAATTGTATGGCAATCTGAAGAAATGCCATTTTTGCCAAGACCGTGTAGTTTTTCTTGGTTATGTGGTGTCAAAGCATGGTGTTGGAGTTGATGAAGAAAAGGTAAAGGCTATTAAAGATTGACCTATTCCAAGTAGTGTTGCTAAAGTGAGAAGTTTCCATGGGTTGGCTTCTTTTTATTGAAGGTTTGTGAAGAATTTTAGTACTTTACTTGCTCTTATTACAAAAATTATTAAGAAAGGAAGGGCTTTTGAATGGAATAATAAAGCACAAAGGAGTTTTGAGTTGATTAAGGAGAAGTTGACAGCTGCAACAATTTTAGCATTACTTGATTTCACCAAAACTTTTGAATTGGAGTGTGCACAATTAAACTACTCAACCTATGACAAAGAGTTTTTTGCTCTAATTAGAGCTTTAGAGACTTGGCAACATTATTTACTGCCCAAGGAGTTTGTTATTCACACTGATCATGAGTCCTTGAAGCATTTAAAGAGGCAAAGCAAGCTGAACAGAAGGCATGCCAAATGGGTGGAATTCATAGTCTTTTCCTTACGTGATCAAGTATAAGAAAGGAAATGTTAACATTGTGGTTGATGAACTATCTCAGAGGTACTCTTTAATTTCTATGTTAAATGTTAAACTAATGGGTTTTAAGATGCTTGTAGATCAGTATAAAGATGACCCAAAGTTTGCATCAATATATGAGGAGTGCAAGAAAGAGCCATGCAAGGATTCTATCGACATGATAACTATCTAGTCAAGCAAGGTAGACTGTGCATGACTATAAATGCAACATTATTGCTTGTAATTAGGATTTTTATGAATGAGCAAAATTTTGCTGAGTTGCATCCAAATTCTTATCTAAACAAATTCTTTGTTTAGTAGCGAATTATCTATCGATTCTTATCACTCTTCCTTCTTTTTATCTTAGAGTGTGGCGAATCAACCTAGTAATCTTGTTTGTGGCAATCTGATCTTATCAAACTTAATTAACTAGTTTTTAATTTCTTTATTTTGATTCTTGATATTGATTGAAACTCCATTTCTTCTTCCTAAACTTTCCATAAGCTATCCCTATCACATTCCCACTTCAAATTTGTACATAACCCTTCAGCTTTCTTAAAACACCTCTACAAATCCAATAACTTACTCCAATTACGAATTTTCATCCACTCAACAACTATACCATATCCCAACGCCTCTTTCCATTCACAAAACACTAAAAGAAAATATATCCATTAGATCTTGATTCACCATTTAAAGATCCTTGAGGCATATCAAGAACTCGAGAATTAAACGGGACAACAACTTAGGAAGGCTTATTGTAAGCGTGCTGACCCCTAAGGTGTAGAAAAGTTGGGAAAAAAATCGGGACCCCAATAAATTGGTGCTTTCGTTGAGAAATCAACACAATCACCAATTAAGAGGTAGCATGATCATCCCAACAAATTAGTGCTATAGTTGAGACATCAGCACAAACACCAAGGTTTATAGTTGAGTATATAAACCTGATATTATGACCAGTAAGGAAGAAGAGGTACTTCATAGGCTTGATTACTTAGATTTGGATACAGGAGGAAGATACCATAGGAAGAGGTCTGTAGATAATCTGAACATAGTTTGTTTTTCTTGTGAAAATTTTAAACACAAGTTTCACTCGGATAATCCTCAGCTGAATACTATTTCTGATGTTAGTTACCACATATTACACAACCAAATAGCAATTAGTCAGTCACAGAATATAATTTTTAAGTCTTATTTGAATATTTTACAAAAGCAGAGAATGAAGATAGATAGCTTAATAGAAAATGTTAGAATAATGCAAAATAATTTAGAAAAAGGACAAAGTAGTAAAACTTCTAGTAGGATGGAAAATACTATATTAGAAAAATTAGAACACATAGAATTAAAGATAAAAAACCTAGATAAAAAAGTATCTACTTTAACTGAATAATTTTAGAAAGTATGAGTTGGTTAATAGAAAAAAGATTACCTTTAGAATGTATAGAGTGTAAGCATAGTTGGAATAATACTTATAGAGAAAAATGTTTTTATTGTAATATGATAATAGTAAAAAATTGTAAAAAATGTAAAAATTGTAATTTAGTATGTTGTCCTATGGATATAGCAAGGTTTGGAGAAGTAGTAGAATATGGTGATGAGGTTAAAAAACAGATAAAAAAAAGACAGAAATGAACAAAGAGATATAGAATTTATAAAATTAGAAAACCAGTATTTAAAAAAAAGGTAAGTAGACTAGAAAAATTAGAAAAAGAATTATCAGAATTAAGACTAGAAAAAGATTTAGAAATCAGTAGACTAGAACAGAGAATAATAGATTTAGAAAAAGAAAATAAATTAAAACAAATAATAAAAGAAGATTTAGAAACAGTAGAAGAAGAATTAGAAATAGAAAAGAAAAAAATTGATAAATCCAAAGATAGTATAAATTATAATGAAAGTAAAGTAGAAAGTAAGATAGAAATGGAAAAAGATGATAATTTAGAAATAATAGCTAGTAATACGGTAAGACCTGCTAGTATAATTAATAATTTATTAAACTACCAAGTAGCCATAGAAATAAATAATAAGCAGTATAATTTAAATGCTATAATAGATACAGGAGCTAGTAAATGTGCTATACATGATAAAGCTTTACCTAGAGAATGTTTTGAAAACTTACCTTCACCAATAAGAATAGCAGGAGTAAATAGTGTAACAGAAAGCTATTTATGCAAGGCATCACGGTTACCATGTCATTTAGGCAGCATTCACCCAAGAACAGACCTGTGAAGATTTCTCAGTCACCAACCGCAGAAGAATCCTTGCCTTGGAGAGGAACCAAAATGTGATCAATGACCAGGTAGGTGATATCAAACACCAACTATCATCTATCATTCATTCTCTTGAACAATTGAAGAGAGACACACCCTGAGTGGCCGGAAAAACAAGTCCAAACCGAGCAGGGCAGAAAACAGCCACCTACCACAAACATCTAGGAGGCTGCAATCAGAAGTCACATGGCACCAAGCTCATGAGGACAGAATCTGACCAAAGAGCAAACTTCCCTCTCGAGAAAGGGGGAAAAGGCGCATGAGTTTGGGAAGCAGAAGGGAGACTTCACCAAACGAACACCTGCCCCATGATCGCTACAATGATTATAGCGACAATGAGGAAGTGCTGGACAGAAGGCCCTGCATCATGGCAACCAAGAAGGGTGCACAATCACCCTTAAGGCAGAACCATGGCACACCACAAGAAGGGAGGATTGGCACTACGACAGCCCAAGCCATTACACATGGCCTAAGGTAAAAATCAAGTTCCCCTACCTTTGAGAAGGGAGATCCAACCGAATGGATCTCCAAGGCTGAATTTTACTTTGAAAAACAAGGTATTGAAAGAGGTGAAAGGGTTGATTTTGCATCCTATCACCTATGTGGGAGAGCCAACCAATGGTGGGCGTTGGCTTAAGGCCACCTATGGCCGAGAAGGAAAAAAGGATAGGTTGGACAAGGTTCACACAACAGTTAGTGAACAGATTTGGCCCGTCTAGCATGACAAACTATGAGGGACAGCTTGCCAAAATTAGGCAAGAAGGATCTCTAGAAAGTACCTTGAAGAATTCGAAAGGTTGGCCGAATTAGTAGGACATTGGCCAAATAGTGCACTAATTGGCACTTTCCTAGATGGCCTTGTACCTTGGCTAAGCTGAGAAGTAAAGATGAGGGATCCAAACTCTCTCACTCAGTGCATTCGGTTGGCAAGACTCATCAACGATGGGAGAAGCATCACCCACAGCACAACCAAGGTCATCAAACCCTTAGACAAATTAGGTAAGGCATCCTCATCAAGTAAGACAGCACCCTCAAAAACAAAGGACTCTCTCAAACTATCCACAGAAAGAAATCAACAGGAGAATCGAAAAGAGGCCTATGTTTTAGGTGCAATGATAAGTGGCAAGTTGGCCACAAGTGCAAAAAAGTGTTGTTCAACATCATTGAAGTAGTAAGTGATGAAGAACACGAGGAAAGTAGCAAGGAAGAACAAGAAAGCCGCATGGACAGTGAGGAGGAAAGCAGAGGCAGAACACTCCCTAGATCATGCAGAAGAAGGCAAAATTAACTTGCATGCAGTAGGGAGCAACCACCAAGCCTACTCCATGAGGTTATTTGCAACCATTAATGAAAAAAATGTTTTGGTGTTGATAGATAGTGGAGCTACTCATAACTTCATCAACACAAAACTGGTCAAAACACTTCAGCTACATCCAAAAGGATTGCACCCTTTGAGGTAAGAGTGGCAAGCGGACAGAAGCTCAAGTGCACACAAGTGATCCAGGCAGTAGCAATGCAGATTCAAGGAGTCAAAATAGAGGCAGAACTGCATGTGTTAGCCCTGGCAGGTCTTGATGTGGTTTTAGGCAATGCTTGGCTTAAAACCATAGGCAAGATAATGTTCGACTACGAATCCATGGCCATGCACTTCCAATGGAAGGGAAGGGACTGCACGTGGGAGGCATCCACCACCAATGCAGTGCATCATTGTGAGGTAAGTACCCTTGAACGACTATACAGAAAAAGGGCACAATGTTTTGTGGTTCTCTTGGCCACAAAAGGAGGAAAACACAGCCAAACATCATACACACGAAGACATACCATTAGCAGTAAGGAACCTACTGGAGCAATTCGGAGATGTCTTAGGAGAGCCACAAGGACTACCACCCTCAAGACATTATGACCATGCCATCCTATTAATTGACGAAACCAAGGTGATTAATGTAGCACCTTACAGTATGCACACTTCCAAAAGAACGAGATCGAAAGACAAGTGGAAGAGATGCTACAGCAAGGTATTATCCGACCTAGCACTTCCCCTTTTTTCTTCTCCCATTCTACTTGTTAGAAAGAAAGACAGAACTTGGAGGTTTTGCACCGATTATTGGGCACTCAACCAAGCAACTGTCAAGGATCATTTCCTGATCCCAACAATTGATGATATGCTGGATGAGTTACATGGAGCAAAGCTGTTCACCAAGCTGGATCTCAAGGCCGAATATCATCAAATACGCATGAAAGAAGAGGATGTGTAGAAGATAGCATTTCAGACTCATAGTGGACACTAAGAGTACCTAGTCATGCCCTTCGGATTATGCAACGCACCCTCCACCTTTCAAGCAGCCATGAACGACATCTTCAAACCTTTATTTGCGCAGGTTTGTCTTAGTTTTCTTTGATGACATTTTGGTCTATTCCTAGAACCATGATGATCACCTAGAACACTTAGCAAAAGTGCTAGAAGTGTTAAGAAGAAATTGTTTCGTCATCAAGCCATCCAAGTGCACATTCATGCAAGAGGAGCTTGAATACCTCAGTCACATCATATCCGAAGATGGAGTGAAGGTAGACCAATGAAAAATAGAAGCCATGCAAACATGGCCAATCTCCTAAGAATGTCACAGAACTTAGAGGATTTCTAGGTTTAACAGGCTATTACCACCGATTTGTTCGCAAATACGGTGCCATAGCAAAACCATTAACAGACTTTGCTGAAGAAGGACGATTCCTATGGACAGAGAAGAGGGGAGACACATTCAAGTTGTTGAATCAAGCTATGTGTGAGACCCTAGTTGTTTATATTTTGATTATCTTTTAAGAGTTTTCATGAGATAACTTGGGCTTAAGTCAAGGTGAAGAGTTGTCTTCCTTGCTTAAGAGCTAAGGTTGAAGTTAAGAATTGTCTTCCTCAACAGGCAAGTTGTGATAGGTTTAAGAGTTGTCTTGTCTATCCAACTTATCCTTTATATATTAGTTAATCTCGAAGAATAGCTTAGGGGACATAAAAATAAGAAAAGCACATAAGAATCAAACAGGACAGCAAGTTATGAAGGATTTCAATAGGCGTGCTGACCCTTAAGGTGTAGAAAAGTTGGGAAAAAAAATTGGGACCCCAACAAATTGGTGCTTTCGTTGAGAGATCAGCACAATCACCAGTTGAGAGGTAACATGATCACTCCCAACAGATTAGTGCTCTAGTTGAGACATCAGCACAGACACCATCAAGTGCAAGGCATCAGGTTACCATGTCATCTAGGTAGCATTCACCCACACCATAGGAACAAACCAAAGAAGATTTCTCAATCACCAACCACGGAAGAATCCTCGCCTTAGAGAGGAACCAAAATGCAATCCATGATTAGGTAGGTGATAGTAAACCCCAACTATCATCTATCATTCATTCTCTTGAGCAATTGAAGAGAGACACACCTTGAGTGGCCGAAAAACAAGTCCAAACTGAGCAGGGCAGAAACAGCCACCTACCACAAATGTCTAGGAGGCTGCAATCAGAAGTCACATGGCACCAAGCTTATGAGGATGAATCTGACCAGGAGCAACTTTCCCTCTTAAGAAAGGGGGCAAAAGGCACATGAGCTTGGGAAGTAGGAGGGAGACTTCACCAAATGAATACCTGCCCCATGATCACTACAATGATTATAGCAATGATGAGGAAGTGATGGACAGAAGGCCCACATCATGGCAGCCAAGAAGGGTGGGCAATCATCCTAACGCAGAAAAATGGCGCACCACAAGAAGGGAGGATTGGCACTATGACAGCCCAAGCCATTACACACGGCCTAAGGTAAAAATCGAGTTCCCTACCTTTGAGAAGGGAGATCCAACCGAATGGATCTCCAAGGCTGAATTTTACTTTGAAAAACAAGGTATTGAAAGAGGTGAAAGGGTTAATTTTACATCCTATCACCTATGTGGGAGAGCCAACCAATGGTGGCATTGGCTTAAGGCCACCTATGGTTGAGAAGGAAGAAGGATAGGCTGGACAAGGTTCACACAAGACTTAGTGAATAGATTTGGCCCATCTAGCATGACAAACTATGAGGGATAGCTTGCCAAGATTAGGCCAGAGGGATCTCTAGAAAGTTACCTTGAAGAATTCGAGAGGTTGGTCAAATTAGTAGGACATTGGCCAGATAGTGTACTAATTGGCACTTTTCTAGATGGCCTTGTACCTTGGCTAAGCCGAGAAGTAAAGATGAGGGATCCAAACTTTCTCACTCAGTGCATTCGGTTGGCAAGACTCATCAACGATGGGAGAAACATCACCTGCAGCACAACCAAGGTCATCAAACCCTTGAACAAACTAGGTAAGGCACCCTCATCAAGTAAGATAGCACCCACAAAAACAAAGGACCCTCTCAAACTAGGAGAATCGAAAGAGGCTTATATTTTAGGTGCAATGATAAGTGGCAAGTTGGCCACAAGTGCAAAAAAGGGTTGTTCAACATCATTGAAGTAGTAAGTGATGAAGAACACTAAGAAAGCAGTGAGGAAGAACAAGAAAGCCACATGGACAGCGAGGAGGAAGCAGAGGCAGAACACTCCCCTAATGATGCAGAAGAAGGCAAAATTAACTTGCATGCATAGGAGTAACCACCAAGCCTACTGCTATGAGGTTGTTCGCAACCATTAACAGGAAGAACGTTTTGGTGTTGACAGATAGTGGAGCTACACATAACTTCATTAACACAAAATTGGTCAAAACACTTCAGCTACATCCGTAAAGGATTGCACCCTTTGAGGTAAGAGTGGCAAGCAGACAGAAGCTCAAGTGCGCACAAGTGATCCAAGTAGTAGCAATGCAGATTCAAGGAGTCAAAATAGAGGCGGAACTGCATGTGTTAGCCCTGGCAGGTCTTGATAGTGGTTTTAGGCAATGCATGGCTTGAAACCATAGGCAAGATAATGTTTGACTACGAATCCATGGCCATGCACTTCCAATGGAAGGGAAGGGACTGCATGTGGAAGGCATCCACCACCAATGCAGCGCATCATTGTGAGGTAAGTACCCTTGAACTACTATATAGAAAAAGGGCACAATGTTTTGTGGTTCTCTTGGCCACAAAGGAGGAAAACATAGCCGAACATCATATACACGAAGACATACCAATAGGAGTAAGAAACCTACTAGAGCAATTTGGAGATGTCTTAGGAGTGCCACAAGGACTACCACCCTCAAGACATTACGACCATGCCATCCCATTAATCGACGAGACCAAGGCAATTAATGTAGCACCTTACAGGTATGCACACTTTCAAAGAACGAGATCGAAAGACAAGTGGAAGAGATGCTACAGAAAAGGTATTGTCTGACCTAGCACTTCCCCTTTTTCTTCTCCCATTCTACTTGTTAGAAAGAAAGACGAAACTTGGAGGTTTGGCACTGATTACCAGGCACTCAACCAAGCAATTGTCAAGGATCGTTTTCGATCCCAACAATTGATAATATGCTGGACAAGTTACATAGAGCAAAGCTGTTCACTAAGCTGGATCTCAAGGCTGGATATCATCAAATACGCATGAAAGAATAGGATGTGTAGAAGACAGCATTTCGGACTTACAGTGGACACTACAAGTACCTAGTCATGCCCTTTGGACTATGCAACACACCCTCCACCTTTCAAGCAGCCATGAACAATGTCTTCAAACCTTATTTGCATAGGTTTGTTTTAGTTTTCTTTGATGACATTTTGGTCTATTCTAGGAACCATGATGATCACCTAGAACACTTAGCAAAAGTGCTAGAAGTGTTAAGAAGAAATCATTTTGTCATCAAGCCATCCAAGTGCACATTCATGCAAGAGGAGCTTAAATACCTTGGTCACATCATATTCGAAGGAGTGAAGGTCAACCAACGAAAAATAGGAGCCATGCAAACATGGCCAATTCCTAAGAATGTTACAGAACTTAGAGGATTTCTAGGTTTAACAGGCTACTACCACCGATTTGTTCGCAAACACAGCACCATAGCAAAACCATTAACGGATTTGCTAAAGAAGGATGGATTCCTATGGACAGAGAAGAGTGAAGACGCATTCAAGTTGTTGAAGCAAGCTATATGTGCGATCCTAGTGTTAGCACTGCCGACTTCAACCAAACCTTCGAGCTTCACACTGACGCATGTCAAGATGGAATAGGTGCTGTCCTGAGTCAAGCCGGAAGACCTATTGCATACATGAGCAGAGTCTTAGGGCCCATGAAGAAGGAATGGTTAGGATATGCCAAGGAGATGTTGGTCATCATCTATGCAGTCAAGGTATGGTGACCTTACCTTCTTGGGAGGCAATTCCTGATCATTACAGATCAATAACCCTTGAGAAGCCTCATGGAGCAGAAAATTACCACCCTAGAGTAGCAAAAGACCAAGGGATTATTACAACCTTTACCAGTACCAGGACAGGTTTGGGAAGACTTGACAATGGACTTCATCATAGGAATGCCCAACAGCAAGGGTTATACGGTGATATTAACCGTAGTGGACAGACTCAGCAAGAGTGCACACTTTGTACCACTCAAGCAACCCTACACGGCAAAAGAAGTAGCCCAAGAGTTCATTAAAAATGTGGTAAGACTTCATGGCATACCACGGACAATGCTGTCCGATAGAGACACTATCTTTATGAGCAAATTCTGGAAGGAGCTCTTCACATAGCTCGGGCAGCAACTTAGTCGCCTCTTCCGCCTTTCATCCACAAATAGATGGACAAAGTGAGGTAACCAATCGAACTCTAGAGCAGTATTTAAGATGCTTTTGCCATGACCATCAAAACGATTGGTTGGAGTACATACCTATCATGCGGCAATCAAGATGACACCATACGAAGCCGTATATGGAAGAATACCCCCTAGGAATGTCAAGTTATACCATGGGGAACAGCAGCATACATGAAGTAGATGTCACACTTCAATCAAGAGAAAAGGCCTTGAAGAAACTCAAGCATGAGCTTGAGAAAGCAAGGGATCAGATGAAGAGACAAGCATATAAAGGGAGGAAGGAAGTGGAATTTAAGGTAGGTGACTATGTCTATGTTAAGATCCATCCTAGGAGGAAAGTAAGGGCTGGAAAGGCAACAACAGCAAAGCTGGCTAGGAAGTACTTTGGACCATATGAGGTAGTTGAGTGAATTGGAGCAGTAGCTTATCGCTTAAGACTACCGTTAAATTCCAAATTACATCTAGTGTTTCACATTTCATTGTTGAGAAAAAAGATTGGAGATGTGAGACAAGTGAATGAAGGACTGCCGATGTTTTTAGGGAAAATCAGCTGGGGCAGCACCCAAAAGAAGCACTAGGATTTCGCATAGAAAGCTATGGGTGCAATAGAAGGCAGTATGGAGAGTACTCATATGGTGGAGTCATTCGCCCAAGGATGAAGCAACATGTGAAGACTATAATGATATCCAGCAACGTTTCCCTAATTTCCACCTTGAGGACAAGGTGAGTCTTCAAGAAAGGGGGATTGTTGAGGACCTTAGGAGGCAAAGGGAGCGTGAGCGAATGGGCGCAAGGCACCAAGCAGTAAGAGAGGCAGAAATAGGCCAGAATGTGCGCGCAACAAGCCTGAACACAGCAAGCAGTGAAGCACGGCCAAGTTCTGACTCAGCCCTAATTGATTGCGAAAATCCAAGCCAAAAGAAAACCAGCACTGGCAGGACACGCATGAAGCAATCTGAGTAGGAGAAGGAGAGTGACTGCGTGAAGAACTCCAGCAGCAGTAGGACGTCTTGGCAGGTTTACTTCAGCAGGAGGACCATGCCAAAGAGAATTCTTGGAGAGGAAGGACATGCCATAGCAGAAGTTCTAATCCAAGAAGGAAACAGCAAGAAGAAGTTCAGCAGCTATAAGAGAGAAGATAAGATAAGGATAGAAAGACTTAGTCAAAATAGGAATTCTAGTCTTAGTAGGAATTCAAGAAAGACCAAGAATCCTAGTAGGATTAGGAAACAGTGGGATAAGGTCTATCATGATAATGTTTTAGTTGACTTAGAAAAGCTTGTTGACTTAGGAAAACATATCCTAAGTGGATAAGGAACCTAAGTACTAGTTTAGATTAGGATAAGGCTGTCTTAGGACTATAAATACAGCCCATTACTTGTGAGCAGAAACATATGCTCCGAATTTTGCATATTTCTCATTCATTAATAAAGAATAGGGGTTAGATTTCTTGCTTCCATTCTTGTTTATATTTTGGTTATCTTTTAAGAGTTGTCTTGAGATAACTTGGGCTTAAGTCAAGGTGAAGAGTTGTCTTCCTTGCTTAAGAGCTAAGGTTGAAGTTAAGAGTTGTCTTCCTCAACCAAGGCAAGTTGTGATAGGTTTAAGAGTTGTCTTGCCTATCCAACATATCCTTTATATATTGGTTAATCCCAAAGGACAGCTTAGGGGACGTAAAAATAAGAAAAAGAACTCAAGAATCAAATGGGACAGCAAGTTAGGAAGGATTTCAGTAGGCGTGCTGACCCCTAAGGTGTAGAAAAGTTGGGAAAAAAAATCGGGACCCCAACACGCAGTCTCTGACTTCGCTCCCACGCCCACGTGGAGGTTCCTGTTGCTTCCGCAAGTTTGTCCTGTGTACTCCCATGCCCCTAAGGAGGTTCCCCTCGCATCCAAAAGTTCATCATGTGCACTGCTGCATCGTGGGATCCCTTTCCCATACTAATGTAGAGGTTCCCATTGCTTCCCTAAGTTATTCCCATGCACTGCTACAAGTGTTGGATGTCACTCCCATGCCAGCGCAGAGGTTCCTGTCAGTTCTAGAAGTTCATCCTACACACCGTAAGCACCAGACGCCACTACAATGCCCACGGGGAGGTTCCCGTCGCTTTTGGAAGTTTGTCCCATACACTGCTGCAAGCGTCGGACTCTGCTACCATGCCAGCATGAAGGTTCTCAGTTCTTCCAGAAATTCAACCCACACACTGCCGTAAGCACCCGATGCTGCTCCCATGTCCTCGAGGAGGTTCCCATCCCTTCCACAAGATCGTCTTGTGTATGGCTGCAAGAGCCAAACACCACTCCCACACCCACGGGGAAGGTTCACATCACTTCAAGAAGTTCATCCTACACATGGCCGCAAGCACCGGATACTGCTCCCACACCCTTGTGGAGGTTTTTGCTGCTTACGGATGATTGTCCTGCACACTATCGCAAGAGCGAGATTCCATTCCCATATCCCTCGTGGAGGTTGCCATTGCTTCCAGAAGTTCGTCCTGCACAGTGCCGTAAGCGCCAGACGCTGCTACTATGCACGTAAGGAGGTTCCCGTCAATTCTGAAACTTCATCCCGTGCACTACTGCAAAGTTGAGGACCTTAGGAGGCAAAGGGAGTGTGAGCAGCATAGGAGGATGCAAGAGAGGCACAAGCAGCAAGAAAGGTAGTGATGGGCCAAAACATGTGCGCATCAAGCTTGGACATGGCATGCATCCAGCCCAGACATCAAAGACAAGAAGAATTCTAGCAGCAGCAGGACGCGTATGATGAATTCCAGTAGCAATGGGATAGTCACACCAAGGAGAATTCAAAGTGCAAAAGGATACACATTGAGAGTCCTAGTCCTAGAAGGATATGCAAAGAGAAAGTCCAGCAGCTATAGGAAACAAGTTAGGATAAGAATTTTAGTCTAAGTAGAGTTTACAATCAAGAAAGACCAAGAATCATAGTAGGATTAGGATACCTTTGGATAAGGTCAATCTTGATATGATTCTAGTTGTCTTAGGGATCTGTTGACTTAGGAAAACTTGTCCTAAGTGATAAGGAACTCAAGTACTAGTTAAATTAGGAGAAGGCTGTTCAATACTATAAATACAGCCCATTATTAGTAGCCATTAACATATGTTCCGAATTTTGAAGTTATTATTCAACAATACAAGATCATAGGCATTCGGCCATTCTTGTTTATTCTATTTTGGTTATCTTTGATGAGTTGTCTTGAGATAACTTGGGCTTAAGACAAGGTGAAGAGTTGTCTTCCTTGCTTAAAAGCTTAGGTTGAAGTCAAAAGTTGTCTTCTTCAACTAAGGCAAGTTGAGATAGGTTTAAAAGTTGTCTTACCTATCCAACATATTCTTTTATCATTAATCTATTCCAAAGAACAGCTTAGGGAACGTAAATCAAAGAAAAGAACTCAAGAATCAAATGGGACAAGTAGTTAGGAGAGGGTTTAGAAGTCATGCAAACCCCTAAGGTGTATAAAAGTTGGGACAAGAAATTAGGACCCCAACAAATTGGTGATTTCATTAAGAGGTAGCATGATCACGCCAATAAATTGGCATTTTCATTAAGGAAGTACTGACAGATGACCAGCACCATGGTAGCCAAGAAGGGTGCGGAATCACCACGAGCCAGAACTATGGCGCACCACTAGGAGGGAGGATTGGCACTACGATAGCCCAAGCCATTACACACATCCAAAGGTAAAAATCGAGTTCCCTACCTTTTAGAA
>BNST01000662.1:0-243045 GCA_019650275.1 Xylocarpus granatum
TCAAGGGGATTGAGAAGTGAATATATGATAGAATTTCCATATTAGTGTATGATAATTTTTTTGTTTCAAAATGTTATAAATTTATTTATCACGAATTTGTTTGTGGATTAATATGCAAAGTATAAGAATTTACAAATATTAAAATGATTACAGGATAAAACTGAAGTAAACAGATCGTCACTGTCGGAATAAAGCGGTCGAGCCACACTTTAAGAACCCAGTGTGTCCGTATGAACTCGAAAGAAAAAATAACCCACATCCGTAAATCCAAATTCCAAGCGGGGAAACCCATCTGATTTGATAACAGAATACACAATGGTAACACCATTTGGGGAAAAAAAGTAATATTCGATTGAGTAATGAAATGGGGCGATTATTCGTAGAATCGTTAACTGGGCCACACACGGCATGGTGCTGCCTCTGATCAATAGAACAAGAACAGGAAGAGTCAGAAACAAGCAGACTAATCACTAAATAGATGGAAATAGGTACGAAATCTGACATCACCACAGCCCACTTTGTTCAAGTCGACACTGCGTCTCCCGGCCACTGCTAATCTTTTCCGATCGGTGTAAGTTTTACAGGTTAGTAGTATTTGATATATAATAGTTGATTCGATCATTCATATAATGGTTAATCTGCCTTGTTAAAGTAATGCATATACATTTTACAGGTTCAACATTTGGTAGATAATTATTAGTATGTGGCAATGCAGATTGTTGTATAGATTTAAGGTTATATGTTAACATATTTGATATTTCTGATATTTTGAATGTCTCTGGTAATTTTGGGGATACAGTTTCCCTAAATCGTCTTGCTTAAGTTACTGCAAATTAGCAAGTTTATTTGCTTGCTTCACATTGTGTTTGAATTATATGATGTGCAGAAGAAACATATGGGATTATTCTTTTACCCTGAGTCTTTTTCATAACTTTTTTCCGTCAAATATGGAGTTGTTTTGTCGAAATAACTGCGTTGTTTCTAAGTGATGTGCTCTTTGAGCAAGATAATTTGTCACTCATACATCATACATTTCTGTATTTTCTGCTACAAGCTAATGCTATTTTCTGTCTCTGTTTTCTGTACGTGTTAATGCTGTCATAGGAGAAAGCTTATGAAGAGAGCCAGAAGTATAAAGAAGGAATGTACATTCTGGAAAAGGAACGACTGTTGAAGGCAGGTTGGTAATAGTGTTCGGAGACGTCTATACATACTAATATTCAGAGAAGTTCATCTTTATGTATGCTGAACATCTATTAAAGAGTTGTCGATTATGTCAGTAGACAGTGGATGCTGTGCTGCTGCCACATAAAGGAAACGAGTTTTGAGATTCTGAACATCAAACTGTTTGCTGAATGTGCTATGATACAAGTTATATTTTGCATGTGTGTGAATTTATTCATCAGATGTTTGTCAAAATAGTGTTGTATCATTGTGAAAAATTTCTGGCTTGATGTCTTCCAATTTGATAAGCTGTTCCTGGAATGGCACTGCAAAATTAGAGTCAGATTTCAAGCCAGAGAGAATAACATAATGTCCTTTAGTGCTTTTTTTGGCCCCGTTCCTAAGCAGAAAGGACACCCAACAATACTAATAATATTCCTACATTTGGATGTTGGAAGGATCTTGATCCCATGAAAGTGACCTGAAAACAGGTTTATAAAGAAATCTGTTGAAGTGATTTGGATAAGGAGTCAGAATGGCCACACATCCAAGGAATTACA
The DNA here is from genome assembly GCA_019650275.1 of Xylocarpus granatum. Taxonomy (NCBI): domain Eukaryota; kingdom Viridiplantae; phylum Streptophyta; class Magnoliopsida; order Sapindales; family Meliaceae; genus Xylocarpus; species Xylocarpus granatum. Next base: position 1,725 of record BNST01000662.1, read on the forward strand.
AACACACGGATTTGGCATGGTTAAAACCCATGCTGATTCAGGCCAAGTTGTAACCAAAATGCCCCCCACCCACCCCTACCACCAACAAACCCTCACCCTTTTTTTTTGGGGTAGTTTCAGTCTCAGTGGAGTGTGTTTGGAGCCCCTTTCAATCAAAAATCCTATTCTTTGACTGCTCACCAATATCTCCTCTCAAGTCCTATCCTCTTTTGAGCAATCAAAACCCACCATGCAAGCATTAGATTGCTACAAGGAAAAAAAATTGGAACTTTGGAATCCATCAGATGATGCATTCTATACCTGGATGAAGGTTCATAGTATTTTGAGAGATTAAGCTGCTATGAATGGAGTACTCTGTGAATGGTAAATACTAACTGAATAATAATTTGTTCTTGACAAAACAATAAATGTTTTCAAATTGAAATTATATTTTTAAAATAAAATAAAAATATATATGAAACTAATTGTTATATTTTTATAGATTTAAACAGTTCAGAACAAACTCAAAACCAAAATAGATAAAAACTGTTTGATTTGAACTATGGTGACATAATTCAGCTTACAAGACTTTCCTCATTTTTAGAGGTCAACATCCTGCCTTTTCCATTATTCTTTTGGGTTAGTTCTAGATGAAAAATGGAAAAGAAAGGGGTTATCGATGTGTCTGATGAAATTTGATTTGACAGATTTGGGCTCCAAACATTGGATCCCCCCAAATAGGAGTTACATCACACGTAGAATTCCCAAATTCCTCCTTTGCCATAAAGCCCAAGGTGTCTTGCCCTTTAAACAGAAAATTATACTGATCTCAAGTTCCGAGTATGTCAAAAGCAAATCAAAATGTAGTTTTTGTCAATAAACTTTTTTTATACAAAAAATGTACTCTTTCTTTAACGCCAGCATGGTTTCCCCTTTGACCATTTTCTTGGAAGAAAACACATTTTCATTTGACTAGGATAAAAATAAAAACAAGAGAGAAATCATGGCAAATATGAAGATGAATATTAAGTAATCAGTACGTAGTAACGTATTCTTGGGGACTTCAGTTGAGTTCCCTTAAGAATTTCACACCAATAAATCAAGCAACATTTCATAGAGTCTGTGAATTAAAAAAGCCCAACAGAAGGGAATGATCGCGAACCAGCAACTTAGCTGGATATTACACAAAGTACTAAGAAGAATTGATACAGAAAGTCTGATGATTCTTTATGGATTTATGTATTGCAGTGACACCAGAGATTCATGTACAATAGTTCTGGTGTACTCGGCAATCTGTTTTACATCTTAATGAAATCCCAATAAAGAAAACCTATATAAAGAAAACTCAAGCTCAAACCTTACATTGAAACCCTTTTAACTGCTCTTTCTATACTCTCATCGACGCAGGCGAACCGATTAACTCAAAATAATATTTGCATATAAACTGATGTCTAGATGACGAAAACGTAAGAAAATTCAGTCATTCACCAGCTTCACCACACCTGATGTACACCTACAAATGACGTTTTGGCATACATTTCACAATCCTCCTAGGCAGCAATTCCTGCATCGATCAATGAAGAATGTAAATATCTTATTCTAACATTGCCAGTCATTTCAAGAATTTAAAGACTTCTAAGTTCAAAAACTTCAAAAGAAATAGAATTTACAGAACTACAAGAACAAACAAGGAACAAGAAAAAAAGGGTAAATAGCTAAATGAAGATAGGATTTAGGAATAATTAAAGTATAAAGGAAAGAACATCTTACCTCTATTTGCTTGTCTATTAGTTACACTATAATCGCCAACATAACCAGCAGAGTTTTGTAGGACATAATATCTGAAGCTGTTGCTCCGTACCCAAAACCAAATGAGCCAGAGCCTTCTAGCTCTGAAGGCAAAGATTGCCAAGTGGAATCATCCATAAAATGAACCACTTTCATAAATATCTGCATGAGCCTCATCATAAGTAGCTTTTGTTGCAGATGCTGGTGTGATGCTCACCCTGTTGTTTCTTCCATATCCCTACAGCTCCTGAACCAATACTGAAATCTCCAGTGCCATAACTAAGATTGGCACTACTATGAATAAAATCTGCACCTCCACCTAGACTGGAATCAGGAGAGGAACCCCAAAGTGCACCAAGGCTAGCTAAAGAATCAATTCCTGAAGTCCCACTTCCCATGCCCGAAAAAGCATTAGAGTTTGCAGAGTTTGTAGCATAATTAAGATTACCCATTTCCCCACAAATTCCTGCTCGGTGAACTCAGGGCAGAATTGTTTCCAGCATTGCTCACACCATAGCCAATCAGGGCTACTATACCTGTTTGGATTTCCGCCATATGAAGGGTTCAACCCGCGACCATAGGTGAGGTTAGGACTAAGGTTTGCAGTTCCTTCATTGCTTAGGCTCAAATTTGGCTCAAAGTTCATTCCCATCCCAGAACCAGGACCAATTGGAGAAAATCCACTCCGCCCAACAGTAGCTGGACTGTATCTGCCATCAATTCTAATTCCATATCCACCAGCTGAACTTGGATTATATCCATGAGCGTACCCATTGAGGAAGCTATTGACTCTACGCAGACCATAATTATACGTGCCTAATTGGTTCCGACTTGGCACTGGGAATAATTCTTTTGGGACAGCCCGTTTGACCTCAACCATTTTACCATTGAGTTCATGAAAGGTTTTGAGCAACACTTTATCCACTGCTTCCTCTGAATCATAAGTAATGAATCCAAAACCTCGAGGCCTTTGAGTATTGTGGTCATACATCACCACAACATCTGTTATTGTCCCGAACTGATCAAAGTACTTCTTGAAGTCACTCTCTGTAACTGTAGATGCTAAACCTCCTACAAATATCTTCTTTGTATGGGCAGGACCAGGTGACCTGTGAATGCTGCTATTGTTTCTGTTCTGAATGTTCTGATCATCCCTCGGAACAGCCTTCTTTGCCTCAACCTGATAATCAGAATCTAGATAATGAAAAATGAACTGCAATAGAACTTTGCATTCAGATATGCCAAAAAGGTTTTCCAGTTTCAAAACTCTTTTAAGTACCAATTCCAATAAGCATCACTCAAAGCTTCTATGTTTTATATTCGCTAGGCATGAAATTGAGCCTGAATGTAATAAAAGCATCAAAACACACATCCTCCCTCCTTTTGATTTTTGTCAATGATTTTATCTTCTCAACAAAATAATTACAAATTACACCCTTCCAATTCACAGATTCCTAACCATGTCTTCCAAATTAATATATCTGATGTCAAATCAAGCACTCTCAGTCGTTCTAACCATTTTATTAAAATTCCATGTCTGGCAGAGCAATCTCATATCACATTTAATTTTGCCAAAACAGCCATTTGAAATTGACAATACCCAGGATAATGACATTCTAAATTTCTGAAAGTATGTATCTTGCATCTTACTTGTGTTTCTATTTCTCAATGTTGACATGTTACCAATCAAACCTTGCCATCTAGTCAAAGAGCCTCAAAACAATCAACAAATTTAAAATAATAACCTTGCATACCTACATTTAGATTGAATTATAAGCTCTGGTTCATTACATCAAACCAGAAGAAAACCGATCCTATTGCTCTTAATTAAATGTTCAAACTTACAGTTCTACCATCTATCATGTGTTTCTGCATAACAACTCTTTCTGCAACAGCAGGATCAGCAAAAACAACAAAACCGAAACCACGAGCACGACCTGTGGCCCGATCCTTCATTATCACAGCTTCCAGAACTTCTCCGAAAGTCTGGAAATATTCTCTGAGACGGTTTTCGTTTGTGTCCCAAGAAATCCCACCAATGAACAGCTTGCCTAACTCCATTTCCATTCTACAAAACAAATAAAAAAAATCATCCCAACAATCAAAAACATATGATATAAACATCCAGATGATCATCCAATAAAGAAAGGAAAAATCGAAGTATCATCAGAAAAAAAAATAATAATACTGCAAGCACTGGATCTAAATAATAATAACAACTCAAGATTGAGTTTCCTTACATTTCAAAAAAAAACAGAATTGAATACAGTCATAAAAAACAATCATCCAATACAAAAAAAATCATAATGTGGATAAAACAAAGAGAGTACCTTGTAAACAAAAAGCTTGGATTTTTTTTAAAAAAAATTGAGTTTATATCAAGATAAAAACAAACGGGCAATCCAGGATTCAATCAATGATATCGAACAGTTCGCCAATCAAATATCGATCGAGCAACAATCCAGGATTCCCGAAAACGAAGGAAAAAGTAAACAAATTTGTAATCAAACGAATACAAAGATCAAGAACCAGAAACATTGAACATGAACAAAAAGAAATGAAAACAAGCTAAGTTTTTTAAGAAGAGAAAATACCAAAGACCCAGATGGGAAAGTGGGAGAATCTAAGATCTAAGAGTAGGCATAATAGGAAGAGAGGGCGAGAGGCCCACTTATTCCCCTCTCTCCTTTTTATTTTTATTTTCTCAGCTCTTTTTAGTTACTCTGTGATTTTATGTGATGGATGGATTTTTATGTTCCAACCAGAGAGAGAGCGAGAGATGAATATGTGTATGTGAAGAAGAGAGAGATGAGAATGGATTTGGATAAAAGAAATGGGCAATGAATGTTTATATACAGGGAGAGAGAGGCTTGCCTCTCTCGTGTAAGAATGTTACAAAGCTTGACGATGGAAGATGGTGACCCTGCCTGCAAGCTTTGCAATTTGGTTTAAATATTGTAAGAATTTGCCAGCAATTTTTCCTCTGGGTAATAACGTTCGAACCCCTAATATTCATTGGTTTTTCTATTTATATCAGGTAGATCCAATGTTGATATCGCGATGATCACATTACCCTTGGAGTATTGAATTTGGCTAACGTAAGCAAAAGGGGATTTCAGTCTTTTGGATTATAATTTGAGAATCTTTTTTATCCAAATAGATGAATTATGATTTTTATTTGATAATATTATAAATTTTTTTTCTTTCTTTTTCCATTTTTAATCACTTGGCTCTTCATAGTCTTGTGTTTCTTGTCTTACCATTAATCGTTATAATTTAAAAATTTGTTCGTATTTTAATCTGATTTTATTTTTTTAATAATATATGATTGTTTATGACCAACAAAAATAGATATTAAATATCACAATATTCTAGTATTTCTTTATCACTCATAAATATACTTTAATCTTTTGGATTAGTTATTTAAAATAATTTATAATAAGACTTATTGTATTATTCATTTTAACGAGTGTGCACTGTATTCGATTATAAATTTTTAATAAAAATAAACAAACTTGCGATGAAAAAACAAGAATAATTAATTTTTTTAAAGCTTTATTTTATTAATACGTAAAAAAAATCATAATTGCGTTATGAAGAGGTAAGGGATTAATGTGAATTTGTTTATTATGAAAATTAAATTGTAAACAACATGAAGTTTTTAAGATAAGATGATGAAAAGTTGATGGGTTTAAAACACAAAGGGATTAGTGGATATTTGAAGCAAAATGGTAAATAGAGAAGATGGGGAATTAGAAAGATGGCTTTGTGAGCAAACTTTTTGAGTACAAAAATGGAGAAAAAGTAGGAGAGATGTGTGAAAGACAGAAGGGATTGCTTGTGTTTTCACTCACCCAAAGAATATAACAACACAATACAACCCAACACATAGATTAGATGAATCATCATCAACATAACATTTTGGTGAACATATCACATGTACACCATCACATGCATGCATGGATGGCATCATACATACATATAATATGACCAACGCTTCTTTCCAATTATTGGCAATATAAAATCACATCCCAAACCCTTCTATTATATGATATGTAGGAAAGTGTTGCATGCCCTAAGTCAAATTATTTTGTTGTTTATGGTAATAATAATAAAAATTAACTATAATTAATTACTCGACTTCAATTTTTTTTTATTGAAATAAGATTTCACAAATGGGGTATTTATCTTCTGTAATTAAGAAAAGATTCACAAATGATGGGAAATTATTAGGGTCTTTGAAAAATATTACTAGCCTACATTATACACAACTTGAAACCAATTATATCTTAGAGCCCTATAGCCTCAAGTCATGTCTTATTTAAGCAACTAAAAATATACCATGCAACTAGACAATGCATATATACAATGGGATTTGATTGCTACATACAATTGCCAATCACATTCATAATCAACATTTTCCTTGCAAATTGACCCATTTCTCTTAGTCCATTAACTTAAAAGGAATGTCAAGCAAGAAACTTGGGTGGCCTTCCTTCTTCTTCTTCTTCTTCTTCTTTTTTCTTCCAATTTACTCAATCAATTCAAGAAGAAAATAACATGATCAAACTAAGCTCACCCATTTAACATACGTGTGTATGTCTCTGTGCACACGTATAAATTCAAATAAATTAAGCTTAATTAATTTGGATTAATTCATTTGTGGCAAAATGGGCTAGCATATCTATATATATATATATTTTGAGTTCTAAATTGCATAATATAAACATTATTATACATAGAGAAGAATGATTATGAGAGGAGCGGTTCCCATGTCTCCTAGATTCCTACTAACTTTGGATAAAGAAGTTTATTTCATAGCAATAACTTCAATAAGTGGGAGATCGAATGACTCTATTCCTAGTAAATTTTAGAATAGAAATTCATTTTTTAGCATATTTTTACGAAAAATTATATATGATTTTATTAATTTTTTAAATTTAATGGGAATTAGTATAAATTTTGTATGATTTAGGCATATCATATGAAAAAAAACAAATAAAGTTATTATTTTTAAAAGTATTTCAATGATTTCACTTTTTGACCTAAAATTTAGGTGACAAGAGGAGTGCATGGCAAATCCATGTGTTTTAGGCAACAAAATCAATTCCTTGTTTTCAGGCAGTTAAAAGCAAAAATGCAAAAGCAACAAGACTCAAATGGTATTGATACACTTCTTCTCTCGCAACCTTAAGCCTCTTTTGTCTTGGTCTGTGTTCTGTCCCCCAAATCCTTAAACCCTGAATCTAGCCAAGCATGCGAAAAACCCCAAAACCCCTCTCTATCATATAGAAAATAACAGATGTTAACTATTCCGAGAATGAAGTGTCTAATTTCCCCGCCATTTTCATTCACATCCTTTTTTATTCGCCTCTCAAAGGCGATGCCTTTGGCATCAAAATCCAAAATTTGCAACTCTGAAACAAATTTTCTTAACTCTAGATTTATTCACACCAAACCCATTATGGTCTCTCATAGATCCCCACTTTTTGCTTTACAAAATCGAGACTTGCATACAGAGGCATCTGTTTCTTCACAATCAGGCGAGATTCACGTGATCGTGGGGCCCATGTTTTCCGGAAAAACGACTACCCTTCTTCGAAGGATTCAAGCTGAGACCCAAAATGGCAGGTTTGGTGGCTTTTCTGCCTTTGTTTATATTTTATCATATTATTTTGCTTTAAATTTAGAGGGGTTTGGCTATTTTATGATGTTATGTTGTGTTTTATTGAAATTTGGGGAGTAGTAGAGTAGTAGACTGCGTTTACGAGTACTACAGTAGACAGGTAGCTATTTAATACCCCAAAGCTTTCTTTTTAAGTCATAGTTTTATTGAATTTAATTTGATGGTATGGAACGGGAAATCTGTTTATGTTCCACGAAGGAATGGGATTATCACTGGTGAGATATTCCCACCTTTCAGATCGAGCTACATAAGTATTTGGCCCAATTCAATAAAACATTAAGGTGTCTTTGTGTTCGGGAAGGTTAATTGAAGCTATTGGATATTATGGTGAACGGGATGAAAGTGGAGTCGGAGACATATGCTCTTTTATTGCAAGAGTGCATATTCCGGAAAGAATACAGAAAAGGGAAAAGATTCCGTGTGCAAAAGGTGGTTGTTGGGTATGTTACTAGTGAATACACAAAAGCCAAATTGTTGATAGTGTATCCAAAATCTGGGGATCTTCTGCTCATGTTCTGTTCGATAAGCTGCAGGAGAAAAGTTTGATTTCTTGGAATGCCATGTTTGCCGGATATGTGCAAAAGGGCCTTGAAGAAGTTGGACTTAGTTGTTATTACAAGATGAGAGAAAATGATTGATACCACATCAGTAAACTTTTGCCTTGGTGTTCAAAGCCTGTGCCACTTTCGCCGCAACAGAGCATGGAAGCGAGCCTGTGGTGTCATGATAAAAGAGCAATATTAGAAAAAATGTTGTTGTCAATAGTGACCTTATAGATATGTACTTCAAATGCAGTGGCATCTCCAATGGGCATCAAGTATTTGAAATGTCGTTAACTGGAAATGTCGATGTCCGCGTACTGCCAACATGGAAGAGTCATGGAGGTTTTGAATCATTTCATAGGTTGATAAACACAGGTTTCAGGTCAAAATTACATTGCTTTCTTTGCTGTGCTTTTTGCTTGTAGCCATGGAGGTGTAGTTAATAAAGGCTGGGAGTATTTCTTGTCCATACTAGGAGATTATGGAATCCAACCAAGAGGGCGGCATTATGCAGCCATGTTTGATCTTTTGGGACATGCTGGGATATTAAAAGAGGCTTATGAGTTTGTGCTAAATTCACCTTACAAGGAATACTCAGCAGCATGGGATGCTTTGCTTGGGGCATGTAGTATTCATGGAGACATAGACCTGGTGAAGCTGGGAGCAAAGAAGTACTTTGAATTGGACTCAGAAAATGCTGGGAAGTATGTGGTCTTGGCTAATTCATATGCCATTCTTGGGTCCTTGGACAATGTTGCTGAGATTTGGAGAATGACAAGGGATTTAGGGGTGATCAAGGAGCCAGGATATCACAGGATTGAAGTTTTAGCGGTTGTTCACGTCTTCTTAATGGCTGATAAATTTCATAAACATTCGAAGGAGATCTATCAGATGATAAAAGATATTACTTGCATTTTAAAGGATGCCAGCTGTGTTCCAGATTTAGGTGGGATCTAGTTCAAGTTGTTGAACTTACTATTTCTTTTTTTGCAGAAATGTAGCAATAATAAAATCCAACAAGGATACAAGATATGGGTTGGATTCCATAGTTACGCATGATGGGGTGAAATTGTCCTGCTCTGCGTTGGCCAAATTGTCATCATTTAGACAGAAATTTGGTGCTGATGCTTACAATCAGGTATTTCAATGTGTAAATTGATGATCCATGTTAGGAAAATTGATACTCTGATTACTTGATCCCTAAGTCTGATCTCTATGCTCGGATTTATTTCACATTTGTAAATGTACTGTTTCTTAGTATACATTGATGGACTCTGTAAAATAGAAGGCCATGATTGATTTTCTAAATTTTGGTTATGATCATATTTATAAGCTTTCTATGTATGTGCACACCTCGTGTAATTTCTACTCATGTCCAATACATGGTGACAGCTAGATGTAATTGGCATTGATGAGGCTCAATTCTTCGAGGACCTTTATGATTTCTGCCGTGAAGCTGCTGATCATGATGGAAAAACTGTGATAGTTGCTGGACTCGATGGTGACTACTTGAGGTATATATTTCTTTCCTCGCCTGTCTCGTTTATACATTCTATTCAGTTCGTTGATTGTGAGAAGTATTCTTAACAGAAAGAGCTTTGGTTCTGTGATGGATATAATTCCCCTCGCTGATTCTGTAACCAAATTGACTGCTCGATGCGAAATTTGTGGAAAGCGTGCTTTGTTTACCTTAAGGAAAACGGAGGAGACACAGAAAGAACTGATTGGAGGGTCTGATATCTACATGCCTGTATGCCGGCACCACTATGTCAGCGGACAAGTAGTTGTAGCAGCTGCAAGAATCGTCCTAGAGTCTGAGAAAGCTCAGTGTGGCTCCTGCGTGTAAGAGATATTCTGACTATTTCCGGACTCGTTGGAATGATGCATACCAGTTAGGATGTTTCGTATCAGCAATATGAATATTGAAAGAGCAAAATCAGAATAACTGGATATCGATACTAGACGAATTTTTATTGAAGTGGCGATTATTGTTTATCCTATTCAACTTGCTTTTGTTTTTGTATAATCAAATGCAAAGGGTGCACTTGTCACGTTAACGCGAGGAAATCTTTTGGGCAACGATTCCCAGTTTCGATTAGCTCTTTCTCTGCAATCTTCGATGCATGTCGTGATCTCTAAGTTTTCACTTTGTTTCAAATATTAAGATGGATGGTATGGTATCCACAATCTATTGTGACCAGCACAAAGTAAAACGATAATACAAATTCATTTGACAGTCGGCCTCCGTTACCACTGCTTTCACCTCATTGTTCTCTGGGCTGAGAGAAATTTTTGACAGAATGGGCACTCTCGGAAGGCTTTCGGCATTTTCACGGTTATTTTAGACTTTTCCTCTTTCAAAATTGATTATGTGGGGATTATTTCTTCAAGCTACAAATCGGCTGCGTCTGCGGCTGTTAGTACATTCTCTTCTCGTCTTTGTTTGTACTTCCCAGTTTCTTGCAAACTCATGGGTATTAGATTTGCCACGCTTTCGTTTCCGTCTTTCATTAGATGGTATAAGTAGTCTGTGTTCATGCGCCGTTTTGCTTCTCGGCTATTCCATTCAGTTAGTTTCTATCTCTTTCTATCTTTTGAAATTCGGACTCTGATGTTAAAAAGACCAAAGCTCACTGTACATGGGAGCAAAACCCTCCTAAAATCTCTCTTCAAAAACCCATATTTGCATTTTTCTCATCCTGGTTTAGTAACAACTACTGTAGTGATTATAGCGATCAAAGTATATTGCAAAGCAATGAATGGGAGAAATTACTCAACCATTTGATGTCAATGAGCTAAGATAATCCCCCCATAAAATAACCCCTTGTCAGCTATGTAAATTAATTCAATTGACACTCAAGTGGACACATCCATGGAATTATTTACTTGGGCAGGTTCTCTAGAAAGGTCGCCGTCGTACAGTTGATGTGTAATACGAGTTAATAGTTAAACTTGGAGCCAACGAAGAGTTTAATGTTGTAGATAGTTTGTGCTGCAAATGAAAGAAGAGGGTATAGTTTCTAAAGAATCCCTTATTTTAATTATCAAGGATTACGGAGGAGAGGGTCTGACGGGAAAAGGTTACTTAATTATTGCAAGACCTTTAGGTCTTATAATGCAGTGTTGGATATTGGTGACATGAAAATGACATCTACTTTGTTCTTTGAAGCTGGTTAAAGCTTTGGAAACAGTTGCTCTGCCTGTCTCTTATAGCGGATTCCCATACTTGTTTTCCTTATCAACAACCAAGGTCATGCTGGAGCTTGCTTTCAGTTGGGAAACTTGGACGATGAACGAGAATTGTAAGTCTTTCTGAGAAATTCTTTGGATGGGTTCTGAAGTTGTTGTAATTGTGATTCTTGCCTGATTTTTCTGTAGAGGACATCTTTTGAGAGAATGATTTGCTCTCTGTTGAATATTTTAAAGTGTTTGCACCGCCAGTTGGACCCTTGGGCGCGGCATCGAGGATGAAGATAATTGGCTCGGTTGGGACAACTCTTGGCATTTTTTCAACAGATTATGTTAAGCCCAGAAGACTACGCCATAAAATGTAGGTACCCGGTAAAGAGAAAGGTTATCAAAGACCCTCCAAACTATTATACTTGTCTTACATTTACATACTGATTTGATTACTTATATAATTATTTGTTTTTGTGATTTTGTGGCTCACGCAGAGTTCTTACCTGTGCTGTCAAGCTTGTCTGAAGATTCAACACTAGTCATATATGCAAGGGATATAATCGAGATGATCTACAATCTTTGCTGGTTCGCCAATTTGAATAGCTCCCTAGAAAGATTTGGCATGCGGGAACTTTAAAAGACAGTTCTTGTCCTTGACATGATTTAAAAGATGTAACTGATACAGAGGACATGAAACAAATAACATTTCATTACCAAAACAACAGGACTGACTTGTAACAATGATATTGACTTTGAAGTCTTCAAATACTTTGAACACAAACAAAACTCAACTTCATAACAGAGTATAAAGACAGACACTGCATAACTACGATATCTATCTACCACACTGATTGGGGTTCTGCAATTTCTTACCAACAACACTATTCAAAGCATGTACAGTATCCCATGCACGTCATCACAAAACTACAAGAACAAATGGAAGGAATTGGATAACATATCATGCAAACAACAGCAATGGCATAAAAATAAGAATAATCTCGTTTATGTCAAGCTCAGTTATCTGGAACCCCATCAGCAATCAAATTGTAGACTTTCTTCCCAAATCCTATGTTAAGAGCGTCATAGTTTTGAAGTTTCTTGAGAAGATATAAGTGGAGGAAAAAGTTTTCATTCTGTGAAGAAAGTAAACAGAAGAAATCAACAAAGTTTGCATTCAGTATATCATCTTTGAAGTAATAATAAAGTTTGGATGAATATATTATATACCTTTGTGATCCTTAATGCTCTTTGGATCACAAAGTTTCCATATCTATGCTTGGCAAGCTGCAAAAGTTGATGGTCATCTATCTTGAGAAGATCGTCAACCACATAACGCGCCATTCCTGGAGACCTCAAGCATTTTTCTACCAAGTGACTGCCATATCTTAGTGATGAGACTTCCGCAAACTTTCCTCTGAGCATAAAACATATTTTTTCATTCAAGTTTGGATCACCAAGCCCTAACAGATACTGTATAACAAAGTTCCTGGAAAAATTCCTTGAATTAAGCACCTACAATATGTCAAGAAATATCACTTGAACAATTTGGTTCTTGGTGAGTGACCTTTACCCTGAAGGATCCTTTGCCAGAAATGCTGTATGAGTAGTAATTAAGTCTAGAAGTTGTCCTCTGCGTGGACCTTTCATGTTGGCAATGAAATTGTTTAAGGAGATACATCCCATAGTATGTGTGGCAAGATCTCGAAAATGTTTTATGGCAGCAAGATAAAGGACCTAGAACAAAACAAGAAAATAAAAAATCATATTGCTGAAGATAAATTGTAAAAGATTTTAAATATGACTCAGAACTTCATTCAAATGAAAGATTGACCTCATTTTGCTGATCATCAAGCGTCTCCAAACACTGCATAATAACAGATGATGCTTCTCTATGAAACATCATGTCTTTAAATCTTGTGTTTAAAGCTGAAAGCACAAGAGAAATCTGAGGTGATTTGACTAGTACTTTGATCAGATTCTGCATTGACTGAGCTCTGACCATACAAGAACTTGACATTAGTTCAGAAAAGAATAAAACACAAAGCACAAAGCAGATCGCTACATTTTGGGACTGAGGACGAATTTAATTACCCATTTTTATTGAGTGATGCATTGTAAAACAACTTAGATTGTGATGTTATATTCCATGTAATCTGTCCCAGCTGATACTCACTGCAAGATCGAATAAGCTTAACAAACAAATGACATCCATATTCATCTGTAATCAGATCAAAAGGATACTTGAAGACTGCCTCAAATATCTTATTTGTAACAATCGTGTCCTTCCAAGAAGACAATATTTTCTGCAGTTGCAGAGAACCACATTTAGTCTTTCCAAGCCCAACGATATCATAATCTTGCAGCACCATGAAAGCATTTATAACATCAAGATGTTGATGACCAAGAGAAGAACTAAGACTAGCAATGCCATTGTTCAATTTCATCCCTCTTTGTTCCTCTGAAATCCTGGACAAATTATCACAGAAAGGGTGTTCGTGGTTCGCCCAAATAGCACTGGATTGAGCTCCAGAGCCAGAATTTGCCACCCTGGTACTCTGCTGTTGATAGCTAGAATCATACCCATTTGCATACCTATTTGCGGGCACAGACAGCAAATTCTCCCAAGAATCACCTATAGAAACAATCACAGAAATTACGCACGGATCTTAACAGCAATTTATTTACACACACAAACATACATACAAACACATAAAAATAAAATCTTTACCCACATTAACATAAGCAAAGTGCGAGCAAACGCATAGATACATGCCTGAGTTTCCTTCGCTCATACAAACACATCGATGTACATTGAAAGATCAATTCTTTATACCCATTTACATACATCAACATACATAGACAGAGCGCGGATATGACAATGATTAAATTTTTATACGCATATACATAAATAGAAGTTTCATGTATACCAAAAAATATGACGTGTTTCTATCCTTGTGCACGTACAAACGCATATATTGAGAGATTACCTCTTGCATTGCTCAAACTATGACCGGCCCAGATACTTTCAGAAAACAACGGAGTTGCAGCCGGGAACGTCGAAGAATTTGGTTCTTGGGTTCTTGTTGTTGAAGAAGAAGCACTGCAAGAAGTTCCGTCACCCAGAGAAAGATCCCTCAAAGAAAGGAAGAAGCTTTCAACGGCTGAATCGAAAGGGTCAGACATTTCAGAAGTGGAAGAAACAGCAGAGTCGAGAATTGTTTACGGAAGAACTTGCAGAACAAGATAGCTGAAGTTGACGGGATATATAAACACATATATATATGTATGTATGTATATATGTGTGCGGGCGCGCGTGTTTACAGCTTACATAGTCTGAGTCCGTTTAAAGATTAGTATTTGATTTCGAGCAGGATTACAGTTAGAATAAAAAAAAGAACACAATTTCTGGATTAAGGCGACACATGTGTGTGTACAGGAATGGGTGCGGGAGCTACCTCCTGGTGCTTTGCTGGAAGCCCTTCATCCATCTCAATATATGGCACCATAACAATGCTCGATTATACAACGCGAGTCAAAGTAGGTTGATATTCTTTTGCTTTTGTTTCTTTCTAAAAGCGTCCAATCAATTTCTTCAAAGTTCAACCTTTTTAATATAATTATAGTCGAACTGAAGAGGACATTTATTGAAGATAGACTCGATTTCTGTTATGAATGATATTTTTTTTAAATTAGAATCAGATATTAATTTTATATACAGTTTTCTTTTCAGCTTGGAAAATTCTAATCCACAAGAGTCCATGGATAAGTCGAAGATTGGGTTGAGTGGTAACGAGTCATTGGATAATGATAAAATTACCAAGGGCTCGGTAGGCAAGATTTTGGTTGAAAAAGGTTCTTATCAACATTAGTGCAGGGGAATTTGAAAATTTACTAATTCTAATTAATACAAAATCATCAAACCAAACCCCAATGGAGGACAAACAGATTTGGTAGAATACAGGAAATGTGATGGTAGCTGGTATTAACTAAGAATTTTTTGTAAAATGATACAGCAAGAACAGAAAAAATATGCAAGAATAAAAGTACAAGAAGCCAAAGAAAAACCACTTCACAGAATTCAGCCATTTGATTTGAGAACTGTGAATTACAAATGCATGCAGAAAATTTAATGGCTTGAAAAGAGACAGCAATGTGTTCTGGGATTTTGAAGTATTCTTTCCCTCCAGATTACGACTTTCATATTCTAAACTCTACAACCTCTTTCCAGGTATTTTCCAGTATCGACAATGGCTCTTTTATTGTATCCTTTGTAGTGTTCTTTGCCCTGCAAGAAAAAGAGTTAGTAAAGAGGAAAAAAGTTGCTGAACATTTGCAAGTAACCTGAAAAAAATTGTCTACGCAAACAAGTAAATTCACAGTATAAATGCTATCTAATTCTCTCCTTGCTTTTCAGCTTAGCAAGAAGGTTGTTCTAAACATTAAAAGCAGGCCCATGAACATAACAATTTATAAGGCTGAAACAACCAGAATCATATAATAATCCACATCAATTGTCACATTTTATAGCTTATGACTATAGGTTTGTGAGGATGATAGGCAAAATTAATGCCCTATCCCAGACCATTTTATTACAGAACTAATCCCTCTTCCCCATTCTGTCTATTTTAAGGACTTAAAATTTTTACAGTTGAAATTCATTATCTTGCCCTTCTGACATCATCAACCCACATTCTGTTTCCCTTATCTCGCAATGCCTTCAGTCTGAACCTTATTAAAAGAATAAATTATTCAAGCATCCATTAGTTGGTGTTATTAACCAGTTCACCTGGCAGAATAATCACCCCCTTAATGGTTCTTGCATAGGACTTAGTTGCAATTAACTAGTTCATCAAGTCCAATTGAAAAACTAACATGTCCTAAATGTTTTACTGGTATATCCATTTTCAGAAACTATCTAAAACTAGCTTATAAAATGAAGAAAATAAAAACATCAGCTGTGGAGAAGGCTACCCAAAAATTTACTTTTTCAGTTAGAAATTGAAAAACCCTAGTTTTGGAAAGAAAACAAAGAAAAAAAAATTTTGTTTTGATTTTGATGATACCAGTCCAATGTTTCAAGTCAAGTACACAAAATGATGATCAATCGATGTGAAGCAGATAGGAAATTATGTTCTCTAAGCAACTTACACATCTTCAATCAAGATACTTTTGGTAAGAAGAGCTAGTTAACTGTCATGTCATCCATGTATGTTGCAGTCCCAAACAAAAGTATGGCAAGAGAGAGGTTCATCCTGAAATGTAATCCCAAAAGCTTACTGAAATCATCACAAAAGTAGAATCTCTCTTGAAATCAACTAAAAGTGGAACATAAACGGCAACCATTTGGGCAATGATGTCAAAAAAATATTTCCAAGTGTCTCCCACCAAGCAAAATCATTTATCTTCAGCTCATAAAACCAGTGCTTCAAACTACCCCAACAGGCACATTGCGACTGAGGAAATCTACATATATAGTTCATACCTTCTACTTGGTTTGGATGGTTTTGATTGGTAGCTTCTTCAACAGCAGAATTCATTGATCTTGCAAGATGTTTGACACGATTCAATCGCAACCCTTTTCGTGATATGCCTGAACAACAATCTAAACTAAGTAACTGCAACTCTTTTCGTGATATACCCGAACAACAATCTAAACTAAGTAACCTGACAACATAAACAATCATTAGCAAAACTTGAAGTCAATCAGCTTACCACCGGCTTCATTTCCGTTTATTGTCACATCTAGTGCTACTCTGAGATCACCTGCAGGATCATTCATTGATCTTGCAAGATGTTTTAAATGATTTAAGCGTAATTGCCCAGTAAACTTCGCTAACTTATGAGCTGGAACTTCCAAACCTATAAAGCAAAGTTGCAAGAAACTATAAGTATGCATTTCCATCGGGAAAAAAAAATGGAGACGTCTCTGGAAATGAACAAAAGCTCACTCTCAGACTTTGCGGAAACTTGATGAGAGCCAACGTCAATATCTGAAGAAACAGAAGGCAATGCGAGGCTTGTTGTCATTTGTTCAGATTGCGTTTGGTCTGAATCTAATTTAGAATTTTCAGCTCTTAATCTCCGAAGTTGATAGTTTCTTCGACGTCTAGCAAGATGTTTTTCCCTCTCTTCAACACTCATAGATTGTCTTCTTTGCCTATCCCGTAAACGCCGTCGTTCTCGTTCTTGCTCCTTCTGCAACTTCCGCAACTCTGATCTTTCTACCTCTTCCATATTCAATCCCATTCAACAAATTAAAATTCTTAAAATCAAATTCTGCATTAACACAAGGCAAAGATTCAATCTTTATCATATCAAACTATCAAATGTGAACGAATTTCGGCGACCCCACATAGCTTTAATTAATAAGAATCAAATTTTCAACATTTAACGCACTGATCAAATAAAAAATAAAATAAAATCCCACATCCAATATTTCATATAACATGTAAAATGACTACCTAAATCTCATGGACCTTGCATTTCATGATCATTCATGACATAGAAACTAAATGAAACAGAAAAAAGAACAAAGGTTTGAGCGTGATCGAGAAAACAAACCTGAACTTTTTGTCGTGGGATGCAAAAACAAAAGGGCACAGAAAAATTATCTCGTATTGAAGATTTGATTGTATTGTAGTAAACACATATATTTCATGAACCCAGCTGTTCAGTGGGGACGAGAACTTATAAGAGTTTTTCCTTTTTTCACTCGAGCGTTTCGGCAACCACATCAGTCTTTGACACCAGTTTTTGGCTGTAATTGCTTTATTTGTGTTTAATTTCTGATTTGAAACAAATCCGGTGGTTTAGGATCCAAGCATCAAACGGCGTCTTATTATATCCATACGATGTCGTTTCATATCGTGGGCGTCCTGAGTACCTTGTCTCTTTAAGGTAAATTTTGCCTTGTCAGAAACAATAACTTGTTAGATGTAATTTGTCAGTTTCTACCACTTCAGTTTTACTATCCTGAAGAATTTTCAGAAATGGAGCTATCAATTGCAAATTCTGTGCATGCATTCATGTTTCATTTGACGATACACTCTTGCTCAATGACAACATTCTAACACCAGTTATGCAGTAGAAATTCAGACCTGGCTCCGCATCATTCCAAAGTGGAAATAAATTTACAGTAAAAAGTTGCAAGTACAAGTCCTTCTCTAATACTAGATGAAAGCTACTGTCCATTTCTATTCAAGTTACAAAGGTTACAGCAAAAACACTGGGTTAAGATTTACAGGTTTCCGATAACTTATCCCACTTTCACCTCCATGCTGAAGACGTAGCCATAGCTCTGTTTCTCCATCCAAGATACAGTGCTCCATCATGTTCTTCAACCCTATAATTACTGTTGTATTCTTTCAGCACATCTCTAACAGCATTTGTAACCGAAGGACTTAATCGACAGGGAGCAAATCCAGCCATCATAAGTCGCGATCTCCACTTACTGAGAAGTTCATGTCGTTCCACCCTCTCAGCCCCCTCACAAGCTATCATGTTGACTATGTCCCGTGCCACGCAGTGCTGCTCTGCACTGATTCGTTTCTTGTCATCCCTTGGACAGGCTACATCAATGCACTCGAACATTGCAGTGTAGTAATCCAGTGTCTCAAGGAATCTGTGAAAGAATGGTGATGTATTGGTTTTGGACTCTTGCTCAACAAGAGTCACAACTTTGGGCGACAAACTCTTCACCAGTCTCAGCAGCCGATCTCTATGATTTGCAGTGCTGACACTCTCGTCGGGCATGTGGTGCAGTACATAAGGAAAATTCACAACCACAGCTTCCCCAGGTTGAATTCTGAGATGTTCTCGTTTGACATCACAACCGGTCATGGCAGCATTGTGGAACTCAAATGGGACATTGCATGATGCAGCAACCTCTGACAGTTTCTGACCTACAATATCCAGTCCTCCACCTCGAGCATGTAACGATTGGGAATCGTCAATCCCAGTTATGTGGACAAGTGGGGGTCCACCAGACCGTTTCGCAAGAGCATGGATGAGGAACATCCACTGGGTGCCCTGAGCAATCTGGAAATCAATGATGTGAATTATACGTTCATTCTCCACGGCTTCCCCAATAACAACGTTTGCTGACATGTAAGCAAACATCCAATACGGACAGATACGATAGAGAATATGCATGTAAGACATGAGCTCTGTGCTTGTCGGCTGTTCACACTTCAATGCTTTGTATATTTTACTCCCTGAAAATTCCAACCTTGCTCGAAGACCTTCCAACATATACGCACCCAGCCGCTGCATTGGCTCACCAGAGACTGATACCATCTGCTCCAAGATGTGCATTAAACCTGCTGCAGTTGATATATCACCATTGGATATCGCTTGAGCACAGAAAATCAGCACCTGTTTCAAATCCAAACGAGGGATCATTTCCATCAGCTGATCCCAGTTCCAACTTACTGATGCCGTTTCTTGGCACACACCACTCTTAAGGCAACAGTTGCAGCTGTCAATGATATCTGATTCAGGCCCCAACAAAGATATTTCCAATTCCCTCAGTTTATTCCTCAGTTCATTGCCATCATCAACAGCAGAAGATCCACTCATGGGTGATCCATAAGCATTGTCAGGGGAATGATGAGGATCCAACAGGCATGACTGAGAACCTTGTGGCAAAAAGGGACTCTGATTAGATGAGATGCTGACAACAGAAGGGGAGTCATGAGTAAAACCGGTTATTGCCGAGGATGATTCCAGCGTATAGAACTGCTCCTTGTAGGTTTGAAAGGATATGCTGGCTCCTTGGCTGCTGACATCCGAGCACATATTGCTGTCCAAGATTTGGACATGAGACAAACAATACGGTTCAATTCCTTGCACAGGCTGGTGGTACATTCTATGGATATTGGATTCACTTTGGTGTTTCTGAGATTTATGCATCAAAAATTAACACACGACTTGACTTAAGGCAAAGAATGAGAAGTAGAAATAATATCAATGGCTCTACGACTTCTAATGGAAATGTTTCTTTCACTTGGGAAAAAGCAACCTGCTAATCAGCATATCTTGATAAAATAATCTGCTATTCAATGAGTCTCAACACAGCCAGATGATGTTTTTGTGCGTGGACTTGTTAAAGAATTAACACATCTGGAAAGGAAAATGAAAAAAATAATTATATTGCTTACACCTAATCATTGCAAGCTGATGTAACGAAAAAATGAAGGAAAATAATGCAAGAACAAGCAGTTCATAAAACAGATTTGCTTTTTAAAAACAAATAACACAAACAAATAGACCAAGCATTAAGGTGAGAAGCAATAAAAAAAAACTGCAATTAATGTTCTCTTTCTTTTTCTTCATCTGACTTTTTGGACGGGCAGTTGTACCCAAAACATCAATAATTATCAAATTATTTGACCAAAAAGTCATTCATCTACCATAATATAATGAGATGAACTTTAACAAAGACTAATCCAAAAGGAGAAATTCATGGACTTTTCATTACATTAGGTGAAGATAAAAAATAAAATTACAGGAAGCACCCTAAAATCAGTAGTTACAAGACAGAAAAAATGGAATAGTATTGAAGATCCATAGAAAGAAACTTTAAGGGTCTGCCCACCTCCACAAAGAATTTGAAAGAAAGATAACCAATTTAGTGAATTGGGCGGACTATTCGGTACAGACTTAGGAAGTGCAAAAATTTTAGAGGAAAATCATTAGAAAGATCAGAAGATGCCAGAAAAAAGTACCTGCAGTAAATATAACTCCTAATCTAGCTTATACTTTCAATCATTTCTGGGGAGCAGATGCAACGCAAGAAAAGATGACAATCGAAACAACGTATGATCAAAAGATGGCCCGATCTTCTAGCAACCCTGGTTTAAAATAGTAAGCTAAATCGCCAAAGACAAAGATGATTCCTGGAACCGGATACGTTAATAGTTAAAGCTATGAAGATTAGTAGCGAACAATTAAAGTCAACTCTCATTACAACCTACTCCAGAAAATGGACAAAATATAACAGATTGCGTGTTGATTCAACACTTTGTCTAATAAAAACAGACGAAGCCAACTACTATATGGAGAAAATGACACTTTAGAGGCTAAAAAGAACATGTAGTGGACAAACCGACATACGAACTCAAATGACAAAGGAACAAAGTAAAAGAAAATGTTCATTCCATATGCCAAAGTAAAAAAATTGCGCATTGAATATGGAAAACAATAATAAATTTCTGGTTCTGCCATCAGATTCAAAGGGCATCTAAAGTTCTATGATGACAAAAATCTGAAGATTTATTAATATCCAATCAAGTCTAATATAAATATCAAATCTAAGAGAGACAGATTTAGTTTCAAAGCATTAAAAGTCTCTAGAAAGCAGCAAAGAACTTGTTTTCTTGCATTGAACTCCAGGAACCGAAGAAAATAAACACTAATTCAGGACCTTAGCCACCATTTTACAACAAAAGCAAGAACAAATGAATAAGACAAGCATCATCTATGCAGCAAAACTACATCAAAATCATGTATTCCTATTAAAACCACAGCAAAAACACAAAAGCATTCATTTTTCAGAAAACTGACAGTAACCCATAATCCCATATCACAAAGTACTGACAAAAAAAACCCATTGACCTCAAATTTAACTCCAAAAACAATTGGCCACGCTTTCCATCGTCAACAAAAACAGAACTTTGACTTCAATCGAAACCCATATAAAAAACACACGAAATATACTTAAACTGCAATTATTAATCAAGTTCTTACATACCTTGCATGTAGTGAAGAAGATTTTTATTTTCTTTTCTTTTCCTTTCAGAAGCTGAAGATGTTATGAGATTCTTCTCTCCTACAGAGCAGCCAGCTCTACTACCTCCTCCACTGAAAATGATTGCCGTAGCTTTTCTTTAATGTTATTTATACTTGTACCTGTCAAATGAATCCCCTGACCACTTGAATTAATTTACACGAATACCCTTCCCACGCTCTGTTTGAAACACGTTTCCAGACACAGTATTAGTTAAAACACTATCCTGCTTCTTTCCCAGACTCTCAGACCGTGTGTGGTGTTGCGGCAGTAGTACTCAGTAGTTGACGTGCAAATTAGTGCACAAAAACAGATAGGAAATACAAAAGTTTCTGTATTTCTTCCTTGCATGTGTTCCCGTTTCTTCTCTCGTGCTGGTCAAATAAGCACGAATGGAGCTTCCGTACTAACATCTGCCCTGGGTCAAACATTTAATTCGCGCGCGCGCGTACGGTCAAGCGTCGAACCTGCGCGTAAGGGTTAAGAAAATTGTATTTATTTTTATATATTATATATGCATTATTAAATATATTATTATTTAAATAATTGAGAATATATTTTATATGCATATTATTAATAATAATATTATTATAGTATTTACAAATATTAAATATTTAATTATTGTATCTTCAATAATTTTAAATAAATTAAAATTAGAGTTTTAAAAGGATTTGATTTATATAATATTTAAAATAAATAAAATGGGAGGAGGCGATGGCACACGGATTCGTTGACGATACTGGAATGGCATTCCTGTTAATACTTCTGAAATGGGGGTTCTTTTTTGAATAGGGATTCTACCTGGAAAGCTGACGTAAGCAACTCAACGCGTCTTTAATTTTACCCAACGTTTTTTTTTAATTTCTCAAATTCATCAATTTTATATTAGTTTTAAGATAATAACATTCAGGTCCCTAATCGTTAATAGTTTTCACAAAGATGGAGAACGTAGTTTGTTTATGTATAATAAATCCAAATCAAGTGACATTATCACCATGAGTATTGTTTTCCATTCAACAATAACAAAGGCTAGTCTGGTCATTTTGAATAAGAGACAGGGACTTGTGCTTTACAAATGAACATTATCTGTTTTTGTGAAAACTTAAAATATAGGGATCCGGATGTTATTATTCATCCACTACTTTTTTTCTGTTTGGTGACGTGGCAAATTCATCAACGGGGAGATTGAGAAAAGATTATGGTGTTGCTGAGGCCGTGGTTGTGAATGCGAGACCTCGTCCGTCTTTTTCAGCGCACGTCAATTTACGAGTTATCTGTAAACCACGACGCGTGGACTAAACGAGTGATTGGTGGTCCAGAATTCGACGGATATCAGGATGCCACGTCTATTGGTGGGCCCAACTCTAGTTGAACGGCCATTATCAGTGGTGCCCTCCTAAATAATGGTGGTTTGTATTTTGCCAACGGGGGCATAAGCATTTGATGGCAGGTAGAAGCATTTACTAGATTCCACGTGTGTTCTGATGATAATCACAAACCTTATGCTGTAAATCTCACGGCGGATGCCTTGTTGCTTCTCTTGTACGCCGTCGATTTATTAATTTTTGTGTTCATCGTCTTATCTTGAAGATCAGAGGATGTAAATGGGTAAACTGGAACGATTAGAGCCTGAAACGAAGCTGAAAATTTTCAATTCGCGTCATGGGCATGGGACCTGGAAGGTGTCATGTAGGGGCAGAGGAAATCGCAAGGAATGAACCAAGGACAAATCACAGAATCTCTTAAGAACAAGAGAAGGATTATAAATGGGTTCTAATTCAAAATAAAAAAATCAAATAAAAAGAAGCTTTATTTGATGGTGTTGATGAACGTGGGGTACTAAAGTGCACAGAATTTAGTATTGTCTGCAGCAGCAGCAAGTAATCTCTTTCACCTTTAGTCTCGTGGAATGATCTGCGTCTGAAAATACTTTATGCCAAAGAAGAAAAAAGAGATCGGTGATGGCGGTGGTAGTGGTCGGATAGGATTATGAAGTCAATTATCTTCTCTGCTTTTTTTCACTGGGAAAGAATGGAATTGACACGGAAAGAACGGATAATGTTTCAGGAGAGTTGGAACAAGGAACAGTGAAGTCTTTTTCAATTATTTGTGACTTCAAAATCAACGGAATCATTCCTTTGCTTGCTGGTCGGCTCTATCGTTCAACACAAGTCACCGTTTCTTTTTTCGGACTGAGAAGCCAACCTTCGAGGTATTGTAAAAGGGGTTTTACATCAACTTTGTGGATTTTATTGTTGGTCTTTGTTGTCAGCTGTCAGCTGTTATAGTACATAGAGCCAGTCAAAATGCTCAAGCATTGGACCTCAGATTTAGAGATAAACGAATGTGCCATACCATGTATGCTAAATTTTCATAGAAGCATCCATCGTGTCTAATTTTTGACAAGTCCAATCATGATCTACCCTGACATTAGCAACTTCGCTCATTTGGTAGTCGTTGGTACCTCTGCAGACACATAACCAAATAGTTGTGCTGCCTTTTAGGCCACAGACACGCAGAGTAAGGCCAACCCATAAAAGCGTAGCCCAACAGGCCGACAGAAAGTAGGAAATGGCTGTGTCTATTACTATTTATATTTCTTCAATTTAACAGTGAATCAGTCGCTGCAAGCAGCTGCAGGTTGTTCAAGAACAGGTTGCAAAGAACACGCAACCTTGGTTTGGATTCCAAGATGAAGAAGCCGAAGCTCATTATACAACCCGGGCTTAGTGTTTATTTGCTGATCCTTCACCAGGTAAATTTCTTTGGCATGCAGGTGCAAGATGGTGGTCATGTGGAGGCTGCAACCCATGCACTCTTCCACGTATTGGGTTAGAAGTGTTTGAAGGCTGCAACCAGGTGCAAGAAGTAACCAATGTTATTTCTCTACTTAAAAATGTTTTAAGGCTGCAACTCTCACACTCATCCATGGATTGAGTTCTGGTAATCATCTTAATAAAAGATAGATGAACGTCTTCCAGATTTATCAAGCATCCAAAGCCTACAAAGGACCAATGTTATTTCTCTACTTAAAAATGTTTTAAGGCTGCAACTCTCACACTCATCCATGGATTGAGTTCTGGTAATCATCTTAATAAAAGATAGATGAACATCTTCCAGATTTATCAAGCATCCAAAGCCTACAAAGGACCACTCCTGGAATCCTATAATATATACAACAAAGACCAATTGGTCTAAGATTATGAACCTGACAAAACCCATTATAATAAGAAATTGTTGAACCAAATACCAGTACCCTCTATCCATCTGCAACTTGTACGACGGAAGATATCCAAGTTATTGAGGCAGATCTAAAATGCCCTAGAATTCTCACCTTAAGAAGACTGATAAAAGCAGAAAACTTTTAAGTGGCACAGAGAAGCAGGTCTACAGACTAATTGAGTCAGTGCTATTTATAAATTTTCTTTTTTTTTCCGTTTTTTAGAAAGAAAATAAATTTCCCTCAGGCCTTCTCTGGGTCAATTTAAATAAAGAAAATAACTAAAGTCCTATATTATATAGAGAAATCATCAACAAATGGGAGTCATGAGAGAAGTACCATAAAGATAAATAAAATGAAATCACATTGGCCGAAACTTGAATTTGGAATGAGAACTGTACAAGATTGAATGCAGCATATGTCCTACTAGTATATTTACTGCACATTCAAGACATAAAATTCATCAGCATCAACATAAATAATTCTTCCTTCAATCAAGACGAGCTGTATATCTTCATCTTCAATGCAAAGATGCTGCCATCGCTTTGTCAATTTGACCATATAACTAAGACAAATGCAAACCTAATAGTAACCCCGTGTTATTTAAGCCAGATGTTCATACCGAGACCTTCCACTTCATGGGGATTTAAAAAACAATACATCTACCAACCAATAAACGAATACTTTGAAAATTCCTATTCAATGATACAGTTCAGCCATGGCATCACTAAAATCAAGCTGTTCTAGATCTCCTGCTTTTATTTCCGGTACCCATCAACGAGCCAAAGAGTTCATAATATAAGGCAATAGTTTAAGCTCACAAGGCAAAGGATAAAAAAAGAGATGACCCCCAGTTGGAATTGTTGGCATGATTATGAGTCTTTTGGCAAGTTGAATTTTCAGATTCATACTCAACTTAAGTTGTTAGGAAGGCGTACAGACTGAGGTTTTGACTAAAAACATCAGAGAGGGAGAGTTAACTTTTGCAAACAAACAATGTAGAGGTTAAACCTAAAAGAAAGTCTGTGCATCAGTTTGGTAGCACTGAAATACCATGCTAGACATAATTTTGTCAAATTTTGATTGAGAAGTAGTGAAACACATGCAGCGGTATGTCCATAACCTAGAAAAAGTACATTCTCATGTCAAGGCATAACATCAAAAGATGTAAAATGTAACATTTTGATCATTTTCCATACACTGTTATATTTCAAGTTTCAATTCATGTCAACAGCAAACACATTCCAAAACCCCAAAAAAAAGGTCATAAAACACTCAGACTAGCTCCATTCAAGAATTCTTCAACTTTTGAAATTGTATTCTGAGCAAATAAGTTCTATTTAAAGCAACATTCAACAACTAAAGAAAACAAAGCACCAAATTTGGATCCACCCTCCAAATGGAACTCCATTTTCATCGCGAGTATTCATCATAATTTGACCAAAAAAAAACAGAAAATTCAACAATCAAAATCCAACAATAATCACTTTATTAACAACAAAATCATAACACAAGTAAAAATAATGCTAATTGGGGAATCCACGCTTCTGGTAACGAGCCACCTCACCCTCATTAGGGAAAAACCCCATGAGCCGCCCGGCAGAGTTTTGGTACGCGTACATGAATCCACCCATTAGTCCGATCAACCCACCCGTTACCATCGACGGTCCTTTGAGTCCTGGCTTTATCCCTGAAGCATAAAAATCCCAACTTTCCCGTCAGACGATAAATTATGTAAATTTATAACCGAAAAAAGTAGAGAATATGAGAGAAAAGGACCAGAGAGGTAGCCAACAACAACGGAGACACCGGTAATGGTGGAGAATCGAAGGTAATCGAGGGTGTTAAAGTTGCCCACCACGGTGGTAAATGGCGGGTTTCGATCTATAACTGGGTACTGCGGCTTCTCCGATGCTGTGATGTCTGTGTTCATTCTGTTGCGGTTGCCTTGAGCGTTATCACTTTCTCCGTCGTCGTCCGCGGGTTTACTCGCTGCCTGTTTTTCGGCGTCAGCTGTTAAGTCACTGCATTTCAACGCGTCTGGCTGACAGAAGATGGGTCTGTTTTGGAGTAATTGTATTGGGCTTAATGGGCTGGTCTGTTTTCTACGAAGACGGCCTGAATGCTTGGTGCCGTCTCACAGAAACGGCGTCGTACAGAGAATGGCTACATTAAACATAATAACATGTATGTCCCAAACAATTTTGGTTTTCACAAATGAATGCATGGTTTGTTAATAATTTCAACAGAGATTCTAATCCATCCGTTCAATAGCGTTCGTGAGAATTTCATAACGCTGCCGTTTTGAATTTTTACAATAACAGTAGGAATTAATTTTTAAAAATTTATTTTTAATTTAATATTAATAAGTAACATAATTAATAATCATGAAGATATATTTTAATAAAATTTATAAATTAATTTTGTATTTTATAATATAAATTAAAATTTTTTAAAATATAATATAAATTAATTATTTATTAATATTTGTTTGATAAGGAAGTTGGAACGAAGGAAGCATGCAAACTGCAAAATTATAGTCCGAAACGGACAAGAAATAAGAGGTTCTGCAGGATTTAAAGTTAAGAACAAAGTTCAGTTAATCGAATGAAACCAAACCAACAGAAGCAATAGTTAACCAAGGAAACCTTCTACTACTAAGACTAGAATTAGAACATCAAAGCTTCCAATCACCTTATAAATACGTTACACACCGAAAGACACAGCATTGCTTTCGATTCTAACAGCTAAAGAAGAAGAAGAAGAAGAATAGTTAGTAATTGTCATGGATCCTTATATTGGAAATTCGTTTGTACTACTGTGCGATGAAGAAGCAGAAGTCGACATGTCGAAACTGACCGCAAAGGCGGAGAAGAGGAGGATGGAAATATTGCAGGCTTCCAAGGAAAGGAAGGCTCAGTTGGGCTACCTGTTTTACGTGAACGAAGGGGAGCCAGAAGACCGGGATGAAGAAGAGAGAAGTAGTAGTAGTAGTAGTACTAGTAGTTCTCATGTTACAAAGTCTGAACTACAGAAGCCAGAAAAGAATACAAACAAGGAAAAGAAGAATAAGAAGAAGAAAGATCATGAAGTAATCAAGCAGAAGAAAAATCAGAAGGTTAATCTGTTTAAGGATTATCGGAAACCAGTTGTAGAACAACAGACGAAGAAGACTCGTGGTTATTTTAAGCCCAGGACATGGAAGAAAATAAAGAAGACGATCACTGTAATAATTGTTGTGGCAATTCTGATGGCCGTGCTGCCGGAGAGGAAAGACATTGTCTTCCATTAACATTGAATTTTGTTATCTTATTGGTTTTTTTTTCTTAATTTATATTATTAGTTTTGATTTTTTTTTCCTGTAAGTTACAAATTCGATAACAAATTTTGTAAACATTTAAATTATAACTCTTAATTATTTATTATATTTTTATAATTTTAAATTTTAAATTTAAATTCAAAATTACAATATTGAACGACCGTCATATTTTTACTAAGTGTAAAAATTATTTAATAAAAATAATTTTATAAATTAAGAGATATTTTATTTTGTTAAGGTATTTAAACTCAAAATTTTTATTAAATACTATTTTAAGAGAATTTAAAAAGGTTTAAAATTTTGGTAGCATTCACAAATATCAACAAAAATAATGACCAGATATTGACTATTCATAATTTTTACACTTAAATTCTTTAATTTTAAAATATGTTTTAGAATTGTATACTTATATTTGGTATATGTTAATAATTTTTATCTTACTTAATTTGTTGAGTTTTATAAAGAAAAAATATGAAATATAATTAAGTGTTTATAAAAATTTTAGTTTTTCATGAAACTTGTATTTATATATTTTTAATATAAATATATGCCATAAATCATTTTAACATTAAATTTATGACATTTTAAATACAAATAATATTAAAAACGATGTCAAAAATGATTGAAAAGACGACCATATATGTTTTTCCGTAGGTCAGTATTCAAGTTCGGTTGATGCAACTGAAGATTAAAGAAGACCCCTATCAATGCATGACATGTCAATTACTTTTGAATTATATGAATAATATGTCATACAATGCTTTTACTATTCTAAAAATAAGATCTAGATTCAAATCAATACATGCCTTGGTTAAAAAAAAACCAACTATTGGACCACGTGTTATTTTTGTCTTAATAAGTCACATTTATTAGATTTTAACCATTTTTAATTTTAATATTAACTGAATGAAAAATTTGAAATGCCGTAATTAGATTCGCGACTTATATTTAAAATATATTTATTATTTTATACATATTTTAATACAATCAAATCCATTAAGAATTTAATTTATTTTTAATTTTAGATAAAATTAAATTATATTATGTAATTAAGTCCAAAAATCTATTTTTGTTTATTATGATTTTGGTCTAAATATATATTTTATGTGCAATTTAGTTTTAAATTGAATTTAAATATAATTTTTATTATGTATGTTATTTAAGTTTATTATATACATATTCAAATTTAATTTAAATATTTCAATTTATGCATATTATTTATGTCATGTTGTATGCATAGTTTAAATATAATTTTAATTGTTTATTTTAAACATATAATTTATGTTTCATATATGCAATATTATAATTTGTTAAATTTATGTATTTTTATGCATACATTATAGAGACAATAGTTAATATACAAATTTTTTTTTAAAAATGCATAAAATTTAAGCAAATAAAATAAAATTATATAAAGTATTACTGTTAGTGTAGTTGTAATATTTTATTTGCTTATAATTACACGTTTGAAAAAAATTATGTCAAAAAATGTTAGGTTTTAAGTAAAATTAATTGTGACCCTTTCAATTTTTTTTGAGAGTTGACCTATAGTGATTATTAGTTAAATAGATTATTTTTTATTATGTGTACAATAAATATAGAAATATTTTTTAAAATTTTTTTATAAGGTATAAATATTAAAATATATTTATTAGAATATTTTAGTAATCTATAAAAATTTAACATATTAGAGAGAAATCACAATATCCTTACGCTAAACGAAATTTTATATTAAATTAGGATCATATATAATTTAAAATATTAATTATAATTGATTATACTATATATAATAAATTTTATCTCATAATAATTTTTATTACATTTATATGATTAATTAAGATAAAATATTACATTATTTTTTCTTAATTTATTCACAGAGGTTAATAAATTAGATATAATATAATAATTTTATCATTAAGATATATGAATCTATTTGAATAAAATATTTAGCATATAAGTAGTATTTTATGATTTATATTTATGTATATTTTATATTGATAAAATATGATAATATTTAAATCTTAATAAAATTCATTATAAATATGTATTTTTGCAGTATTACAACCTACAAATATATCTGATATTAATTTAGATGTTACTAAACTAATAAAAGATAATTATAAGATATGGAAAGAAAAAGTATTATTATATTTAGGATGACAGGATAAAAATTATGTTATACAGAAAAATTAATTACTATCTATTTTTAACATAAATTAAATTTTAGAATGTTGAAGCGATTTAATCGCTTCAGTGTAATGTTTATTAAAACTAAAATTTGTGATAGCATATGTTGTTTAGTTGCTCAATATGATATTGATGAACAGTTTGAGTTATCAAATAAAACACTAATTAGTATTTTTATTATGCAATTCTCTTTCGTGAAACTTACCATCAACATTAGTATTAGAAAACACATCATAAAGATAAAAAAATATAGTAGCTTAATTAAAAACTTTAGATGTGACAATGTCTAAATATGTTCTTACGCACTATATTTTGAATTTATTTCCTCAATCATATGAAATTTTTAAAATTTTTTTATAATAGAAATAAAGATAAATAATTCATTAATAAATTGATAACCATGTGTATTCAAGAAGAAAATAGGTTGATTGTAGAAATGGGAATAAATATTCAAAGTATACATATGGTAACAATGAAAAAAAAATAAGAAAAAAAGAAAAAACAAAATACTTGTTCAAGTTGAAATAAAGTTAGAATTTAAATATTTCTTTTGTAAGAAAAATAGACTTATAAAAAATGATTGCATTAAGTTTCAGTAATGATTTATTAAGAAAGTTATTTTTTTTTCTCTTGTAAGTTACAAATATAAAATGATTGAAGTTTATCATAACACAATGCAAATTGACTCTAATTCTATAATTCACATTACAAACGTTTTGTTGGGCATGTAAAAGTTAAAAAAACTCAAAGAGCTGAGCATTTTATCTATTTTAAAAACTAGATAAGCTTAATTGTGGAAGTTCTTGGGAGATGCAGTTTAATTCTTAATAATAGTTTTATAATGAACTTGGATGAGACATTTTATATTTTAAATTTTTCAAAGAATTTAATTTCTATTTTTTATATTTTGTGAAATTTTTTATAAATATAATTTTATTGGAAATAATACTTTATTTGATATTAATTTATAAAATAATATTTGTTATAACATAATATATACTCATACCGGTGTAAAACCAAATGTTATGAATAAAAATTCTTTAATGTTTTGGCTTAGAGATTAAAACATATCTCTGTAAAAAAAAATATTAAAAGGTTAATAAATGATAAAGTATTTAATACTTTAAATTTATTGATTTTGATATTTGTATAGACTGTATAAAGAGTAAGTAGACTAATAAGTTAAAGAAAAGTGCCAAGAAGAATTCGAACTTATTAAAAATTATATGGACTAACATTTATAGTTTTAATATAAAGTCATATGATTATAAATATTTTATCATTTTTATTTATCATTATTCACGATTTATATATCTTTACTTACTAAATACTAAGGATAAATTATTACATACTTTTAAAATATTCAAAATTAAAATAGAAAAATAAGGCAATAAGTAAATAAAGATTGTAAAATCTAATAAAGGTGGTGAATACTGTGATATATATACAGATGGACAAATATTTAAACTATTTATGAAATTTCTTCAAGAATATAAGATTATTCTCCAATACACAATATTTGGTTCTCTAGACCAGGACGGTGTAATAGAAAAAAGAAATCAAATATTCTTGAACATGGCGCAAAGTAGGCTTAATAACTTCAAACTTCCTATATCCTTGTGGATAAAAACTTTTAAAACAGTTGCATACATATTAAATTGGTTTTAAGTTAATTTCTAAAATGCCATTTGAGTTATGAAAAGGTTAGATACTGAGTTTCCATTATGTATGCATTTGGGATTGTCTTTTTGAAATAAGAATTTACAATCTACAAGAGAAAAAATGTCTAAAAATACAAATTTTATCATCCATCATATCACACTAAGTTTATAGAATTAACAAATATGATCAATGAAAAATATCATAGAACACTTTTTTTTGAGAATGATCATTCAAAACCATTCACTTTAGGTACTAAAATGATTGTCATCAACAATATTCTTTTAGCACAAATGAATGTTAATCAAATAAGAGTTGATATTTAATAAAATGATAATTAAATTTTACAAATTAGTGATGTTTTAGTATATTAAATTATTAAATAATCAATTGTGCAACATAAAGTTTAAGATTATATGCTTACATCCCATGAATTATCTATGACTTTTGCATATAAATTCTTTAATTTTAAAATATATTTTAAGATTATATGCTTACATCCAATGGATGTAAACGAAAATTTATAATGAAAATATTAACGTATGAGTTTGAATTATTTCTATAATATAAAGGATTCTTATTCCTAAAAAGAATTAATCAAGATTTGGAAAAACTGTAAACCCCGTTAATACCAAATCCACTCAGCCGTGTTTCCATTTTAAAATTTAGTCCCATGATCTTTCGTATAAATTAACAGGCTTAGCTTTCTTACGAAATCAAACCATTTAACTTCACAGCACAGAATTCTCAAAGAAAATGGAGAAACTTGTTCAAATTGCTCTGAAACTGGTACCAGTGGTGTTGGTGATGGTGTTCGCCGCCTTGCCTGCTGCCATGGAAGCGGCGCCAGTCGATTTACCGCCCTGGCAGTGTTGTCCTAGGTTCCCTGATTGCTGCCGTGCATGAAAGAACGATATTGTGGATATTTCTTCAAACCAGACGTCTGCATGTTTAAAATAAAATTAATGTTTTCTGTTATGTATATCATATGGAGAAGATGTGAACATGATATTTATAAATAAATAAATGGAGTTACATCTTATGCTAGGAGCAAACTTTTCTGTCATGCATGGTTCAGTATTATCTTTGCTGCCAAGTCGCCGTGCATATCCTGCGAAGAATATTAGAGGTTCATCCTCTAAACTACATTGTTTGAGTCACAATTTCCACACGGTTTTCTGAATTCATCATCTACCTGGAAACTTACTTGTTACTACTCAAACAAGAAATCGAATTTTCCACACCTTGAATTCATCAATGGTGTTTCTCTTTCTTTCTTCTGTCTCTTTCTCCTCCTTTATTTTTCATATTTAATGGATATTTATAATAAATTATGGTTCAACTATTATAATATTATTCCTAGAATCTTACCATGATATTATAAATCTAACCACAGGCAATTGCAAACATTACATGAGGCATGAGAAGCTGCATATGGTTGTGGTTGCAGAACAAAACGCGTTAAGAGGAAAGAGAGAAACCAAACTAAGTTGCAAAGACGTGGACAAATCCCGTGCTTGACATGTGGATTACCCTTCATATGGCCAGAAACCTCTGCCTTCCCGTGTTTCATTTCTCTTCTTCAGCGCTACATGCGAATTCCAAAGGAAATTGAAAAGAAATAGGAAAACCAGAATATGAAAATATTGGGAAACTATTTGTGTAATTGCAAGGATACTTCATCGCGTTCGTTCCTAGCTATAAAAACAGCTCTCACCTGCGTTTGTTGGTTCTCATCATTCATCAATTTCTTTACCTTAAGAACCGATTTTTTCTCCATATCAGAAAGCTCACATTTCAAGCTTTGCATGAGCCGGTTTGGTCACGAAAATAGGAAACATTCGAAGCCAAAACCTGTCCCTTCAACTCTGCACCACTACAGCCTACAGGTACATGTGATATCTTAAATTTGGTTTTTGATCGTTTTCTTGGTTCGGGTGGCAGATATTATTATTGTTTTGGCAAAATTAGCATGTCTAGCATGAGCTCTAGCCATGCTCCGGACATCGAGTCTCAGCAACAGGTCTTGCTCATCCCCAGTGACCCGCCACGAGACCATTGGCGGTGGATTTTTCTGGTCCTTCAGGCACGTCAAATTCTCATCTCGAGAGCTGATAGAGCTAAGAAAGGTTCCATTCCCTCTTATGGCGTTGTCAGCAGTGAAGAGGAGGCAGTAAGTTCAACATCTCTGTTTCAGGCCATGAAAAAGAAATTGTCAGTAACTATAAAAATATAACATAACCAAATCTTAAAACGCGTCTCTTTTGGCAGAATGAATCAGCTACCTGATTTTTCTTTTTCTTTTAATTACCGAATCGCCTCCCAGTAGATATTGTGTGTACAATAACAGCCCTCACCACGTACACAGTCATTTCCCCCACCTCAGGTACAAATCGAAGGATTTATTAGATTTGATGATAACTTTGTTATTTTGAAAAACTAAAATAATGATTACTTTTGTCTAGCATTCTTTTATTTTATAACTGTGATCACTAGAAAATAGCTAAATACTCAAGCATGGTGCACAACAATGTTTAAATTCACATGTAATTTTGAGCTACTAGCCTTATGTATTTGATTTTGAGAGCTAAACTTTTCGACTGATTGATATTTTGCAGAGTATAGACATAACAGATTGATATTTTGCAGAGTTTAGAAATAACAGAAGTTGTGGAAGTCTTACCCGCATCACCTCAGCCTTCAGTTGATGTCTATTGCGGTGGAACAGATGACTCAACTGTAGGTGATGCCCAACTCCAATATGGAAACATTGACAGGATTGTGAAGGCAAAGGACTTGGACGCCCTGCATAAATTTGGAGGTGTCCAAGGAATTGCGGAAGCTCTTGACACTGATTTAGAGAAGGGAATCCTTGGTGATGAGGGTGATCTCCATGCTCGATACACAATCAATCCACTGTCCAAAGCGCAAGCACCTACACAAGGCTTATTCCGAATGATCTTAAAATCATGTAACAACTCCGTCATTATTCTTCTTTCTGTGTCTGCAGTGATGTCTGTTTGCTTTGGAATCCAGGAGGAAGGAGCGAGCACTGGTTGGTATGAAGGGGCCATCATAATTTTTGCCGTCATCATTCTTGTGGCTGTCCCTGCCGTGCGAGACTTCCGGTATGGAAGTCCAAAGAAGCTGCCAGAAGAGCAGGAAACATCAGAAGAGAAGCAGATGGAAATTAATGTTCTTAGAGGTGGAAAATTGCATGAAACCATCATTTCTGACGTTGTAGTTGGTGACATAGTGTGTTTGAGAAGAGGAAACAAGGTACCTGGTGACGGTTTGTTCGTATCTGGTGATTTCTTGAAGTTGGATGATGGTTCCAAAACCATTAATGAAGAGAATCCTTTTCTCTACTATGGCGCAAAGGTTGTTAACGGCCGTGGACGCATGCTTGTGACATCCGTGGGCATGAACACGTCATGGAACGAGATGATGAGTCGAGTTAACGAAGCTACTAGCAAGAATCCCTTGCCAGTTCAACTTGACAGGATGAGCAGTAGCACTCAAATTATTGGGCTAATGATCTCAATTCTCATCCTTGTAGTGGTGTTCCTTCGTTATAAATTTGGTAAGCAAAAACACGAAAATGGAGCCCCAGAAATTAAAGGGAGACCAATTCCAATCAAGGGATTAATGTATGCTATCAAGAGAATTGGCATGGAAATAAGCGGAAAGGTCAGCTTCTTGACAATTTCACTTACTATGTTGGTGGTAGGAATGGTGGAAGGAGTACCTTCTATTATAAGCATTGCCATCTTTTATTGGAACAAGAAGGCACTGCGCGACAAGGATTCTGCCTTGGAATCACTGGCATGTGTCAGCATGGGCTCAGTCACGACCATCTGCACCGATAAAATTGGTGGATTGACACTGAACCAACAGGAGGTTGGGATGTGCTGGATTGGTGAGGAAGCTCTCACTGAAGTCTCTGTAATAGATGATAATGTTCATGAAGCTTTGTGCTGTGGAATCAGCGCAGATGTTTTGATGCAACAGAGTTCCAGTAATTCAATGGAGGATCCAATTCTTTCCTGGGCTGCTTTGTATTTGGGCATGGAAATGGAGTTTTTGAAGCAAAGTTGGACCATTGTTTATCCCAATGAAGATGTATGTAGCGAAGAAGGAAGCAGAGTATTGTTGAGGAAGAAGAGAGACACAGAAAGCTGTATGTGCATGCATTTGAAAGGACCTGCAAAAACAGTATTGGCCAAATGTTTGCTCTACTATGATAGTAACGGGACAGCAAAGATAATAGATGAAGCAAAAAGATCCGCTTTTGAGCGAACTATTGAAAATATGCACTCCAAACATCTCCAAACCATGGCATTTGCTTACAAGCAGGTTGATGGCCCAACATTTGAAGATAGAGGTTTAATAATGATAGGATTGCTGGGTCTAAAGCACATACGTCGAACAGAGACAAGAGAAGCAATTAAAACTTGCAGAAAAGCCGGAGTGGATGTCATACTGATTTCGGAAGATAACGTGTCAACGCTGATAGACAAAGATAATGAATATGGATTGCTTTGCAACTCACGTAAACTTGTGCTTGAAGGTGAAGAATTTCGTAATAGGAATGATGATGAGAGGATGGAAATGGTGGATAAAATTTGTGCCATCGGAAACTGCCTCCCTTCAGACAAACTCATGCTGTTGCAATGTTTGAAGCAAAAAGGTCACATGGCAGCAATGGTTGGAGTCAGAACAAATGACACTGCAGCGCTAAAAGAAGCTAATGTGGGAATTGCAATGGGAACTTGGTGCAGTGAATCGGCTAGAGAGAGTTCCAGCATCATCATTGGGGACGGCAATTTCTGTTCCTTGGTCACCATTTTAAGTTGTGGAAGGTGTACTTACAATAACATACAGAAATACGTCCAACTTGAGTTAAGCATGGTTATTGCGGGGTTGCTCATAACTACTATCACGACAATTGCCTTCGGTAATAACTCAATGACAGCAATTCAATGGGGTTGGGCAAACCTGATTGTTGCCGTTCCTGGCGGCCTTGCTTTATTGACAGAACAACCAAGCGAAAACCTGATGAAGAGGCCGCCAATTAGCCAAACCGATTCATTCATTACCAGAACAATGCGGAGAAACATAATCACCCAAGCTTTGTTTCAAGCTGTCACTTTGGTTACCTTTCAATTCAAAAGTAAATCTATCCTAGGGATCCACGACAAGGTAATGGAAAACATGGTTTTCAACAGTTTTATACTCTGCCAGCTTTTCAACCAATTCAACTCAAGAGATCCACAGTCGAGGAACGTGTTCAAGGGCATCCACAGAAACATTTTCTTTTGGGTTTCAGTGTGTGTAACATTGGCGCTACAAGTGGTGTTCCTCGAAATTGCACATATTGTGGCTGGTGATGCAAAGTTGAACGGCAAACAGTGGGGAATTTGTTTCCTTATTGGGGTTCTCTCATTACCTACAGATTTTGCTGCGAAGAGCATATGGAATATGATCAAGAACTGATTTGCAATTTCAGTAAGTATGACACTCTCAGAATCTGCTTTCAATCTCGACCTTCCACTTATCAACTAATTAGAGATTCCCCAGCAAACCTATAATCTCTTTTACCTTCATACTCTGTAGTTTGTACCGATTAATTCTAGAATCATGTGAAGACCCGATGATCAACAGTTCCATCCCATGTATCCCCATTAATTATTAGCAAAGATCAATGTAAATTAGTTCTAAATGGGCTACTTCAATGATAGAATACACTAGTTTAGATTACTTTCCAAATAAGATGACAAGAAAACGAACCTGATAAAGCCTCCAAATCAGTACAAGCAAACAAACATTCAGCCACATGCTTGCACGCCATGAATATTGCTGGGAAGAGACAACAAAATGTTGGCAGAATTGAGCTTTTTGAGCGACGAATTGATGACTGGAAACGAGAAGCTCACGATGAGATTGCATTTACGAGCTCGTTTCGGGTTGACTTCTGTATACAAGTCTTCGTTTGGTTTAAGTTGTAAAAGTCGTATCTTAACGCACCGTTTTGGAAATGAAAAGCTTTGATTTTCTTGTCATTTGGGCTGGCAATGTTGTCCCAGGTTTCCTGATTATTGAAACATTGAAACTCTGAAAACAAAGAAAACGAGAAATCAAGCGAAAGTGGAATGCTGGAAAATCTTACAATTAGCTTCCAGCAAAATCCCATCTACCAGAAAAGTGAAACTAAACCGTCAATATCATTAGCTGTTTCCTTTCTCTTTCTTCTTGGATTATGATGGTTAAGACACATGCTTATCTATGACTCCGACATCAAACCTCTATCTATAGTTTCTGTTCATTCACAGGACATCTTACAAAGAGTCTAAAAGCTCTTTTTAGAAAAGCAACGTTGTAGTTATTTGCTTTTTTTCTGAGCACATTAAAAAATAATTTTTAATTTTTAAATTATAATTTTTAATTTTTTTATCATATTTTTATAATTTTAAAATTTAAATTCAAAATTTATTATATGCGGTTTGGTCACCAAAATAGGCAATATTTGAAGCCAAACTACCCTACAACTCAATCTCGGTTTACATTTCGATCATTTTCTTCGTTTTGAGTGCACAAGTTATTGTTGTTCCGGAAACTTTGGCGCAACAAGATGTCAAGTATGAACTCTAGTCATGATTGGGACATCGAGTCTCAGCAACAGATCTTGCTCATCAACGGTGATCCTCCGCGGGGCCGTTGGCGGCGGATTTCACTGACCATGCAGGCTTGTCATTTTCTCATCTCAAGAGCTGACAAAGCTAAGAACGTTTCTATTCCCACTATCGGCATAATCAGCACTGGCAATGAAGAGGATGCAGTAAGTTCAACCTCTCTGTTCAAGTCCATGAAATTTTTTGTTAGTGCTATCTAAACACAACATAAGGTATCTTACATATCATAGCTTCTTTGGCGGACCAGAATATATTGTTGAATGTGTGCATCAGTAACTGCAGAGTTGCTAATATGAATAGCAAAATTGGCTGCACACAAGGTATTAATACTAGAAGCTTAGAAACATGTTTTTAGGTTTGTAGTTTAAGTGTTCAAAGCTACATGAGCAGTATATTTTCTTTGACTAGGTTTTTAGAATAATTTTCTATCATTTACTAGCTGTTATTGCTAGTGGTAAAAAATTAAGAAATTTGTTGTTTTTATTCTTACTTTTCTATTTGCAAAATCATGTATTTAAGCTTATTATTATTTAATAAAAAAAATAATCTTCTCCCAGCTAAAAACTTACAAATTGTTATCAAAGTTGTCTTCTTAAAGGGACTTGTGAGTGAACCAAGTGTATCCCATTAAAGCTTAAACACTTTGCTTTAATTCATTTAATACATGGATTCTAAAACACCTTTCATAGTACTAGCACTACTTGTGTTTAATAGTGATAATTATAATGTTTAGGCAATCAGAATAGAGGCATACCTAGAGGCAAATGATCTTTGGGAAGCTGTTGAGAAAGATTACGAAGTTCTTCTATTGCTAGATAATCTAACATTGGCTTAGCTCAGAAATCATAAGGAGAAGAAAGCAAGAAAGTCAAAGGCAAGAACTACTTTGTTTGCTGCTATCTCACCAATAATTTTTACCAAAATCATAACCATGAAATCAACATTTGATATATGAAATTTTCTCAAGAATGAATATAAAGGAGATGAAAAGATCAAAGGTATACAAAAGCTAAATTTGGTCAGAGAATTTGAGATGCAAAAAATGAAAGAGTCAAAGACAATTAAGGAATATGTTAATAAACTTCTTAGCATTGTTAACAAAGTAAGATTACTTGGTTCTAAATTTTCTAATTCTAGAATAGTACAGAAAATACTTGTAACTATTCCTGAAAAATTTGAAGCTACTATTTCTTCCTTAGAGAATACTAAAGATTTGTCAATAATTACCTTGATAGAATTTCTAAATGCTTTGCAGGCTCAAGAACAAAGAAGAATAATAAAGGCTGAAGGTTATGTGGAAGGAGTATTGTAAGCTAAATTACAAATCAACCAAGGAAAAAAAAGGCAAGAAAAATAAAAACAAAAAAAAAGAATTCTAGCACACCGGAAGCAATTGTTAACACTATCAACAATAATGGTAGAAAAAATAAAGAATTTCTTTCTTGTAGACATTGTAACAAAAAGGGTCATCCTCCTTTTAAGTGTTGAAAAATACCTGATGTCAAGTGTGATAAGTGCAACAAGTTGAGGCATCATGAAAGAATCTGTAAAAATAATTTTCAACAAAAAAATGAAGTTCAAGTTGTAGATCAGCATGAAGAGAAAGAGTAGCTATTTGTAGCAACTTGTTTTCAAGGCAATAACTCAAGTGAATGTTGGCTAATGGATAGTGGTTGTACCAATCACATTACTTATGATCAAGAGTTTTTCAAAGAGTTAAACAGATCAGAGGTATCAAAAGTCAGAATTGGCAATTGTGAGCTCATTCTTGTCAAAGGAAAGCGAACTGTAGCCATTGAAAGTTGCATAGGTACAAAATTAATTACTGATGTTTTGTATGT
Organism: Xylocarpus granatum; assembly: GCA_019650275.1. Classification (NCBI taxonomy): domain Eukaryota; kingdom Viridiplantae; phylum Streptophyta; class Magnoliopsida; order Sapindales; family Meliaceae; genus Xylocarpus; species Xylocarpus granatum. Next base: position 42,604 of record BNST01000662.1, read on the forward strand.
ACCTGATATTAATCAAAATTTGTTAAAAATGGGATAATTAATTGAAAAAAGATTTAAAGTCATTTTTTTGAATAAACAATGTTTAATCAAATATGCAAATGATAAAGATGTTTTCAAGATCAAAATGAAAGGCAAAAGTTTCTCACTTAATCCAATGAAAGAGGAACAAGCAGTTTATCCCATTATAGTAAGCAATACAGAGATTTGACACAAAAGTCTAGGCCATTTTCATTATAGTGCAGTGCTCAATATGCAAAAGGAGTTAGTTCAAGGCTTACCTCACCTAAAAATTGAATTACTAAGCTGCAAAGTTTGTTAATATCGCAAGCAGGCAATATTACCCTTCAAACAAAGAGCTTGGAGAGCAATTGAAAGACTACAACTGATTCACATAGATGTTGCAGGACCTCAGAGAATTTCTTCACTCTAAGGAAGTAAATATTATATTGTCTTTATAGATGATTTCACTAGAATATGCTGGATTTATTTCCTTAAGTTCAAGTTAGAGGTCACAAGTGTGTTTTGGCAATTTAAAAAATGAATTGAGAACCAAATTGGTTATAAGATCCAAGTTCTGAGGTTTGACAATGACAAAAAGTATATCTCAAAAAAATTCAATTTATTTTGTGAGGAGGCAGGTATTAAGCATCAACTTTCAGCTTCATACACTCCACAACAGAATTGAGTCAGTGAAAGAAAAAATAGAACAATAATGGAAATGGTCAGATGCAAGTTTTATGAGAAAGGGTTGTCTAAAGAATATTAGGTAGAGGCTACAAACATTACAGTATTTTTGCTTAATAGACTTCCTACCAAATCAGTAGATGGGAAGACTCCTTTTGAGACCTAGTATTGTTATAAGCCCTCTTTGAAAAATTTTATATTTGGATGCTTGTGTTTTACTTATGTGCCACAAATTAAAAGAAACAAGCTAGACAAAAAAGTTAAACTTGGTATTTTTGTGGGATATAGCTCAATATTTAAGGTATACAAAGTTTTTCAACCTCACACAAGGAAAATTCTAATAAGCAGGGATGTTCACTTCATGGAGAATGAACAATGGAGCTAGAATATTGCAGAAAAAAAGTTGATTACTAATCCTCTACAAAATCAAAATGAGTTGGTTGATGAACCTCCTGTAAGAGACGTTAGATTGCTTTATAATATTTATCAAAAAATTAATATGGTTGTTCTTGAACTAGCAGGTTATTGGGAAGCGAAAAAAATCCCAAGTAGAGAGATGCAATGCAGGAAGAGCTCTCCATGATTAAAAAAAAATCAAACTTGGGAACTAGTTGAAAGACCTAAACATAAAAAGGTGATTAGAGTCAAGTGGCTGTTTAGAACAAAACTAAATGCAGATGACTCAATCAATAAGCATAAAACAAGGTTAGTGGTAAAGGGGTACGCTTAAATTTTTGGAGTTGATTTCTTTGATACATTTGCTCTTGTTTCAAGGCTAGACATTATTAGATCGTTGTTAGCTATTATAGTACAAAAAGGATGGAAAATCTACCAATTTGATGTCAAATTGGCATTTATAAATGGATTTTTGGAGGAAGAAATTTATGTTGAGCAACCTGAAGGTTTTACTATGAAAGAGCATGAAGACAAGGTCAATTTACTAAAGAAGGCTTTGTATGGTTTAAAACAAGCTCCAAGAGCTTAGTATAGCAGAATTGATGAATACTTATTAAAATTAGGCTTTGTTAAAAGTTTTAGTGAATCCACTTTGTATATCAAAGGTGATCAAGTTAACTTTATTGTAATTTCCTTGTATGTTGATAATCTCTTGGTTACAGGCAGCAATGTTGAATTTATTCAGTAATTCAAAGAAGATGTGATGCAACTTTTTGAGATGACAGACTTGGGAGAAATGTCTTACTTCCTTAGAATAGAGATTAAGCAGAAAAAAAATGAGATTTTCATTTGTCAAAGGAAGTATGCAAAAGTGATCCTAAAAAAATTTAACATGGAGAACTATAAAAGCATGAGCACTCCTATGTGTTAAAAGGAGAAACCGTGCAAGGATGATAGAGTAGAAAAAGTGGATGAAAAGTTTTACAGAAGTCTAATTAGCTACTTGATGTATCTCATAGCAACAAAACCAGATATCTTGTATGTTGTAAGTGTACTTTCAAGATTTATGAATTATGCAAATGAATTTCATTTTAAAGCAACAAAAAGAGTTCTAAGATATGTCAAGGGGACCTTATGTTATGGTATTAAACTTTGCTCATCATAAAATTTTAAGTTGCAAGATTACTCTGTCAGTTATTGGGCAAGATTTTTAGATGATATGAAAAGTATCTCAGGTTATTGTTTCAATATTGGATCAAGAGTATTCACTTGGTGTTAAAAAAATAGGAAATAGTTGCGCAATCAACTGTTGAAGCAAAGTTTATAGCAACCACATTAACTATTAATCAGGCTTTATGACTAAGAAAAGTTCTAACTGATTTGAACTTGGAACAAAATATTAGTACAGAGGTGATGGTAGACAATCATGCAGCCATAGCCATTTCTAATAATCCAGTTTTTCATGAAAAAACTAAGCATTTCAGTATAAAGTTGTTTTTTTTTAGAGATGTTCGAAAGAATGGTACAGTATGTTTGAAGTATTGTAAGACTAAAAATCAGCTAACAGATACTTTTACTAAAACTCTTCCAAGAAGCAGATTTGAGTTTTTAAGAGAGAAACTCAGAATCTTCACCTACTGATGCAAGGAGGAGTGTTGAATGTGTGCATCAATAGTTGTAGAGTTGTTGATATGACTGTTGATATGGATAGCAGAGTTGGTTGCACACATGGTATTAATGTTGGGAGCTCAGTAATATATTTTTAGGTTTGTAGTTGAAATGTTCAAACCTGCATAAGCAGCATATTTTCTTTGACCAAGTTTTTAAAAAAATTTCTTGTTATTTTCTGTTATTTACTAACTGTTACTATTAGTGGTAAAAGATTAAAAATTTTATTCCTTTTATTTATACTTTTCTATTTACAGAATCATATATTTAAGTTGATCATTATTCAATAAAAAAATAATCTTCTCCAAACTAAAAACCTACATATATCAACTACCTCATTTTTCTATTTCTTACTGAAATCACTAGAAAGTAGCTACAAAATCATGGTGCAAGAGAGTTAAAGCCTATCATTTCCAGGAAAGGCAAGAATAGATTCTACATTCCATTCTTATATTATGATGCAAGAGCCACAAATTCTTGAATATGCTATTAAAATAAAGCTTAGTCTTCCACTCCCTTGAGTCCCACCACTGGAATATGAGGGCACGGGTTGACTTTGAGATCCCTTGAATTTAAGAAAAAAAAATGACATTCTAATGCCATAGTCTTGGAAGATTATAATCTTAAAGTTAAAGAGGTCTGTCTAGCATAATTTTCCTTTAAGAAATGCACTTGTTGCAACAATTAACTGTTGGAGAAGCCGCCAGTTAGCCAAACCGATTCATTTATTACCAAAACAATGTGGAGAAACATAATCACCCAAGCTTTGTTTCAAGCTGTCACTTTGGTCACCTTTCCATTCAAAACCAAATCTATCTTACGAATCAACGACAAGGTAATTGAAACCATGGTTTTCAACAGTTTTATTCGCTGCCAGCTTTTCAACCAATTCAACTCAAGAGATCCACAGTCGGGGAAAGGGTTCGAGGGCATCCATAGGATCAGATTCTTTGGTTTTCAGTGAGTGTTACATTGGCGCTACAAGTGGTGTTCCTTTAAATTACACATATTTTGGCTGGTGATGCAAAGTTGAACAGCAAACAATGGGGAATTTGTTTCCTAATTGGTGGGTCTCTCATTGCCTATAGATCTTGCTACGAAGAGGACATGGAATATGATCAAGAACTTATGGGCATTTTCAGGGGGTATGACACGCTTCAGAATCTGCTTCCAGTCTCGAGCTTATCAAATTACTACACTCCACAGCAAACCTATAATCCCTTTCACATTTACACTTTGTGGTTTGTACTAGTTCTAAAATCATGCAAGTATATGATGTTCAAAAGTTCCAAGTATCCACACTAATTATAAGAATTAATCTATATAATATCAGTATCTTCGTATGAAATCAACCCTGATAAAGCATCCAGAAAGAAGACAGCATTTCTAAGTGAACTCACCGACAGCGTTGGCAAAACGTTGAGCGATATTCACGATCGTAACGCCGTAATTGCGTCAACACAGTTGGAGCTAAAGGCTGAGAGTGAGTGCTCGTTACATCTCAGGCTCAGCAGCAGATTGACGACCTCTGCTCAAAAGTCTTCGGGCTGCAAATTTTTATTTGTACGAATAAAAAAATAAAAAACGCACCGTTTCCAACCATTGTCGTTTCATTCTATGAAAGGCACCGTTTTGGTGGTGAAAAAACCTTTCTCATGTCGTCCCAACAATCATCCTGACGTTTCAGCCATATACCAAGTGCACGACGCGGTAGTGGTTAGGGTTGATCTGTCGTTTCCACGCTTTAAAACTGCATGACGTTTCAACCTTCTTTTCATTAAAGAACGACTTGCCGTCTATCTTTACCTTTGGTTTTGGCTTCACGATAGTACTAAGAAGATTATGCATGCTTAGGCCTTAACAATGGCAGGCAAGCAAATCATCTAGAGTATGCATGAACTCTTTATTTAACTTTAATGTCTGTGTGTACAGCAACCCAATGCAGAAATAGTAAATGGGTTAAAGCAGAAGTCACAATTGCATGCGTTGTCTGAAAACATTTTATGTGTTTTCACTTAGTGGTTCCAAACTATGGGAGAGGGCCAGGGGGAAGAAGCATCCGATTTAGCCGTATTTGGCATCTGCAGATTTCGTTTCTGCATGCCATTCCCATCCAAAAGCTGAAGACAAAAACAAAAGAGAAAAAAGAAAGAAAGAAAGAAAGAGAGAATGTTGGTAACGGTATTTATTGTTCAATCAGTCCATTATAACCTACCTCTTATGATTATTGGTTCTTCCCCCTTTGTCTTTTTTCCCCCACACCACTTCCCACTAAAGCTTCTAAACTCAGCAATGGGAAGTTCAAAGAGAGGAGGAGATTTGAAAGAGGGATCTGAAAATAAAAAATGAAAGGAAAACAAAGCCCACCGAAAAAGGCACCGTCTTCTCCAAAGCTAAAAAGGGGGTTTTTTGGGGCAAGCTGACAGAGCATCATCCAATTTATTATTCCACAAACACCCTTCCATGTGCTATTTTCTAACATTCTCTTGGCTTTTCCTTTACGTATTTTTCTTCTTTTGCCCCTTCCCTAATCCTCACCCTCAGCCTCACACACTACACTAAGCCAAAGTAGTCTCTCTCTTAGAGTCAGCTAGATTAGCCAATCAAGCTTTTTCTCTTTGGATTTTGCTTCTTTGCTGCCGATTCTCATTCCCCTCTTTTCTTTTTAGAAGTTTTTTGAAATGCTAAATATATCCTTTCATACTATTTCAAATATCACTGTACAGGCAACTTATGTGTCATCCCATGTTTTTTAGGAGAAAATTTTCTCAAATAGGTAGGGAAAACATGAGTAATGACCCAATTGTGATTCAATCCTCCATTGCTTTGTTGCAAGAGAGATTTAGACAATTGCAGAAAGTTAAGGAAATGAAAGCAGAAAAAGAGCTTCATAGAATGCTATATTATGAGCCTTATAGCTAGTTCTTTCACATCCTTCCACCAACACCTCATGTTTCAGTCTCAGTTTGGTCTCAGTGCATGGAAACTTGTCTGTCGATGAGTTTAGGGCCCACAACGACACCAGAAACATCATGCATTTCCATGCATGCTTCTGCAAAAAGAATTGAAACGGCTAATGATGATGTTGATACTTCTCTTCATCTATAAACCATTTTATTCTATACGTTTTCCTGATCGCGTACTTAGTACGTAGTGTAATCTTCGCAGAGTTACTGCGTTTTGTCAATATCATTATTAGAAATTAATGAATACCTTGATGGTGTATTGCTTAAATCTAACTGAAACCCAAGAGTACTGTGGCTTACTGACCCGTTTTCTGCAGGTTCTCAAGCCTTGAAGAGAATGTTATAGTCTAGATATGATTATTTTTTTATTAGAAACTGGGTAAAGAATACAGTAGCAAAATCTAAATTCTTAGCGAAATGCTCCGGTTTTGATTCAGGGTTGATTTCCTGGCACAAACTTCTGTTCAACAAAGCAATTGGTGAAAGATTGTATGACATCAATTTCATGAACGAGTTTATATTTCCATTAAATCATTATCAGCTGTAACTCTGTTTTAAGACTTCCTAAGGCAGAAGGCAGATCAATTGGCCTTCATTCTCTCATAAAACCAACTACTTGTACATATGCTTTAAATGTGAATTGAATTTTGTCTAGTGGAAGTTCAGATTGTCAACTTAAAACCCCGTTTCAAAATATTTGCTTGTCAACTTAAAATTATGAAATTAATTATATTTGATTAGATCATTAGGATCTATGTATAGAGTCAGCTCCTCTGTTTTGTCTGCACCATGACCATGTTCTTTTATGTTTTAACAGCATGTATTGCAACTGGATAAAATTTTCTTATGAACTTGAACCTTCAAAATTATTTAATAGATTTTCTTAGTCTAGAAATCTAAGATTCTCGGGAAAACGAATGCCAAAATCAGTGGCAACAGAGAGAAGAAAAAGGAACATGTGGGATGGAGAAAAAATTTTGTGGGCATCATATCGAGCCAAGAGCTGATGGGTTATAGAGAACAACTGCTTTCTGACTTGCCCATTCTTTTTTGTATTCTCTATTACTATGGGCCAGGTCAGGTTTGGGTATTGATTGTTGAGATGAGATTACCAGGCCTAGCCCGTAGTAGCGATGCAGGAGAACTCCATTAAAAGATGGAGCTTTCATGAATTGCTACAAGTGGGGAAAAGGACAAGGGGAAAAAAATTTAAAAAAAAACGGAGAACAAGAAAGAGAAAAAGAAAGTTGACTGGATCCAGGAAATCTGTTGTATCATATCCTTTCAGCTTGCTTAAGAATAGGGTTATCTTGATTCTCTCAATGCAAAAGAGATCGTCATTACAGGATCTCGCCCCTTACTTTTTCAACAATCCACCAATAAAGCAGCTTAATAGGGACAATTCTTACACTTAAAAGAAAATTAGCTTGAAAATTGAAAGTATGTTTCATATTGGAATCCAGATAATAATTAGATTGCTAGCCATGCAAACTGATTAAATTGTCAACAAGTTCCTTCAAAAGAAAAAAAAAGAAAAAAAGTTCCGCCAGTCAGAGTAATTTTAAACTGTTAGCTTAGAATCCAAGGAACTCACAGAAAATGGAATCTGTAGCTTTGGGAAAAGCTAATAACTTCGTAAATATAGAACAAGGAAACTATTTGGAGATGTGCTAGTTTCCGGTTCTAACTGCACAATGTCATCTGCTTTGTTAAGAATTCTACTACCTTTCCTTCTTGTCATTTCAATTCTGAAAATATCAGGTAGTTAACATGATCTGTAATCATAGCTCCAGTTAAAAGGGTCGTTGAATATTAACTATTTGTTTGATTTGTAAACCAGATGGGCAATTCGCGGAATGGTGCATAGCTGATGAACAAACCCCGGATGAAGAACTGCAAAGAGCACTTGACTGGGCATGTGGAAAAGGAGGTGCAGATTGTAGCAAAATACAAGTGAATCAACCTTGTTATTTTCCTAACACTATCAAGGATCATGCATCTGTTGCCTTCAATGACTACTATCAAAAGTTCAAGCATCAAGGAGCTACTTGCTACTTCCATGCTGCTGCTATGATCACTGATCTTGACCCAAGTAAGATTATGATTAATAATCTAAGAAACTAACTTATTTCAGTTTCTGTTAATTAGTAAATTGATGCATTCCTCAACTTATCTTTGGCAGGTCATCATTCATGCAAATTTGAGTATCGTTCATGAAATGAAATGCAGACGATTTTTCCATGTTCTCAATTCCTTCTTTTTTTTTCCCCTCGTGGGATGTTGTATTTTCGTCCTTAATTGCAAATGGCAATGGATAGTTTGATTTTGTTATCTTGTATGACAAGGGACTTTATTCAATAATCAAACTGCCTACCAATTATTAATTGTCGTGCAGTTCGGATTGCCAATTCTGGTTCTGGTTTTGCAGCATAATGCTAGAAATTACAACATGTTTGCTGCAAAGACCCACGGTTAGAGATCGCCCTGTCCAATGATAAGGCTAATGATATTTCTTCCCTTCCTTCTGAAACACCTTGCTTGAGATGCAGCATCAGCTTCAATCCCTCGTTAAATTTCCAATTTCCATGACTTGTAAGCATCTCTTTGCCATTACTTAACTGCCTCTCTTGTGACTTATTGAATCTTCGGGGATTGGAGTCGGAGATCGTGCATATCGTCAATTTTTTGGAGAGTGATTGAAATGCTCTTGCTATCTCATGGCTCCCATTCTAAGAAATGTCTCCATTTTTCTCTTTCTTTCACTATTTCATTTAATATTTATTCATACCCATGTGTGAAAATTTAATGCGATGCAAGGAATTTATAATGCTTGCTCATATGTATGGACCAAAAGTAAGGCCAATGTGGCAATGCAATTCCATCACAGTCCACCATACCCAACACACCTCCCAACTCCCCACTCCCAAGTTCCATGTTTCAATCCCTTTTTAAAAAACTGAAAAATTCATAACATGTTACATAACAAGGATAGATGTGAATGATCACTTTTTTTCATAGACATGAAAGAATGGAAGGAAATTAAGAAGTGGGTAGTGGAATTTGGTAGGTGGCGGTGCTATTGTGCAAGCTTCAATGCCAGCTTCAACATTAGCGGTGCTGAAAGAAAGTGCGTAGAGCTGGCTTCCAGATTAAAAGAGAATTTTGATCTAAAATGGCCACCGTCCATCCATCACTGTGACATGTGAACACAAACCCATAACCTACCCGTCCAAATTTGGCCCACCACTAAGAGAAAACCAGCAACACGTATGCAACTTTAATAATTTGATCAGCGTTTTCTGTTGCGTATTTTGTTCCAGCTTCAAGAAAACTATCAAATAACCTTATGCTTTCTTTATTTTTTAATACTTTTGTTCTTTCTAGCCTAGTTTGGAGTATAATAGGGAAGTGGGTCATCATAACGCTACCATCATCTTCATTCAATCAGAGAATTAAAGGCAGCTATTTCTCTTTTACCCTTACCTGACAACCTTCTCGGGACAACAAGTCTTCGCCATTTCCTAGAAATAGAATTAAATACCCCAAGACTCGACTAAAAGCCTTTACTCCGAACGTTTCTCTCACGTTTGATGTTGCCTCGTTGTGTACAGTGACGCGGTCTTTGTCTTCGGACTACTACATTTCTAAAGCTTCCATCTTTTACCACTTGTCACCCTCGTACGGCTTTTCAATCATGTATTTAGCATTCCTCCACCACGAAAGCATGCATCTGATAATCAATAAAAACAAAAATCAATCTGTTTTGTTTTGTCGGGCAGTCTATCTTCTATTTAAGAAGTGGAACTTTATGATTGATGTTGTGTAATGCTCAACTCTCTTATTCTTCATCTTCTTCTTTCTTCTCCTGCATTTTGTTGTTTGATAGTTGATTTTTGGAAGAGATGAGTTATTTGGGAGTTGGTGTGAGTCCTGGGAATGTGCCAGTTTTCCATGGCACAATTATGAAAGTTGTCGATCGGAGAATGAGACTTGTTGAGTTGATTTTGAGATGCGTAATCTGTGGTTTAGGTATTCTTGCTGCTGTTCTTGTTGGAACTGATTCCCAAGTCAAAGAAATCTTCACGATTCAAAAGAAAGCTAGATTTACAGACATGAAAGCACTTGTGTAAGCTTCTAAAAACTCTCCCTAATTTCCATCTATTTAGTATTTACCTCTCTCAGATTTTTCTCTTGGTATTCAAACTCTTGTATTTTTCAGGTTTCTGATCATAGCCGATGGGATTGCTGCTGCATACTCATTGCTGCAAGTTCTCCGCTGTGTTGTTGCTATGATTAGGGGAAGTGTGCTGTTCAACAAGCCTTTAGCTTGGGCAATTTTCTCCGGAGATCAGGTATTTTTTTAAATCAACAGTAAACCTTAATCCTTATTAGCATGAAATAAAACTTGATTAAAAGTTTAAACCCATGTTATAATTGTGGCCCTATTTCGGATGGGGACCATGAGGAAATTACTCTAGATTGTCGAAACAGCATTGAGTTCATGTTCAATCGTCCATCCAGCAACTTCTTAGAAAGCGATTGATCCCAGAAAAACAGTAATGTTTCTGAGAAGAATCATTCAATGCTATGGTTGACTTGCGGTGCAAATTATGCTGTAATGGAAACTGGTGGGCCCTCCTTGTTTTTAGTGTGCTTGCGGGGCTTGTAAACAGACCGAATTTGTTATTTGTCACGGAGAACGTTGATTTGCATCAAATCTTTTATCTTATGTAAGTTTCTTGATACCAATTACTTCCTTGTTAATGCAGTTGATGGCATACTTGACCGTCGCTGCTGGGGCTGCTGCTGCACAATCTGCAGCGTTTGCAAAGCTGGGACAGCCAGAGCTGCAATGGATGAAGATATGCAACCTGTATGAAAAATACTGCAACCAAGTGGGGGAAGGAATTGCGGCCGCGCTATTGGTTAGCCTGAGTATGGTGGTTCTGTCTTGTATCTCTGCTTTCAGTCTCTTCCGGTTGTACGGCGGCAGGAAGGCCAAAAATGGTGCAAGGTGGTAGCTTGCTGATTCATAAACTGACCGAAAACACCGAGCTCTCTAGTGTTAGAAGCTTGGCGTATTTTTGGTGGTGATTATGGGACAGTCTCCTTGCCTACTTGATAATAAAACAACGCAGAGTTTTGTGTAGATTATGATCTTTTTATCAAATCAAGCCATGACCTACGATTATTGCTTAAGACAACCCCCAATTTATTAAATAATTAAGATAAAAATTTTATTAAATTATAAATTAATTATAAGTAAGACATCAAATTGATTGGGCCCTCCTCAAAAATGAGTTCCTCATTCTGCGGTAGGACTCAATGTTGGGTACTGCTTAGTTTGTTGAAAAGTGCACTGTTGTGTGGAACGTTGTGGACACGTGCATGGAATTCTAACCAATTAAAATCATCCACGTAAGCAACCGGAAAACCAAGCCAATCACACAGGCTTTTTTATTCCACAAGTCCAATCCCCGAAAATATGATTGGTCATCAAAATCTCTTATGCTCCACAGAATTCCTCCCACCGTTGATCTAGGCGAACTCCATTTCCTCCTCCCTAATCCAGCTTCAGAATCCCTGTCTTAAAACTCCCGAGAAGAAATAAAGAAAAGAGGATAATAGAGAATTATTATTATTTTTTTAAAGCAAACAATAAATTAATCGCCAATCGTTGAGCAATTCAGAGGTGCAGCAACTGATACAGTGTTGAATCGAAGGAATAGAAATGGCAGAGAAGTTTTCGCCGACGCTAAGAATCGGGGATCTCAGCGATTTTATAGCACCGTCGCAGAATTGCGTGGTTTCTCTTAAAAAACCGACCTTTAAAAACCCTGATAAACCCCAGGTGGATTCATTATTGACCCTTTCGATTGTTTCAGTTTTTATGTTTTGTAGCCCTTTTTATTTATTTTTGCATTTTATGTGTGTGTATGTGTTTTTTTGGGTTGAAGGTTTCAACTTCTAGTAAGCAGCAGACGGAACCAGTGAAAATATCACTCAAGGATTGCCTAGCTTGCAGGTAAAATTTATTGTTTTGTACAATTTGATTGCTTTTTTTTTAATGTTGCCCAGATGAAAAGTTTAAAATTTTATAATGTTTTTGGACCTGTGTAGCGGATGCATAACATCGGCGGAGACTATGATGCTTGAAAAACAGAGTTTGGATGAGTTTTTATTAAATATTGATAAAGGGAAAGCTGTTATTGTTTCACTTTCTCCACAGTCAAGAGCTTCCCTTGCTGCCCATTTCAGTATCTCGCATCTCCAGGTAAAACGGGGATCAAGTCTTCTGCTTTTATAATATTTTTTTATAGGTTTTGTGGTCTCATGATTGAGGATGATAAATTTTAGGATTTGAGCAATCGGGTATTTTTCTCAGTTATGATAATGTCTAATATTGTAATGTATTGAGTTTATGAGTTTAGTGCATATTTATTGAAAGATTTTGAATGATTAACAATTGCGGTTAGTCAGGAAGTTAAGTATTTAAGTTAGATTCTTGTTTGTGACAATTGTATTAAACTTTTCAGGTTTTTAAGAAACTAACAACATTCTTGAAGTCTTTGGGAGTGAAGGCTGTTTTTGACACAAGTTGTAGTCGAGACATATCACTCATTGAAACTTGTAACGAGTTTATTAGTCGGTACAAACAAAGCCTAGGATCTCATGACAGAAGGTCTAAATCATCCCTCCCCGTGCTGTCATCGGCATGTCCAGGTATATAAGTTTATCTATATTTTATGCAAATATTGATTATGTCCTTACGCTTTAAAATCACAACACCTTATTCATGGATGTATGGCATGATCAATAATCAATAGTAGTTGCTTAGAGGCTCTGGAAGGATGCCTTGCTTGTGAAAACTATTGTACAAACTTCTTTCACTGATTGCAGGTTGGATCTGCTACGCTGAAAAGCAACTTGGATCTTATATTCTGCCTTATATATCTTCTGTGAAGAGCCCACAGCAAACAATTGGTGCTACCATCAAACATCATATTTGCCAAAAGTTAGGTCTCAGGTAATAAATTCCCTAAACGATTTTATCCTGAAGTGGTGTAATTGTGATGTGAAGGCATATTCTATTTTGAGCCATTGGATTAGGAGAAATAATGGGTGCAAAGTTACAATTTTAAGTGAAACTTTGAATATTTATTGTCGATGCTATGTTGTTAGTGAATCATTTGATTGTTTGTTATTTGTTTAATAGGCCAGATGAGATTTACCATGTGACTGTGATGCCTTGTTATGATAAGAAGCTGGAGGCTGCCAGGGATGACTTTGCTTTCCTCTTGGAATCTCAAGAAGAAATGTGTAACAGTGAAGGACTTCAGATTGCTGAGGTTGATTCGGTCTTGACATCTGTTGAACTTTTAGATTTGATACAGGTGGGATGAAGGTTTACATCTGTAGTAATTAGTATAAGAATTTTCATCGTAAACAATTGTTTTTGTTTTTGAAGAATAATGTATAACAATATACTATTTTCTGTCAAATTTATACAGCTAAAGACTGCGGATTTTAAAGCATTAGAGGAATCTCCTCTTGATAGAGTGTAAGAACCACAATAACTCTTCTAAGGCTCCCTTCCCATGCCACTTAGAGTTGCTGATTAAAAATGGAATCTGTTGTGACAATGCTGCAGTTTAACAAACGTCGATGAAGAAGAACATCTTTATGGGGCCCCTGGAAGTTCTGGAGGTTATGCAGAGACAGTATTCAGATCTGCTGCTAAAACATTATTTGGAAGAGTTATTGAAGGGCAGCTGAACTTCAAAACCATAAGAAATTCTGATTTCCGAGAGGTGACTCTGGAAGTAAGTTTTCTGTTTCAGTTTGGATCACAGCTTAAAGGAATGTGAAAAGCTTATCTTTGAAACATAAATTTCTGTAATTATTTTAACAGAACTAATGTGCAGTAGTCTGGGTATGGGCACTAGGACTGAGAAGCCAACTGGTTTTCTATAGATTAAGATAAGATTAAGTTAATATACATTTCCAGTTTACCAAAGACACGTCATTACGCAACTTGTTGTGATATACTCCATTGCATTGAAGAAAATCTGGGGCTCACATATTTAATGCATGTTAACTGTGTTATGACACTTTTATCTGCTTGTGATGGTAGGTGGAGGGAAAAACCGTGTTGAAATTTGCCCTATGCTATGGCTTTCAGAATCTTCAAAACATTGTTAGGAAAGTAAAAATGCAAAAATGTGATTATCATTTTGTAGAGGTCATGGCATGCCCTTCAGGTCAAAGCTTTCTTTTTCTTTTATTTTTCCTCTAATCTCATTAATATGTTTTCATTGAAATTGAATTTGAATAGGTATTAATGCATGAACAAATTGATTCTACAGGTTGCTTGAATGGTGGAGGTCAAATCAAGCCAAAGACTGGGCAATCTCCAAAGGATTTGATCAAGACATTAGAAACCATCTATATGGACAATGTAAGTTGTTCATCTGTAAGCATTGACATTTTGCTATGATTCAAGTAATATAGTTTGAAACACTTTGATGGTCAATTTATACCAAAAAATGTACTGCTTATATTTTTATTGAACTTGCATGTAATATGCAATTTTTATCTTTATTCTTGTAACCTCTGCCTGTAAATTGAGCTTGGTTGTGCTTCCTCATTTTAACTAATAATTTTTTGATAAATGGTAGGTATTGGTAGCCAATCCTTACGAGAATCCAATTGTGAAAAGCTTATACAACGAGTGGCTTGAGCAACCTGGTTCGGAGAAAGCAATAAAGCACATGCACACAGAATATCATCCTGTCATAAAAAGTATCACCGCTCAGTTGCACAATTGGTGAAAGCTTTTACCATCTCATTCCCAATCGTAGACAGTTTAGGAACTTAAAATGCTATCCTTCTGCCCCATGCCCTCACCAAGACATAGCAGCAACATCTCAAACATGAAAACTCTTACAGTGCTGGCATCACGAGTCCAATTTTGATAGAGTAAACATATGTATTGGTATTTACCGCGTTGACTTGTGTGCATACTCTGTATTAGAAATACTACAAGTTAGAAAGAAATTGTCGCGGCAGTAATGGTCCCCTGACAACGCTGAAATAAGGTTCCGTTGACTCATGTACATGTCATTTGTTTCGAGACCTGGCATTCTCATTTTTGTAAAATTGTTGAACAGGTTCCGGGGGCCATGGTTGTGTAATTCTTCATGCCCTGGAAAGTAAATAATGTTCATTGCATTGGGTTGATTCTTAGTGATCAATAACAGAAATTGGAGAATTCCTAATACATTTTGACTACAAAAATGATTTGTCATCCAGGATTTTCTAGGTCCAACGACAGTAAATGGTATCGTTGTTTTAGAGAAAAAAAAAGGGGAAAGAAATCCAATTGATTTTAAAAACCTTTCTTAGTGAGATACTGAATTTATGGCTTTACTTCCATTAGACATCCGACTATGAAAGGATAAGCGTTCAGTTTCGGACACGTAGCTATAAAACCAGAACACAAGCCCCATGTTTCGCTTGTAAAAACTACCACCCCTTTTGTACTTTCTCCCAATAAATAAAATCCAAATAAAAAAACAGCAATTTCTCAGCCAAACTCCAATTTTTTTTTCCTGTTCTAATCTACGAAAGATGGTAGATTTCTCAAGCTCGCTTCTTTCTTATGATAAATTGGATCAGGGATGATAAGTATGTAGTTGTGTTCGATTTCTTTTTGGTTGTTGACAGTGTCCATGGTTTCTTGGATTTGGCAGACGACGTCGAAGCGCCTGGCAGAGAGGAAGAATGCAAGGTTTCAGAGGAACGTTACAAGGAGAGGATCCGTTCCTGAAACCACCGCAAAGAAAGGATATGATTACCCAGTTGGCCCGATTCTGCTTGGCTTCATCGTCTTCGTTGTTGTCGGATCATGTATGTTTTGTTCTTCAAAACTTTTTAGATTTCCCTCGTTTAATTTTTGAAGTAATTGATTTCATTCCCCCTTGTTTGTTTTGCAGCTCTGTTTCAGATAATCAGGATGGCAACTAGTGGCGGCATGACCTGAGGAGCTCGAGAAGGAATAATGTAAGACAGAAATCGTAGAATAATGCAATAAGTTAGTGTGATGTTAGAAAATCAACACCTGTTTCATATAATAACACATGCTGCTGTTCCCTTAATGTTTTCTAGATATAGCAAGAGTTTGAATCATAAATTTAAATATACAACGTTTCATTAACAGTAAATCATGGCTACATTGCATTTTCAGCTCTTTATTTTTGCCATGAAAAAAGCACCATATTCAGCGAGGAGCTATTCCCATAACTCTAAATCAAACACTGCTTTGACTGGATATTGATGTAGATCAAAAGACAACAGAAGGTGAAGCAAAGGCATACCTGTGAATCTTTTGATAACTGATGAATAATTACAAAACTTTATGGAACATTTGCTTGCCGTTTATGTGTTTGCTTTCATCTGACTTGCGATTTAATCTGGCCATTCTGCTTGAAGTGTTGGAACTCTGGTAACACTCAGAACTTTTGGTTAGCTTCTTGTTTTGAGAGTTGAATCCAAATTCACTGCTCATTTGCATATTATTCTCGGATATGTTTTCATCATCAAGAAAATCATAACCCAATGCCTCAAATTCCTGCGTGTATTTACTCGGTTGATTATTTGTGTACCTTAAGGATTCATATCAACCAAAATTGCCTGCTTAGTTCTTACCTTGCTCTTTTTCTTGGAACGTGATGGTGTTAAACAAGGGTTCACATCCCTCAGGAACATGCCATCCGGACTTCCAGGTGTAGTTACATCCTCGGAGATGAATTCCTGAATAAATTTTGAGCGCAAAGTTCTGTGTCCTAGAATTTACTAGCCCTACTTATATCTTCTACATGGTCGAGTGGACAGTTTCAACTATGTATTCAATAGAAATTCAGTTTAGGAAACTACCAAAAAACACAACAGAAAATCCATGGAACAGTGGTAGTTTATATAGCGTGCTCACCAAAGAGTTAGCTGCCTCTTCATGATCATACGTTGGTGTCCTAGGCCAGCAGCCATGGCGTCTGGCTGAACATTTTTCAACTTTTACCTGCTTGAGCAATTTAATCAGAAACATAGTAGGCTTCAAGTATCAATTTCATTGATTTGATTCTGGAAGGTGAGAAAAAAATGTAAAAATTAGTACGATATATACCTCAGCTCAGAACCCTGCTTCTCTAGAAGTTCTTGAAGATGAGAATTCGTTGCATAGGGGAATAATATTGCACTCTTCAATGCCTTAATTTCTTCCCTTTGCTTCAAGCACAAATCTTTGAGCTTCGCAACCTGCAAAAACAGTCCACAAAAAGCGTTGACATTACAGAAAAATCCCAAATGTGTCCTACTGTTAATTAAATTTTTATAGAACTCACTTCATTAGTCTTCTCCTCTAGCAGAATCTTGAGCTGAGAAATCTTAATCTCTTGCTCCTTGCTAGTATTCAAAAGCCCTCTTTCACTCCTCAAAACCATCGCCAAAGTTCTCGTATTTGCATTATTGCCTCCCTTCACTTCTGTTAAATCTTTCACTTGCGATTTCTTATCAGCTTTGTTACCAAATAACTTCATCTGCAGCCCCCCAAAATTCCCACCTTTCTTCGCTGTCTTCTTCAGATCCTTCGTTGTCACATCAGCCGGTATCACCAACCCCACCGTTCGATTCGATGACCCTTTTGTTTTCAAGAGCGATGACGCTGACCCTGATGACGTCTTCTTCTCCATGAATTTCTTGACCATGTTGGACAAGTAGATGTTATTATTAATCTTCCTGGTTGACGACTGAGATGCGATGATTGCACGATTATTTGAACTGGGTTTCTGAGTTTTGAGCTCAGTCGAGGAAGACGGATCTGAGAATTACGAGGATGTTGAAGAACGCGAATCGAACGAGTTGTACCTAGTTGCCATCGGATTTTTTTGTACTTGGAACTAAGAAGAACAGAAAAAGAGGGAATTCGTTCAGAGTGAAGATTGAACGAAGAAGAAGAAGATTTGATTGAAGATTATATTTTGTGATGTTGTCTGAGTCAGTGTGTGGATGGAGTACATTTGAAATGGGTATTTCGGACAAGCTGATGACGTGGGATTCGAGTGCTGTCTGAATTCAAAAGTTTGGTCTGGCGTGAAAGGCGCGGCATTGTTCCCTTAGTTGAGCTTCATGAATTTGAATTGCAGGGATGATGGGATAATAACATTTGGATCCCTAATCTATTTATATTTTTATTAATTGATATATTATTTAGAAATTTATCAACAACAATTTTGTGGAAAATTTTTGAGACTATCACAACTCGAATCCCAATGTTTCTTATGGTAGGGTGGTTGAATAATTCTCATTGACATAATTAAATTATTTTTATAATATTTAATTTTATACATAATAATATAATATAACAATACAAAACTTACTAATAAATAGTATTTTAGTTAATTTACCAAAAAAGTAGGACCTATTTGGTAAAACTATGTTCTTATTGTCCTAATATAAAAGAATGGTGACCCTAATGTTATTACCAAGTGGCTAGGATCAAACGCACGAGCCAGGCCCGGTTGACCCGGGTCTGACAAATCAAATCCATGAGGTCGGATCAGGCCGATTACCAGTAGAAAACTACCCAATCAACTCATGCAAACAATGGAATTGGGCTTGAACCATTCAAGAATGAAACACACACAACCGTGGCTGATCAGTTTTATTACACAGATTGAATGAATTTTGCTTGGATTGCACCTGTCAAGGAATGCAAGGAGTAGCGACCAAGTACAAGTCATTTTTCCTAGCCACGACTGAACCAAAGGCTTCAGCCATGTCAAGTTCATCTGGTTCGATACCATTAGGGAGTTTCCAATTGAAGTTATACAGAATCTGGGCTAGAGGAAGCTCTAGGTGGTGCACACCAAATGAAATGCCCGGACGCATCCTCCTTCTTGCTCCAAACGGGAAGTGTGTTCGAAATCAGTCCCCTTGAAATTTATGGAACTTTCACTGAATCTTTCCGGTAGAAAACTCTCAGCATTTTGCTAATACTCCGGATCTCTTCCGATTGCCCACACATTCACAAACAGCTTTGTTTTGATGGGTATTTTTTAACCATTAATCTCGCATTGTTCCCTGCACTTTCTTGGGACTAAAAGAGGAAGAGGAGGGCGTAATCTCAGAGTTTCTTTAATGACCAACTTTTAAGTAACTTAATTCATGGATATCTGCTTCTCCTATATTCTTCTTTCCTTTAAACTTCTCTCTTACCTCTGCTTGTGCCTTATCCAACACTCTACGATTTCTCATCATTCTGACATAGCCCATGTTGCGGTAGTTGCCGAAGAATCAATTCCTCCTAAAATGATGTCCTGTCTGAAAAGATATTGGCATTAACATGTGTCCTAAATTCACATTGTAGAAGAGAATTTTTGAGATGTAAAAAAATGGAAATTATCTACGATTTATCAATATATATATATATTTAAATACAATTTTGAGAGGTTCTTAATAGCATCAACTTATGCTTACTAAAATGACAGCGTTGACATCTTCCAAAGAAGGAGAAGCTTCACGGCTGCCACTTTTTTGAAGCCTTAGGAGAACATCAACAAAGTCTTCCTTCTCCATATTCTTTGTTCGCCAATTTCTTTCTGTGTTCACCAATAATGTTGTCGAGGACTTCTCTGCTTCGTTGTGAACCTTCACGATTTTAGCTTTCATCCCCGTTGATTATGTGAAGAAATTGCATACTAGAAAATATTTCAGAGAAAGTAAAACCTACTGAAATTGTTTGGCGCAAATTGTTTGGCTAACCTGATAAGTGCAGGTTGTTCTTTGCGTTTGCTGCCAAATGCTGCTCTATAAAGCGTGTTACTTGCAAAGGAGTAAATCTTTTCAGTCACATTAATCAGCGCCGACGCCAAATCTTGGCACGATGATTGAATAGACTCAACAATATTCCAGTCCCCCTCTTCGCGAAGAGAAGAAAATGGTTAAACCCTTTTAGTACTTAGCAATTCCAACACACATAATTTCTTCATTTGTCTCTAATAATCACGTTAACACTTGACTAGTACAAAATCGTCTTCATCATCTACTCACATACATAGTCCATGGACTCTTTATCAACACTTAATCAATACAAATCATTTGCATATCAATAGCATGAAAAATAAAATATTACCATTCCAACCGAGCACACAAGTTATTCTTACAGCAAATTATCTGTCATTCGTGTAGAATTTTTGTCTCAGCTGCCACACCATTTCGTTATTCAAGTGATACAAATGACACATAATTTGAAATAGAGAACTTGACATTACATCTACTAATAAGTGTAAGGACTGGCAGCCAGGTACAAGTCATTTTTCTCCCTAAAATTGGACCAAAGACTTCAGTCATGTCAAGTTCTTCCCGTTTAATAACACTAGGGAGTTTCCAATTAAAGTGGTAGAGCATTTGAGCCAGCGGAAGCTCTAGGTTGTGCCCACCAAATGAGAAACATGGACACATCCCTCTTCCTGCTCCAAATGGAGCGTATTCAAAATTAACCCCTTTGAAATCAATGGAACTTACACCATACCTTTCTGGTAGGAAGCTCTTAGGATCTTCCCAACACTTAGAATCTCTTCTATTGCCCGCTCGTTAACGAAGACTTTAGTTTTGATGGGTATTTTCTATCCATTAATATCGCATTGTTCCCTGCACTATCGTGGGACTAATAGAGGAGTGGCAGGGTGTAATCTCAAAGTTTCTTTGATGACTAATTTTAAGTAACTTAACACCTGAATATCTGCTTCCCTTATATTCTTCTTTCCTTTAAGCTTTTGCCTTACCTATGCTAGTGCCTTCTCCAACACTCTAGGGTTTCTCATCATCTCAGACATAGCCCATGTTGCTGTAGTTGCTGAAGAATCGGTTCCTGCTATAAACAAACCCTACATGAATGTTGAAAATCTATGAAAGTATACATGTTAGCGCCAGTTCTAAATATTTTCAGAGACTTTTTTTTTATTTCATATAAGAAGATATATGTACTCACCCAAATGACAGCTTTGACATCTTCGATAGAAAGAGGAACTTACAAGACTACCACTATTTTGAAGCCTTAGGAGTACATCAACTAAGTTTTTGTTAAAAATTAATATCTAGCTATCCTAAATGTAAAAAGTAAAATAAAATTTGAAGAAATTGTGAATAAATCACGAAAACTCAAAAACAAAGAAGGATATTTTAATTTAAAAAAAAAGTTTTCTTTTCTTTTATTAATATTTTAAATTTAAATCTTATTATGACATAAATTACAGATTTTTAAAATAAATTACAACGATCACTAATTATTTTTTAAATTTTTATTCGAAATTTAATCAGTTCAACAATTCAATTCAACTATTCAACTAATCTAAT
Source organism: Xylocarpus granatum (assembly GCA_019650275.1). NCBI lineage: Eukaryota > Viridiplantae > Streptophyta > Magnoliopsida > Sapindales > Meliaceae > Xylocarpus > Xylocarpus granatum. The sequence continues at coordinate 63,729 of BNST01000662.1, forward strand.
ATATTGATCAATTGATTCTTGATAGACTCAATTAAATTCTTTGACATAAATTGAAACAATGAGAAACAAAGCAATGCAAAAACTTGGACTATTGATCACAAATCAAGGAAAATAATACATCTAGTTGTATGCAACAAGGTAGCTTGTTAATTTGATGACATTGAAACTGGTTGTTTTGGTCCTAATTTTCATTTCTTAAAGGGCTCATTGTCATTGCATTTCTTTTAGGATTTCCAAGGTATTGAAAGTGTCAATCCATAAAGTTATTTTTGAAATTTAAAAACTATTCCATCATTTGAATTTGAAACATTCTTATACGACAATGAAAGAAAAAAAAATTAATTCTAACAATTTTAAGCTCTTCAAATCTTTAATTTCATTTATTTTATTAAATTTTATCATATTAAGATAGAATTCTAATATTAATAAATAATGATCGTTTTAAAAACTTGACACATACAAATCCAAAATCGATCTCTATATTCTATCAATTTGCAAGGAGCTGTAACTTGTTTGCATTTGAATGTATTTTCAGCACTTGTATCAAAATGTCAAATGCAAACTAATAATTTCATTAGAAACATAAGAATATAAAATCCTGTTTTAATTTGATCATATATGGATTAATATCACCTAGAATATAAAATGTTAACCAAGACCTTACATTGCATCATGTACAATTCATCATGACATGTACTCATAGTCATATTCCATGGCTATTAAACAATAGTTTCCATTCTAATGTCATGTGAAAATGGCTTTCCATCATGTGACATAGTATTCGATGTTTACTATAATTTTACAATTATAAATATATAATTTGTGCAGTTGTATCAAATAGACCTTTGAATCACCAATTCTTTTAACAATAATTAAATTGTTTTTATGGCATCGAATGTTGACTAGAGTAATGTAAGGTTATGTGATTTCAAGTCATTTACATAAGAATTATAAATTTATTTAATATAAATAAATAAATTATAATTTTATTTGTAAGAATATAAACGTCGGGATTTCAATGTTATTATCTCCCTTAATAAATAAAAATTTGTCATACTCACCCTCTTGTTGCACTCAAGCCGTCCAATCATAATTTAAAATTAAATATTAGGAATTAACTATAATATATTTATATACCGTTATATTTTAAATATTTTTAATTATAAAATTTAAAATAAAATAAAAAAATTAAAAATATATAAAATAAATAATAAACAGTATTCAAAAAATTTAATAAAGAATAAAAAACATGTTAAGAAAAACTTAAAACATATAATAAATAATATTTAAAATATAAATAAAAAAACTTGAAATTGATAATATAAAAGTTAAAAAAATAGATGTAACGATCAATGTATTAAGACAAATACCAAATATTGTATCACACAAATGACCAATTTTTTAAATCTTATTTACTCGTCTTTAGCACACTTAATTTTAAATTTATAATTATTAATGTGTTTAAATAAAGTAATGTACCATCGTATATTTGACAACATTGCTATTTTAATTAATTTTATTTTATGATAATTATGGATTGAAAGTAATGTCGCCTTAATTTTAAACAAATTCTTGCTCCGTCCATTAATCTTAGGATGTATATATACTTGTCAATTAGAGGGCTGTGACTTTAACTCTGTTGTTATAAGAAAATGAAATTATTATTTGTCAAATAAGAGTAGATATTTGTTGCATATTTTAATTATAATGTTTTTAAATAAAATTCAAAAGATATTTAATTGAATGTTTCATAGTTTGGACCAGCAGAGTGATTGGGCCATTTCTATTGTGGGAACAAATTCGGACACATCAAAATTGACTCTTTAGCCATGGCTGTCGAGAAGTAGCTCTCTTTTACTTTACACGACAACCATTAGAACTCATTTCTTCTCTTTCCCCAGAATGGACTTATTAGTAATTAATTTAGTACAACATAAGGCTAATTATAATTCACAAAACATGATTCAATTTTCTCCACTTACACGTCTACAATTTATTCCAACCATGACATGACAATATTAATGGCGATGTCGTACGTGTAGCCATATTACTTACTAATTTTTACGCTTAATTTTCCATCTCTTATGGATTGTAAGGAGTGGGAATCAGAAACAAATCATTCTTTCTTCCGCAAACCACACCGAATTTTGCAGTCATGTCAAGTTCATGCGGTTTCATCCCATAGGGCAGCTGCCAATTGAAGTAGTAGAGTAGTTTCGCCAAAGGAAGCTCTACATTTGCTATACCAAAATTCATCCCCGGACAAATCCTCCTTCCCGATCCAAATGGTGTGAATTCGTAATTTGTCCCCTTGTAATCGATATGATTTTCCAGGAATCTCTCCGGAATAAAACTCTCAGGATTTTCCCAAAGTTCAGGATCTCTTGTCACAGCCCATGCATTGAAGATAATTTTGGTTTTCTCAGGAATTACATATCCATCAACTTCGATTGGTTCCATGGTTTCTCTTGGGAGTAACAAGGGACCGGGAATTCGTAGTCTCAGAGCTTCTTTGATGACCGCTCTCATGTAAGGTAAATCCTGAATATCTGCCTCTAATATTTCTTCCTTTCCCTTCAGCTTTTCTCTCACCTCAGCTTGCACCTTCTCCATCACCTTCGGATTTCTCATCAATTCTGACATTGCCCATAACGTTGTTGTTGATGATGTATCCGTTCCTCCAGCAAATACACTCTGAAAATTTAATATTAATTACCAAAATGCGTTAGTGTTTGAAATCGTTCACATCAGAAGAAACCTATACTTACCCAAATGACAGCTTTGATGTCTTGTGTAGTGATGGGGATTTCAAGCTCGCCAGTTTTCTCAAGCCTGAGAAGAACATCGACGATGTCTTCCTTGTCAGATTCCTTGCCATCGTAATCTTTGCTCTTGGTTCTCTGAATATGTTCATCAATGATGTAATCCAGGATCTTGTCAGCTTCCTTCTGAACATTCCTCAAGAAAGCTTCCTTCCCACTCAGTACAGGAATAAACCCGAGAACAGGGAACATATCCGGCAGAGTACTGACAGCTCCGGCCGCCGCAACCATTTCCAAGGACAACCTGATGAACTTGTCCTGATCTTTGCATCCGCTGCCGAATGCTGCTCTTGCAACAACTGTACTTGTATAGTCCGAAACAGCTTTGCTTAGATTCATTACCGTACCTGCAGATGCCTGAATTGCATCAATCAACTTGTTGGATTGATCTTCGCGAATGTAATGCAATGACTGAACTTTCTTCACGCTGAAAAGCTCCATCCTCGAGAGTTTCCTGATTTGTCTCCAGTAATCACCGTACGGAGCAAATGCAATATCTCTACCAGCATCGCTGAGGACCCTGGCGACATACGGCACTGGCCTCTGAGAAATGGCGAGATCGTTCTCCTTCATCAGTTCCTTAAACACTTTCGCCGAAGACGCGACGACGAGAGACATCTGTCCCAGCTGCAGATGCATGAGAGGTCCATATTTCTTGGCCAGATCTGTGAATGCATAGTATGGAAGATCAACATTCAGCCCGATCAGGTGATGAACACTACCGATAATCGGTAGCTTGGAAGGCCCTGGAGGAAGTCTTTGGTTAGTGGATTTTTTATTCCAATCTGAAACTATTCTGAACACGAAGACAAGGAAGACAAGTAAACTGGTAATGGAGAAGTAATCAAGTTGGAAACCCATGATCTCCATTAAAGAAACTTCAAGATATCGGGGGAAGATTGGATTGATTTCAGAAAATAAAAGGCACCGTTTATTTATGCTTGTATAAATTGTTGTCAATTGTCAACAATGGCGTGCGATAAAATAAATGATACAAGCACAGGGGTAAAATCTCCTAATTTTTTTTTGTCAAAAATGTTGTGATATAAATTAAGAAGGGTTTGTGATATCAAGCTTGGATATACAATGCAAATTTGCCACGATTCCATTGATGATAAATTATAAATAAAAAAATATAGTCGAAATGAGACAAAATCACAGTTAAATTTGATACGATTTCATAAGATTCCCAGCTTAGTAATCAGTAAGATGAGTTAACAGCAGACAATATGGATACAGCCAAAAGTAAGCAATTGCAGGTTCTTGATTTGGCTATGCATACACAGAATGAAAAATGACAATAGACTACAGCTTGCCATTGTGGAATTTTATATAATATTGGTATTGTTGGTAGTAACATAATCAATGAAGTATGGAGCACTGCTCTTCCCTTCTGTGTGCGCGCCTAATACAGGAATTTTGATTGGGTTAATAACATTGGACATCCCAATTTTTTTTTCTTACATTTTTAGAAATAAAGATATAATTCATTAATTTGTAACAACCGAGTCCCTAACTCTTTTGAAATAATTAAAATATTTTTTTAGTGTTATTTCACATATTTTAATATTTTGTGCCGATCAAAAATTAAATATTTTATTATTTTAATAGAAAATTAGTATAATTGACAATTTTTAATACAATTTATTATCTGGATAGAACACAACAATTACAAGTTTAAATTAATATAAAATATTATAATTATTAAATAAATAATATAAAAACGTTATGATTAATAATAGTATTAAATTGAATTTAAAATTATTAACATATGAATTTGTTTATATTATGATTAATATTAAAACAACTATATTATATTAACTCATTTATAATTTAATAGATAATATCATATATATTATAATAACTAAAAACTGTGTTTAGGTTTTCCTGCAAGAATCTACAGTTATTACAAAGGAATGAATATGATTTAACTAGTTAATTAATTCTAATTATATTTGTCTCTCTGATTGATCATAGTGCTGTTTAACGTGTGCTTTTAGAATTAGGTGAAGCTAAATTAAAGATTAAACTAGGTATTAGTCCCACGAAAATAAATAAGTAAACACATGTTTCCAAGACTTAATTACGTTATTTGATAGGAGCAAATAGAAAAATAAACGCAATATCCTTGAAGAAAGAAAATCGTAGGGTTTTCTGCAAAAGTGATTTTTCATCACAATATATATTGTCACACAAGGACTTCAAAATTTGCAAAGAAATTGAACAATGTCTCTCTAGAATCTGGTAATCTCTAAACGAGACCTAAACCATTTTCTTCCGGATTTCATGGCTGTATGCTAGTAAACTGTTCCTCTGTACATCCAGTCATCTCTCTGGTCAGAATGATATTCATCTCTGCCATGGCTCATGTTGTGGCAGCTGCTGAAGCATCATTTCCTCCAGCCAAAAGGTGCTGGACGAATGTTGCTCAATATTTTAGATATAGACAAACGAAGTTCTGCTCTCTCATGGACGTCCCAATTCGCATCTTATAATAGACAAACATAATACAATATAAACGACATCTTGGATGTCTTGAGTAGTAACAGGAACCTCAATATTGTCAATATTCCGAAGCTTCCTCACGAACCTTCACAAATTTACCTTTTTCTCCCACTGATTGCATGAAATAATTTTACTGTTAAAGTAACAAAAACAGATTGGTCTCCATTTGCTTCCAAATGCTGCTCACCAAATTTTACTAGAAATCTCTTCTGTAAGATTAATCAATGAATCTGAAGACGACCGAATGGATTCAACGAGCTTCGACGCCTCATCTTCCTCTCATTAAAGAGAATGACTGGCCACTATTATTGCTTAGCAGCTCCAGTATGCATAGTTTCTATAATTGCTTCCGGTAATCACCATATGTTGCAGATAAATATCAGTACCATAATTTGTCAGGATTCGAAGGTCAAAAAGTTCAGGCCTTTGTGCAAAGACAAGATCATCTCTTTTGAAAACTTCTTTAGCAATTTGAGGTGACGACACTAGAATTAGAGACAATTCACCAAGTTTTAAATGCACGAGATCTCCATATTCTTTTGCTAGCTAAGTGGGAGCATGGTGTGGCAGATGCAAGTTTCCAATCATAGGTAGGTTCCAAGGCCCTGTAAGAAATTTCTTGTCCCTGGTTTGAGGTATGACTTTCTTGCATTCCCAAATCAGCAATATAAACAAGAAATGGAGAAAGATCAGGAAATTTGTGAGAGACAAGAAATTTGGAGCCCCATGTTTCGAAAGGAAATGGAGATTGAGATAGTAATGTAAACAAATTTCAATTATTGTTTATTCCCATTTGCTTCTGTTTCATCTTCTTTGAAAAAATTAGGGTGAAAGAGTAGCTGCTTTCAAAAGGTCTTTCTACCTTGTGATTCACAAGAAACTTCCACTGCAACTAGAAATTAGGGAAAGAACAGGCCTGGCTTTGTTGTAAGGAGCACCAGAATAGAAGTAGAATATTCTGGAACTTATCTTACTCTTAAGAGAATCCTGAGACATATCTGTAAATGATCAATTTTATTTTTATTACAGTTTAGTTTATTTGTTATAAATAAACTGTCCATTTACTCGAGTCAAAGCTCGACCAAGAACGTTAACCAAACAAACACAGCATCGCTGCAAGAAATCTAGCTTTCTTAGATGAATTTTTCAAAATATTGAGGAAAAAAATTAAGGCTCAAGGAGATTAGTTATCGAACAAATCAACATTAAAGTTGAATCTATCAAGGAATGCAAATTTATTTCACCCAATTAATCTAACTGGATTTCCTACTGCAGTACTTTGAGGAGGAGTTTCCTTTGACCCTGCACCAATTTTTGCGCCATTTTCAATTCTAATGTTGCCCAAAATCTTACTCCCTGCTCCCAGAAAAACCCCTATCTCCAATTTTCAGATGCCTATCCCCGAAAAGTTTCCTGTGCTACCTAGTGTCACATTGACATTGTCCCCGATAACTTCCGTCTCTCCAAACACGACTCCAGTGGCGTGATCCATCAGTATTCCACGACCAAGTTTTGCTCCAGGATGGATGTCCACTGCGAAAACCTCCGAAACCCGGCTCTGGATTAGCACCACCATGAATTTCCTGTCCCGTGACCAAAACTTATGTGCCACTCCATGAGCTTGGCAGGCTAGAAAGCCCTTGAAATCTAGCAAAGAACGTACATAACTAATGCAAGCAGGATCCCGTTCACTCGCAGCTCTCAAAACGTCTCTAATTGCCTTATGGGATTTCTGAATCTTCTGTAAAAATGCCGGGGAAAAATTGCAAGATTGGATTGCTTGAAAGATAGGCCTGTGATATAAATACTAAATTAATTCTGTTAATTTTGTTTGTAAAAAATTAGTTAAATAGTTAATTCAAATAATTAATTTTTTGAATAAAAAATTACTAAAAAATTATTGTGATTTGTTATAAATAATTTATAAAATATGTAAAATTTAAATTTGAGTGATTAATAAATAAAATATTTTTATTTTAAATTTTGAGTTTGTTTTGTAGTTTTTTAATTGGTCGATAATTTTTTCAAATTTTATTAGTTATATTTTGGTTTTCAACATTTAAATTCATTGCTCAGTGATTTTGCAAGTGCTGATCTAACAATTTGTTTGTCCGACAGCATAGAAGAACAATACTTAATTTAAATCGGCTCATGTTTCTCGTCAGATTGAGCTTCGTCCCGAATTTTCAACAAGAGACCATCAAGAGGAACAAGATTTGACGAATTGGATTTACAGAATTCGACATGCCTGAAAAAATGGACTGCTGCTGAAACGCTGGTTGGAATCTAGAGACCACAATGGCTTACAGGTTAGTTCCGGACATGTCGGTGCAAGTCGCCACATAGAAACCTGAAGGATCACGGATTATGTATATGCAGATAATGGGAGGAAATTCTGGGAAAGGACATGCAGTATAAAATACTAACATACAAAATATTCAGACTGACGTAGGATATGGCAATTCTTAATTTCTTCATAAAGTTTACAATTATTATTGCAATGACTTGAAAGACCGAAATACTACGACTAAATTCAAACAGAAAAACTCTGTTATAATGATCGATTATTTTCTCTCTCTCTCTCTCTCACTGCTAATGTTTTAGATCTGTTGCTACATAAATATTATTATCATACCTCACATGACATCTGCTTTTTTTTTGGTTGGTTGTTGTAGGTGAAATATTATGGCAACACCTCCAAACATGCCGTCGTCAAACAATAAGGAGACCCAAGAAAGGAAACAGTCATCGTTAGGTAATGCTACTACTGCCCCCACCACAACAACTACTTCTTTTATGATATCGTCGGAGAGAAATAATGAAACTCCGGATACCATACAAGGCATAATCCGTTTTAAACATACCGACATCTACAAGACAATGTCTCTTGTAACTTGGACTAACAAGTCTAAGAGAAAAAGGAAATCGACTGGTACTTGTGTGTTTGTTATTATGGTTGCTAAGAGTCAGTACCCCATTAGCGTTAAGTTCGACGATTTGATTAGCCCCGTTTGATGGATCTAGCTAAAGGCTCGAATGTTTTGGGCTAAAGTCAAATTTTGTAGGCCAACATCCTGAGACCAATTGTTTGTTTTTCTTTTCTCATTCTTTTTATCCACTAAAATTTCCTTTTCTATTTCTACCAATTATTTTTATTCAAGTGGAGCCAAAAATATTTTGTAAGGAAAATTTTCTTGGCTGGCACAATCAACTTTCCTTCCAAACAAACACGCCTGTACAGCATCAGAATTACCAGTGAATCCAAAACCCAGTTGAGTTGTATAATTTCTCATTTCTATCTGGCAACAACATTTGTCAATGACAGGACAGTAGGTACATATTTTATCACCATAAAACTAATCCAAATCCTCACAGAGGTTCAAAAAATCCGATAAATTTATGTTTTGGAAGTAAGCCCATTAGTTTTTACCCTAAAATGGAATAACCCATTACCTCCAATTTTAGCAGCTATTACTTTTTCATACTTATCTGAAAAATTTAGGGTTGTTTACTCACTTTTTACACTCCATGAATACTACCCTCTTGCTTTATCCCTGTCATTGTATTTCAAATACTGTACATTTTACATGTAACCAGGTGCTCGTGAGCTCATTCAACTTCAGAAAGTAATGGGTCGTTCTCAGCTTGCTCAGAAGCTGGATGCTTTGAAGTATAAATACTGCTACTGAAGTCTAAACTTCTCGTAGTCAATTCCATTATGGGAAATTTTGCTTTTGAAAATTCAGAAAAAAAATTGCTGTTGTAAGTGAATTTTATGTTGGACCTTTTATGGCTTTGTTCACCCAAACCCTGCACCAATGATCATAATTCTGCCTGTATTTTGTGTTAATGGAGATGTTCCATTTTACTTTTACCTGATTGCTCATTTTTGTTCGCGCAGATCAAGGAGAAAGAAGAATGTCTCCAGTGAAAATTCAGATTCCGCTGTTGCAGGTACTTTATCACCATCATGTCATTGTGATATAAAATCTCCTGGCTGAGATTACTGAATCGAGCTAGAGTTCGCACTAAGTAGCAATGTCATGTATTTTTTTTGAATTTTGCCTTGCATTTCTTTTCGAAACCAGGTCAAGGAACAAGTGATGGGAAAAGGGCTTTATACCACTGCAATTATTGCAACAAAGATATTACTGGGAAGATTCGTATCAAATGTGCTGTGTGTTCTGATTTTGAACTGTGTGTAGAGTGCTTCTCTGTTGGAGCTGAAGTGACACCTCACAAGAGCACATCCGTACAAGGTTATGGTCAGTGAGACTAATGCCTTCCTGGGATTTTAGAGTTTCCTATGTCTTCTGTTTGTATTGGCTGTGCTTTTTACAGTTCTACCATAAGTGAACTTTTTGCATGTATTAGTGGTTCTCAAAAAGCTGGAAAGTTGAAGATTTGCTTGGTGAATTTGAAAGGAATTTTCTCATCTTAGCTTATTTTAAGATATATGACAACTGTGGTATGCTTGAAGGCTGGAAGTCTTTAAACTTTCTACTCCATGATATTGTAATAGAGAGCATGATTCAAGTGATTGTTTCTATATCACTTCATATTTTCTTCATTATTTGTTTATTTACTTATTTCTTTCATGTTGCCGGATTGGTGGCTACATTTCGACAGGACAATCTATCTTTCCCGCTCGTATGCCCTGACTGGAATGCAGATGATGAAATGTTGCTTTTAGGGGTGTTTTCATTTTCCTTTTCCCTTTCACTTTTAATGTCTTGAAGAAAGTATTATTATTTACCAGCTAGGACAATATTTGATTTTGTGGAGCAACATTGTATTCAATCTTCCTTTTGTTGAACTTTTGTAATTTTTAGGCCATAGAAATGTATGGGTTGGGAAACTGGGCAGAGATTGCAGAACATGTAGGGACAAAGTCCAAAGAACTTTGTATAGAACACTATACAAATGTCTATATGAATTCCCCATTCTTTCCTCTCCCGGTATGACATTTTGAACAAAGTCATTTGGTACTTTAGTTGTGATTTTTTTACAAATAATTAAGTTGTCAAACTTTTTTCTCTCCAGGACATGTCTCATGTTGTGGGGAAAAATAAAAAGGAGCTTCTTGCTATGGCTAAAGGACATGGGGAAGACAAGAAAGGTTTTCTATATTTTGCTTGCTATGGTTCTCCTTCCTTCTAATTATATGCCTCATATCAACCAAATTTCTTTTCATCATTGCTTGTAGCTGCTGCAGGATCTAGCATGCCTGGGGAAGTAACTATGAAGGAAGAATCTCTGTTTTCTCCTTCAAGAGTGAAGTATGGCCATTATTCTCAACTACATACATGTGTTACCTATTAAATCTTTGATGTCTTCTTTTGTATCTAGGTACATGGTTTTCTTATTCTATTTTTGAAATGTTTTTAGAGTTGAAGAAGTGCATAAAGGGGGACCATCTGGCCGTGGTCTGAATGCAGGTGAGCATTAATAATTCTTGACTTGCTGGTTGTGTAGTGAATTCATGGTTGATTCTGTTGCTCTAAGGTAAGGTTGAGATACCATAATCTAAATAATAAAGCTAGTGACTTATTATAATGTCTTTATTTTGTCGCAGATCCTCAAATGAGAAGTTCTAAGGGGAAGAAACCAATCTCTTCTTCGGTAAATGATGGACCATCATTAGTTGAATTGAGTGGTTATAACCCTAAAAGACAAGAATTTGATCCTGAATATGACAATGATGCGGAGCAGTTACTTGCTGATATGGAATTCAAAGATACTGACACTGAAGAAGAGCAAGATATTAAGCTTCGAGTGCTATGTCTCTATTCAAAGAGGTATATAAATTTACATAATTTGAGTATCTCACATGGTTTGAATTTTTTCACTTAGATCATTTCATAATTCTTTTTGCATGCTTCATTGTTAAAACAGGCTTGATGAGCAGAAGTGCAGAAAGGATTTCATTCTCGAAAGAAACTTGTTGCATCTAAATCCTTTTGCGAGGGGCTTGTCACCTGAAGAGCGGGCAATATGTCGGCGTTATGACATCTTCATGGGCTTCCATTCCAAGGAAGAGCATGAAGATTTGATTCAGACTCTCATTGCAGAGCACCGGACTCTAAAAAGAATTCAAGATCTAAAGGCATGATTCATGCCATAGTTATTTGACTGCTATTTCTTGCTCAAATTATTAATATTTTATCTGGGTACCATAAAGACAGACTTAAATAATTCCAAATGTCAATCTATACAGGAAGCCCGAGCTGCTGGTGGCCGTACATCAGCAGAGGCAGATAGATACCTTGAATTAAAACGAAGAAGAGAAGCTGAAGAAGCTTCTCGCCAAGCAAAAGACAGTTCCTGTTCTGGTCCAAGCAATCAGGGCGGTGCAACTGCCGGACGGGCTTCTTCAAGCCATATAAATAATATGGACATCGTGGGATTTAAAGAAACCCAATTACTGTCAGAAGCTGTAAGTATGCAGTCTGCTCGTCATCCTTTTCATTTGATGTTTTCTGGCAACCTTTTCTCAGGTAGCAAGCATTCTGATTTATGCTCTTTTGCGTTTGCAGATGAAACGCCTTTGCTGTGAAATCAGGCTAGCCCCGCCGCTGTATCTTAGGATGCAAGAAGTCTTATCAAGAGAGAGATTCAGCGGCAATGTGTACATAAGAAAGCTGATGTTCATCACTTGTTCAAGATGGAGCCAAGCAGAATCGATAGAGTTTATGATATGCTCGTCAAAAAAGGGCTTGCCCCACCTTGACTACAACACAGGATCATCTCATGTTCAAAATTGTAAAATCTTCTCTCCATTGTATTCACTGTCACACGGGAAATTTTTTTTAAAAAAAAAGCCAAAATTGCTGTTCTTTACACCTGTCTGTCTACTTTTATTCATTCTTCGTGAGAAAAACACCAAGTGCTTGTCAATCCATTACGACTTAAAATCAACAAGAGAAATTAATACCGTCCATGAACAATTCTCACAAACTGCCACAGAACTTTTAATTGGATCATAAACATATTGGTCCTTGAGTTTTGGTGAAACAATAAATAATTACGCAGTTTGTTAAACTTTTTCACGCAGGTCCCTGCAGCAACCTCTCATAAAAATTGTATTAACAGAAGAGAAAGCGGAAACAGAAAAGATAGGATAGATGTATATGTGCTTGCTCTTCTTATTAATTCAATGTACTTGCATACAATTATTCTTCAGAGAGTTTTAAAGTTTTTTTAAGTTCAACTGTAAAAGTTAGAAGCTGAAGTGGCCCTGGCAGTCAGAGATCATTTGGCATAAAAAACAGTCAGTGAAAATAATATGAAAGGCTGCAACAACTAGATCATACTACAAACCAATATTTCAGATATAAAATTCACAAAGCTTGCATATAATCTGACATAATAGTTCAATGGACTAGCAACTAGATTGAATTTAAACCCAACACAAAGGAGAGGTATATGCCTATTGATTCCTATCTAGTTGACCATTCCTGAAGCTTAAAGGAGATAAGTATGACGATTCTCCTTAATGCAAACAGAACCAATGAAACAAAAGACACTATATAACAAGCCTTTGCAGTTAAAAGTGAAACTACTCGTGTAAAAGATATATATGCCTATAAGACGCAAAGACTTATTGCACTAGTCTACTGGCATACCAACTTTAGGTGCAAAATCACACCCTAATTTACTTCTATAAAGCCTTGAACTTAAGAACTTTCTGAGTTTTATGAAATTTCTATGCTGCTGCTATACATCTGACATTTTTCCTGAGGTTAGAAACTTGGGGATTCTCCTCTGAGTATCACTATGCCAACTCTGATCTATGTTATATACAGAAACAACAGAACTAAGCATTCACCATTGCAGGCCAAAATTCCTCCACCGCAGCTATACCTTCTATTGTACAACTTCAGCAGTCCCTTCAAGGGCTTCTACCACTTCGAAATTCCTCTGGTTGGCAGATTCAATATTGTCTTCAAAGACCAACTCAGCTTTGTCATTAGAAACCCCATAGTTATCATTATCATTAGCATCCTCGTCATCTTCATCTCCACAATCGGTAGTCTCATCTTCATTGTTGTGATAAGGAAGCTTTCTCAGGTCATCAGTAATAAATAAACCAGTTGATTCTTGTTTATCTTCATTAACAAGTTCAACTTTGGGGAGTTTATCTTCATCAACAGGTTCTACTTTGGGGGCTGCAAGGACTTCCCGCTCCAGAAATGTAGTATTACCATTAGCTGGTGTTTCTGGAATAAGAGAGCACATTGAAAACTTTGATCTAGGTCTGATGTTTGCAGAAATGTAGGAGAGTATATTGGGATTTCCCATCACATCAACCCATTTGTTGCCAACCCAATCTTTGGAAATCCTTGCATTTTTTCGCTGGACATCCAGGAACTTATCTTCACCTAAAAAATAACAGAAAGAATCACATCATTCACTAAGCTGCCAAATAAGCATAGGACAATGCATCAGATATTGGCACAGCATACCAGGGAGGTAAACTTGCATGGTATCATTTCTGGAAATATCGACACCAATAACAACACCTTCCCACCATCCACTGCTCCACCATGCATCAATGGGCGCTCCAACTTCAAAATTGAAGCCTGTAGCATCTTCTGGAAAACTTGGTCGGATAGTCAGGCGACCAGGGAATCTCATGCCCAGTTTATCAGGAGCTGCCACTTTAGATGCAGGGATCCATTCCTATGCAGCAGTGCAAAGAAAAAAAATTAATTTCTGCCCAGGATAAGTCTTTAGGTCAGAAACATTCAACATTCAGGCACATATGCAGGTTGCTAAGAAAGATGGTTCAGGCAGAAAAATCTGTGTTATAGACTTTTCAAATTAAAATCCATGAAGCATGTGCCTACCTCTAGATTTCCAGAACCATCAGCATCCTCCACATCATCATATTTTACTTTCAGAAGCTTCAGAGATGCTCGCAGAACCTTACACCTGAACCAGCAGCCTCGAATGCCACTGTCTTGACAGAGCAGTTCTATTTTATCGTCCACTTTGAAAGATGCCAGTGACTGAGGTATAATCACCTTAATGCCCATTGTTTTCCTGGACAACCTTAACTTCAATTTTGGCAATTTAGGTTTGCTATTGGTTATCTGGTCCACAACAGGAGACAAAGTTTTCACACCAAAACCACCATCAAGTTCTTGTCCCCAGCAAATTCTGCTTTTCTTAGCACTTACCATTATGGCATTGTCAAGGGCCAATTGTTTCTCATCTTCCTCGTGTAGCTTATGGCACTTGACCTTTTGCTTGGAGACAGAAGGACCATCTAAAGCAGAGACAATTGCTTGACTAGTGTACCCTCGCAATTTAGTAAGAGTGAAGGGCTTGACTTTATTGTTTTTGATCAGCCTAAAGCACATATGGATACTGGACAGTGATGCTTGAGGAATAATGGCTACACATTTCTCATAATGAGTAGGGGTCAAGACAGTTGCCAGCCCATCGACACACTCTGCACTGATCACTTGAATGTGAGCTGTGATGAAAACCTCTCTAGGATGTGGATTCAGATAGGGAAATATGCCCTTGACTTCCTTATTGTGGTGAAACCACCGCACTTTCACCTTCTTTTTCCCCTTCTTGTCTTCATACATATCTTCCAAATATCCAAGGTAGTGACTTTCTTCTTCAGCCATAATAAAGACAAAGGAATGAACCTGGACGATATCAGGGGACAAATAAATGGAAAAGTGGAAATGGTCAGATGCCAATGAAAAAAGTAAAGGCACAAAAGGAAATGTTTCCTCTAAAAGTAGAAATAAAAGTTCAACTTGTTGACTCATACAGCTATGGTAGTTCCATTCCTGCAAAAGGAAGGGTAATGAGTGAGTTGTTTAGCACAATTCCAAGCAACACCAGACCACTCAATGTCTGAATTTTGAACTCTCAATTTCCTCATTACCTGTATTTACAACAAAATTTCAAACTTGTAAATAACAAAACAACCTATATCTATATATAGGAATCATAAAAAAAACAACTACAGATGATAGATACCATGATATCTGGTAAATATGTTATTCCGGTCATCAAATGGTCAAGAGATTCAAAATCTTGTCCCGAATCATTCAACTGCGAATCTGTTGTCAAAATATTAGCCTTGAAGAAATTCACTATAACTGTGGAAAGCTAGGGTCATTAAGTAAATTCATGAAACTATTGAGCTTTCCATCTATGATTAAGAATATAGACATGAGCATGAAAATTGTGACAAGAAGACCATACATACCCAGAAACTTAAACCATGATGAAAAGTGGTTGTACGAGTATTAGAAATGCCAAAAGCAGAGAACATAGAGGCATTATCACATAATTTAAGGATCAAAGGATGGCATGCTTTTCCAATAATTACTAGCAAGGGGCATGTATTCCAACACGAGAAATGAATAAAGCATGCAAAAGGCTGCCAACTTTCAAGATATTTTTTCAGAAAAGATCTTTAGACAATTCAAACATGTAAAAGTTAAAAAAGAAACATGGAAACACAAGCATGCCATTTGTCATGACAAGAGAAAGTTATAAAGAAATCTAGCAATTTGATCAAGATTAACTAACAAATCTGTCATATTTTCCATCCTTAGAGAACTGTAACCACTCGTAATATGACTTGCATGAAATTACTATTCTTGCACCTGACATCTCAACAACAGGTCTTCAATCTCAGAAGCATGTCTTAAATGGTTTTTAGAGGCAGCAATAACCCTTCACTAATCTGGTAAGTTTCGACAGTACAATTAAAAGCCATGTTAGTCATTCTACAATCTACATAAACCCAAGTGATGAAAGATTTCATTAGGAAATATGAAATAGTAGTCACAAATGCTCAAAATCTATTAAGGTTCAAAACATTTGACCTAATCTAAAAAAATGGAACTAATGCTCCCAGTTAGCAACTCACAGCCTTGCATTCAATTTGCCATACTAAACCTGCAGGTTGAGTGCCACTCTTCTATCATGTAAAACTGATCATAAATGTGAGCTTTCATAGAAGGTCTGAATTCTATTACAAAAGGAATGCTTATCCAAAAATTTTGTAGAACATAAAATTTTACACCTTGAAAATGTATTCATTACGTACTTGAAAAATCAACCGGTTGTCGACACTTTGAGACTACAGCTGTCAACCAGTCTACAACCTCTCGCCTTGCTCGCCATTTCGTTGATGTATTATTGATGAATCCTTCTGATCCATAAGTACGCAAGAACTCACCCGGAACAACATACATCATGTGCCTTATACTCCTCTCAGTGCCCACAACTGCAAGCACTGAATTCCCAAATGTATCCTTCAAGTAAAAGTGTACCACACGACTACCGCGCTCATGGCATATAATGTGCTCTTCCCAGGACACAAAACCCAGGTTGGTTGTACTCATTTTGATTGTGAAATGGCCCAGAAATTGATCAAAGATAACACCTTTTGCTGCATTAGCTGAAAATAACCAAATTCTAGAGGATAAGTTTTTGATACTAAAACTAACCCAGTAAGGCAATCCTAACCAGTTCAAGAAACCCTAAGATAACACTAAAACCTAAATAAAAAAATCAAAATCACAAAAATTTTAAATATCTAAACAAATAAGATAAAAGCCAACAAAGTAAACTTACCCTGGGTTTGCTTTCGTATGATCCGCCGCCAATAGCTGAACACAAGCCAAAAGAGAACATTACAAAGACTTTAAAACCAAAACTTAAGTAAACGAAATAAAAAAATAAAAAAGATAACTTGGTCTAGCTTAATTTCAAACACCAAGACCAGGATCAGAGAGTTCAGGGCAAAACTGAAAAGCCCAGATGGCGTAAACGACAGAGAATCGAAATTCAAACGCTTTCGAAAACAGAATTTCTAAGAAACGAACGTTACATTGAGAGATGAGAGAGAGAGAGTTTGCAGCAGCAGCACAAGAAGAAGGCCGAAAGAGGCCATGACGAAAGTGGACGACAGTGAAAGACTAAAAGAAGGGTAAGAAGGGAATTATCAAAAATTGCGTTGCGAGGTTAATCTTGTGTTTCAAAAGTATCCTAACCCTAAAATTAGTCAAAGGGGTTTAATAATAATAATACGTGGAATTATTTTAATTAATAAAAATAAAAAATTTATTTGTTAATAAAAATAAAAAATTATTATATAATTTTTTATTATTTAATTAAATAATAAAATTTATATTAATAATTTATTAAATATATTTTTATTTATTAATTAATTACATAATTAAAACTAATTAAATAAAAATTTTAATTTAATTTTTTTATTTTTATTAATAAATAAAATTTTTATTTTATTAATTAAATAATTTTATCATAAACCATCTTAACAAATTAAAAACTCTCACTTAAAACTTTCTTTTCATCAATATGGGTTGTAATTATCATTTTGATTCCTTTGGTATTTATGGTGTGATTTTGCATTATGGGATTAATATATTTATTTATTTATTTTCTTTTTATTTCTTTTTTTTTAATAAAAATCAATGGTATTACACATCGTATCAATATCAAAATGACAACTTTGATGATAGGCTTTCCTGCAAGTATTATAGGTAGCTGCCACACTGAATTGTACCCTCCCTTAGCCACATATAGATAAGGCTGGGGAGCCACAACCACCACTCACTGACTCCAATGATGCTATAGTTGTTTGCAATGAATCTTCATTTGTCTTGAGTTCAAACGAGATCAGAGAATAAAAATGAAAACATGTTTACTCAAATTTTTCCTACCCAATCCCGCAAACCCAACTGCAAATCCTTCAGTTTCCATCATCCCCATCAAAACTAAATTATGTCTGAAACCCCCACATGAAAGAATTACAACCAAATTCACCACAGGAAGCTCTGGAAAACCTTGTAAAAACCAATTACAAAGACAAATTCTTGATCTCAGAATCTAACAGAAGAGACCTTCTTCAGGTTTTCCCAGTTGCGGATTCCAGGGTTTTGTCAGTTGGAGCTGTTTCTGTAGGATTTGTGGTGTTGTTTTTAACAGGATTGGTACAAAATAACGTTATGTTACAGAAAAAATTTCATTTCAAAAGTGTGAATGAATGTGTAAAAGAAGGATCGTTGTATCTGTTTTGAGTAAAGCACCTTACCTTCATTGCACACTGCTTGGAACATGCGTGGTCAGGTGTTGGACCTGGAGAATTTTTCACCGGATCATTCACTTCTTTTGGTTTACGAGGCCCAACCTTTCAGGTTTCAGGAGCAGTGGTTTCTAAGTGCATACAGCATTCTTCATTTTTCCTTTTAGTTCCATGAATCATTGCTTTTATACTTAACATAAGACAGGAAAGTAATGCTTCTATTTTGCCGATGTTTCTGTTTTTAAAATGAAAAGTCAGTGTAAATTAGTATTGTTTTGCACCAAAACAACATTGATTTTCAGAAAATTCGCGTTTTATAAAGTGGGGGACTTTTGCCCATTATTGACAAGACAATTGAAGATAACATATGCACTATCAACAATTGCCATACTGAAACGAGAGAGTTTCTCCATGGCCAAGAGCTTCACCATCATTGACAAGGCAATCATCGAAGTAAACTCCCTTGAAAACTTTAGGATTTGCTAACCGAGCTGAGCTGAACCATCCGCAGCTGACATGAATGTTGGCAATGATGCAACCTGAGACACAAATATTCAGGATTTGAACTGTGTATCCTGGAATTCCATTTGGAAGTGAAGCTGTTAGGCCCTGGAATATCGTGATGTCATCCTTTGAGCAAGCTGTACCAATCCGATTTGCATCACCATCGCCTGCATCAAATTTATCGATGCATGCATGATGAAATTTCAGGCTATGAAATTTAACAAACAACTAAGGACTGTGCAGGAGAAATCTTCCTTAACAGCAGACTGCTGTAGTTTTCGATTGAAGGCAGGAAAAGACCACTCTTTTAATGCCGGCTGCATCTCTAACAGCGGCTGGTACAGCGTGAAATAACTCCACCACTGCATGCACGCATTGTCACGAAAGTGTTTCATTCCAAAAGTGGTGCAGATTCTTAACTCGTATCATAAATTTACAACTGCTCAGATTTAAGGGTTTTTGATTAAATCGATGGAAGTGCTAACAACCCAGCAGCAGCATGCATGCATGCATGGTCATCTATAAACTAAAACACCTCCGCAGTCGAGCATCAATGCAAATTTCTGCTTCATCTAAAAATTTAAGGCTAGTCCAGGAATTAGATTAACCTGTTTGAAATTTTTTATCATCCCTAGACACACAGTAAAAAAGAAACCGATGGTTTAAGGGTGTATATAAGATTACTGTGTTTTAAATTTATCTTCAATGCACATCCTCTAAAATATTTGATAAGCACTACTTTTCTACTTAACAAACTAACCTTACTTCTTATATTTGATATCTGGGGAAACGGATAAAAAAATTGCAACACTTCAATCTCAAATGTATGCTAATTAGTACTAAATTGTGCCCAGATTATAATTACAGTCAAAACTATAGAAAAGAAGATTGAATAATTATAATGGGGTTCGACTTTCTAGTTTTTTATTTGATGATCCAGACAATACAAACACAAACAAGTTCCTATATATGATTTTGAGAGATATAGTCATTCTTCCTCATGGATATTTGTATTCTTAAAATAAAAATTTGATGCAAAATCAGCATTATTTTACACTAATAACATTGTGGTATTCGCACACAATAATTTTTTATACAAAATATATAAGCATATGCCATAAAGTAACAGGTAGCTAATAATATCGAAGCATATAGTCATATCAAATTAAATTCAAAACTATGATGGCTTAGGAAAAGTAGAACTGTGTTTTCCAAACGATTATACTAAAGAATACTTGCTTTACCGGAAAAGAATGGCAATTGTTTACCAATTTGTTGAAGCAGGATTATAATAAGGGAAGATGAACTGGAAACATAGTATTATTGAGTTTAAAGTCATGATATAAAGTAGCAATCATGGTAAAAACAGCAACCTTTAATAAACCCATCATCAAATTGAGCTGGATTTGAGTCAAATCAGCCAAACCGTTGTTTCTTTTGGGTTACTTTTGTCGCCGAATGAGAAGCTGCTCTTTTCGTTTGATATGAGGCAAGAACAAACGAAGGAATGAAAACTCTCCCAGTGTCATCAGTAAAATCCCTGGCTTTGGCTGATAGCAGTAGTAGTACTTGGAGACAAAATATGTAGCATTTCACCCTCAAGTTTTCCCGAGAAAAAATTACACTCAACTGCTTGAGTGGTTCAGTGAAAATTCAATGCAGAATTTCAAAAAACACATGCGATGAAAGAGAGGCCGCAAACAGCAGGCTTGTCTGTCCATTGTGAACCCTAAATCCTCAACGCCCCAACTGAAAGCTTCTATAATTTTGTTCCCTTCATTCAAGAATATGCTGCTATTTTTATTCTACGCTGGCTCATGTATATCATGCATATATAGAGCATCAAAGTCAGGTCTGATGTCAGAACTGCCATATTGAGATACGAGTCAGACATTTCATATTATCATTATCTTCTCAATTATGTTCAATGTCAGTATTGGGGCAGTATTGTAACAAAGCGCACTTAATAAAAATTATAGAAATAAATTAATGAATTTTTGACAAGAAGAAACGTGTGCATCGATGGTAAAAGCTGGATTCTGTGATCAATATGAAAATTTGAATTGAAAGCCAAGTGCAAACTCACTTGCCCTTGATTAAATTTGGGTGGTTATTTAAGGCAACTAAGGACCGCCAACGCAACTCATAAACTGGCAATGTACACGGTACGCACCTCGACTCACTTACCATTATTTTGGCACGGATAAGACTAAGATATCAGAGACTCGACGCTTGGCAATTTCAACTTCTGAATTGAAGTGCGTGTTCAATCCATTGTATCGAGCACGTACACGTATACATGTGGTGTGATTTTAATAGGGTTTGATTTTATATGTACGAGAAAATTTTAGATAGTATTCAATATTGGCTTTATTACAGGGTGCGGGTGACTATGGTTTTGATTATAACCCAGGATGCACTGCAGCCCTATGGCTACGTAAAGCTATTTCAACACACTAATTAAGAACCCAAGTGGTCTTAAAAAGACATAAATCTAACTGAAAATGGCCCCATATATAATGCAATGATTATCTAATATATAACAGGCTGAATCCCTATCCTTTATTTCTTGCTTCTCTGCGTAAGAGGAGATGTATTAGCCTTTTCTTTATAAAATTAGAAACAGTAAAAGAAATGAACATGGTGGAGAATGCATTAGCTAGGCGATGGTGTTGGTACAGGCAGGCAGGAAGGCTTTCCTTCCTTATCATTATGCTCTAGCTAGGGTTGTCTGAAGCAATACAATTGCTAATTAATATGATTTCTCTTGTTATCTTATCCTCTACCCAATAATTCATGTTTTTGCTCATCACCCAAATACACCTTTTGTCTAACACTATTCCCCCCACCCTTTCCGTTTTATTAATTGATCATCAGGACAAATTTCAGACTTCTAATGGTATGTTAGTTATTTTAACACAAACAAAAGACTTATTTGTTATACATAGATAAATTATATTTTTATTTGCAGAAAACAAAAAAATTTAGGGACCTTGTTATTATTACCCAAATTTAAAATCTTATGCAGAAAGCCAACCGTGATTATTGAAGGTGACCATGATCTTCTATTAAACACAAATGCAACTCAATTATGAACACATTGATGTTACACAGACGTACACGAAATTGGACTAATAACCACTCCATAAATTAAGTGGGCTATCTCAGCATTCCATGTACCCATTTCTAAGATCAACTCTCTTAATACAAGCAATATTCATTCATTTTATTATCAATTCCTAACCCAATCATTCTTAATTATTAAATTGAAATACCGACTGGAATTCTTGCTGAAATCATGTAGTCCCACAATTTTGTCGCTTTACGTATTATGAAGTCTATAAATACTTACAACCCACAAAAACTTCAAGCTTGAGAAACAAAAGAGAGAGAGGAAGAGAGAAACCATGGCTCTGAAATGGGCTCTCCATACAGCATGTCATGTTTTAGGGTATCAAAATGACAACAGAATAGAGTGTAAGAGCGTTGCGGGATACCAAAACGACAAAGTTCATCACGCAAAAGTTGTTAGTTCTGAAAATATGAAACCCTATGATAATTTTTCTTCTGGGTTTCAAATGCCCGTGCATGATCCTCGATATTCTAAAGCAGACTACGAGAAAATGGAGGAATGGAAACTCGACATGCTTCTCCAAGAATACGGACTAAGTTTCCAGGGAAGTCTCGATGAGAAGAGAGAGTATGCGACGGGAGCATTTCTGTGGCCGGATCAGTATTGACGAATACACATGAAACTAGCTCTATTGCCTTGAATCGGGATGATTCAGAAAGAATATTTTGGGTCATGTTAATTCTGTCTTTTGTTACATATGATCAGCCTGTAATTTGAAATATGGGAGATTAAGAAGAAAATATTGAGCGTATGTATGGGGACACATGTTGCCTGGAAGTGTTTTGTGTGTATTAATTGGATATGCATGTATTTTCCTTTCTTCTTATAATAAAAATTTCAGTTCCCGACTTCTGTTCTCAACTAGTATGCTTATGCAAATTGAGATTAGACCAGCATCGCTTCCCTGAAGAAGAAGAAGAAGAAGAAGAAGAAGAAAATTGCTTTTGTTTTTTCGCATTAACTAAGAAAATAGTTCTTCGCTTTTGCTCAAGCTCCTGGCAGATTAATTGAAGTTGTAATAATTGAATTTGTTGTGCAAAATGCAAACCAGCTAGAAATAACAAAACAAGACACACCAGTTTCCACTAGATTGCTTTTTCTTTTCCATTTATTATTTCTAATCATAATTCCATCCTATTTTACACCTTTCTCATTAATTAAACATATGATGTCAGTAATGAAAATGATATATAATCTTGGTTAGTCAAATTGGGTGCGTTCATGTCTAATATTTAGTAATACCTATTGTCCTATGATTACAATAAACACTCGATTTCCATTAAATTTTAATTAATTTCGGATTACTTGACATAGAAGTTAATTACACCATAAGGAATAACGAGTGTAGACAAGAACCGGAAGTCGAGGATACATATAGGAATTGTGTAGAGAAAACGAATTGTATATTTCAAGAAATCATTGTAGATCATTCCATGTGTAAGTTATCAATTAATACAAGGAAAATAAAAAAGTAAAATAAGGTTTCTTATGAGAATGTCCAATGAGGTGTGCATTCATATTCAAATAATGCAAATGGAAGTGGAGCCTTTAAATCAATTATTGTCAGACAAAATATGAACACAAAGCCAAATTTGGAATTGAAGTGTGTCTCCCTTTACCGTGTGATTAACGTAGCATTGATTGTGGTGACAACTAGAAACTTCAATTGCTCATGAAGGGAAGCACTCTTTGTTTGGCAGCAGCTTCTGTGATCTTTTGCTCCATTTGGATTTATTCACCTTTCAACTAAAGTTGATTGATTTTCTTTCCAAAAGAAGAAGGTTGGTTGATTTGATCTGATTTTCTGGCCAGAAATCTTCGGAAAGTTTTATTTCAAGGCTCTTTTCGTATCTTCGTTTAGAGCCCATGCAGCTGTAGCAATTTTAGGACTATTACATAAAGAAGTTGCCTTCTTCGTTCCAGAAGTAAATCCAAAGCCTCTTAAAAGCACTCTTCAACTTGTTCTTTCAGTCTCTATATTTTCTTTGATTCTTTGCTACACTTCGGTATTTTTCTTTCTTTCCTCATTCGTTCAATGTATATTTCTCCACGTTCCTTTTCTCATTCTTCACTGACTCTCGAGAGAGAAAATGCACGTTCCTCATCTGTAATGGAATCCTTGCTTTTCTCGCCAAAAGCTCGTTCTTCGTCGTCAGCTTCTGCTTATGCCGCAGCTAAACTTTCAGCATCTGGGTTGTCCGAGAATGAAGTTAATGTTGACCAGGAAGTTGCTTCGTCGTCAGCTTCTGCTGCAGTTGCACTTGCATCTTCTCGGTTATCCGACATGAAAGTTGACGTTGACGAGGAAGTTGTTGTGGCAACAGTTGAACCTTCAGAGAATGTTGTGGAAGAAGAGCATGAGCAAGTAAAAGAATCTTCGTTTGGAGAAGAGAAAGGAAACGAAAGTGACGTTTTCCTAGAAGATGCTGAAGAAAAAGAAGACGACAACGAGTCTGCAGTGACACGAGGAAGATACTGCAAAAGCAGAAGTAGCAGTAAATGAACCGAGTACAGAAGAACTAAACAAGAAAATCGAAGAGTTAATAAGAAAAATGAAGCCTCTACAACAGTTAATTGCAGTGTAACTCATGTACATGCTAAAACAAATTCCAACAGTTAAAACTTCATGTTTGAGCTTAACATGAAAGCACTTATCAGTATTGTTTCTTTGTAGTTCCTGTTCTCTTCACTTTCGAATCCTCCAGTAGTGTTATTTGCCTTGTAAACATCCCCTTTTCTGTCTTGTAAGCATCAAATTTAGCTCTCTTTTCGGATAGTTTATTGTCTCGATCGGCATCAAATGCTTTTGTTGTTTTTGAAAACAAAATTTGGGCAAGTGGCAAAATAGCCATTCCAAGAAAAGTGATGGAATGTTTTGGTCGGCTTCTGTTTCAGGTGATGTTCTCATTTGGGTTCACTCATGGGTCCCAAATTTGGGCTCTCATAAATGGGCCCATCGATTCAATGAAGAAACAGCTGGTTAAAAGTAAGCTTAATCCCACTTGACATCACCTACAAGAAACAATTGGCTTTAAGGAGAATTCAATGAAAGTAATGGTTATTCCAAAAAATCATAGCTTATGTAATTAAATCAAAAGCCCCTTTGACTCTTTTGGTGCTTTGATTTTTTTTCTACTTGGGATAGTTTATGTTGTAGGTGGAGATGGTCCTTTTGTCCTCTATTGTTACTTAGTTCCAGAATTTGCCAAATGGCTGAGGCTTTGAATTAGCATCCAACAACAGCTGGATTTGATATCTACATGTATTCTTTAAAGCAAAGATGAACAAGCTGTCACTCCACATTTTCATTTGGGACAACAACATCTGAGTCTCTGACTTTGTATAAGTGCTCAAACTAACATATAATTTCTTAATATTTATCAACTAAATCCTTTAAATTACTGAGAGAGTACTCGAAATCAATACAAAGTTTGACTTAAAAATACTTAATCACTTGTATTTGATAATTAGTAATTTTATTTCATAATAATTACAATTTTAAAATTATAAAATTTTAATATCAAATATAATCCTATTAATAAATAGGAGTTAAAATTTTAAAATAAAATTATATTTTTATTTATAAAAAATTAAAGATTATCTCCTTAGAATTTAGTATTTGTTTGTTTTTGTTCTTATAAACCGAACCACTTTTATTAGTTGGTCACTTTCAAATAAGTTCCATCAACACTCATTTTCTTGCTGTTTAGGTTCAAAATCATGGTTGAGTGGCTTCCACTAGGTTCAATTTAAAAGGCATGGTTTAAGGAAGATTTAACGCTTAAGCAATTTAATGACTCCAAAATCAGAGCTTTCCATCAACCAAAACCAGACCGTGACCATTGTTTAAAAATCTCTCAATAGTTTCCTCTTCTTCATCTTCAATATAAAAAGCAGATATACATATCTTTCATTGACGCAATCCTCTCCAAAATCATACCAAAGAATCATTCTAGCTGTTAATGACTCCAAATTATTTAACAAAACCTTCGAGAATCCATTGATACCTACCACATACCCATCACATTTATGAAACAAATTGACAAACATCACAATTTCTCAAATGGGTACGCAAAATTTGGATTAGAGTTCTCTCAAAATACAAATTTTATTATACCCAATTTTGATTAGAATTCTCTCCAAATACAAATTTTAACATGAACGAACATATATTAAATGGGTCTATAATAATTAGCAATGAAATATAAGTGTTAAAAGACAAAGTAATCTTAAATCAACAAATAATTCAAGAAAAGTTTTTAAAAAAAAATTGCATGCAATTTTTCAATCACGACCATTTGATCCGTAAGTTATGAGAGCCGGCCACAAATGGAATATCAACGATTATGCTTATTGCCAACTTTTCTTCGCCTACCAAGAACAGTCCAAATGTATTTTCACAATTAGATTAGGTGAATAGATAATTGTTTTATAAATTTGCAGCAAATTTAACACAGTATTTGCAATCAGAACCGTTGAGAATAATTTATAATTGTTTAAAAATTTGCAAAGAAGATAATGAATGCTCTCTAAGCTTATCATTTCAGTTAAGAAATTGAAGTTTTTGAAATCAAAATCCACCGTTACTGTCAAAAATGAGAGCCGAATTGGCCGGTTCTTATGAATGTAACTTTCGGATATTGCTTCAGAATAAGGGAAAATCCTTCCTCTGTTTGCGGTCAATTCCTTGAAGTTATGGGCTCTTCACTTAATAAACCCCGGTTCCGCCAGGTTTTTCTTGTACTTTTTTCTGCATCCTTGAGATAATTGCCAAAACACAAGGAAAAATGGTTGGTTATGATGAACTGAAACTTGGAGGAGCTGAAGAGTTGTCAGTTTCTCATCCTGATCCTGTTGTGTTAGAACTCAATCGCTTGCAAAATCAGCTTAAAGGTTTTCTCTCTTCTTTCTTCCCGAGTGTTTGCTCTGTTTCTGTGCTGAAAGTTATACGGGGATTCTCGTTCTGCTGAGCTTGCCTTTCGATTGATACACTTTGTCTTTGGGTGTTTCACGAATCATGACAACAGTTTTTGACTTTTTGTCTCAGAAAAGGACAGACAGCTTGGAGCTGCTGTGGGTGAAATCAAGGCACTGAGAGCAACTGAAGTTCTGAAAGATAAAGCTTTAGAAGAGGTATTGGGAATTTCCAACCGTGGAACTAATGTTGAATTTGATATCTGTGCAAGCGCGCATAGTTTATGATCACATTTTAATTATGTTTTTGCAATCCTATTTTTTGCAGCTTAGAAGTGAGGTTAACAAGCTAGATGAGAAACTCGGAGTCACCGAAAACCTTCTCGAACAAAAGGTAGCTCAAGGTCATACCATTAATTATCGGAATTCTGCACATTTAAGGTTAACTTGTGAGAATAAGGCTTCTTTCTTACACCAAATTTTCAATCCAGAATCTTGATATCAAGAAACTAACAAGTGAGAAGAAAGATGCATTGGCTGCACAGTATGCCGCGGAAGGAACTCTTAGAAGGGTGCATGCAAATCTGAAGGATGACGATTCTGTTCCTATTGAATCTGTCCTTGCACCTCTCGAAGCAGAGGTTAAAATGTACAAAAATCAGGTATGGAATGGTCATGGTCATGGACATGGACAAAAATGAAAGGAGCATTTGTTTCATTCTTCATGCTGCAAGCACTTTTATGTTTTCCCTTTCAGATTGCAGCACTACAAGAGGATAAGAAGGCTTTGGAACGTCTCACAAAATCAAAAGAATCAGCCCTGCTTGAAGCAGAGAAGATCTTGAGAAGTGCTTTAGAAAGAGCTTTAATAGTTGAGGAAGTGCAAAACCAAAATTACGAATTGAGGAGACAGATTGAGATATGCCAGGCATGATCTCTCCACTCGAATTTGCGGCATTTTCTGTATGTATGTAGTAAGAATTGAAGTAACTTAACCAATTTTGATGTACAAAATGCAGGAGGAGAACAGAATCCTGGAGAAAACCAATCGCCAAAAGGTCTTGGAGGTTGAAAAGCTTAGTCAAACAATCAAAGAACTCGAGGAGGCAATTCTGGCAAGTGGGACTGCAGCCAATGCAATTCGTGACTATCGGCGACAAATTTCTGAACTAAATGTAGGTGTCAAGGTTATGTGTTCTCATTTTCATAGTTGCAACAATTCGTTGATCTGGTTAGCTTAAATTTTCAGGACGAGAAAAGGACGCTCGAGAGGGAGCTTGCCAGAGCTAAAGTTTCAGCTAACCGAGTAGCAACAGTTGTGGCTAATGAATGGAAGGATGAAAATGACAAAGTTATGCCTGTCAGGCAATGGCTGGAGGAGAGAAGATTGCTTCAGGTACTGGAAAAAAGTTCTCGGAACCCAATTTCTGAAATGTTTGAAAATTTCTTGGACTCGTATGATCAATCACATCCTTGTATATCTAGGCTGAGATGCAAAGATTGAAAGATAAGCTGGCGATCACAGAGAGAACAGCTAAGGCAGAAGCACAACTGAAGGTTCAATTTGATTTCTATATCTACAAATCTTGAAATCGTCCTGAAATCAGTTGAATTTTTGTGCTAATGCGGATTTTTTTCAGGAGAAACTGAAGCTAAGGCTAAAGACATTGGAAGAAGGATTAAAGCATGGGCCAAGTTTGTCAGGAAATCCTCGCACGTTTTTTGGGTCTCCAATAACAGAAAAATCCAGCAACATTTTTGGGTTCTTGACAGCCAATCGTGGATTAAGGAAGAGATCTACGTCACAGCCAAGAGCTTCCATCAACAGAAGCTCTCAATTGCAGCAGCTAAACACAGAAAATGGAATGGTCAATGCTAGTGCAGGACTAAAACGAGCTGATAGCTTCGGAAAGAAATATTCTTCTGGAGACAATGTGCCGAGGAAAAGTTTATGGCCATCGAAAAATAAGGTTTTTGATAGCAATGGAAAGGAAAATGCGGAAGTCAAGGAGAACAAAGACACTAATGTCAACAAGTTTAAGTATGATGATACAATTGTTCCAGTAGAAGTCAAAAACCAAGTTGGTAGCAATCATGATTCGAAAAATAAGGGAAATACCAACCCAGATGGCGAAGATTTGGTTTCCGGGTTTCTGTATGACAGATTACAAAAGGAAGTCATTCATTTAAGGAAGTTTTGCGAGGCAAAAGACAGTTGCTTGAATGATAAAGAGGAAGAAATCAAGGTGAATTCTTCTCTGTTTCTCCCCCTTTGACTCAAAAGTAACTAAAATCATGAACATTAAACGTTTTAAGTCATTTCATTTCAGATGTTAATGAAGAAGGTTGATGCATTGACAAAATCCATCGAAGTAGAATCCAAGAAAGTTAAGAGAGAGACAGCAGCTAGAGAAAAGGAAGCTATGTCGTTGAAATCGGATGATACCAGAAGGATCAGAAGCATAAGCTCTACCAGAAGGTTGGTTAAATATCTGAAGAAACGCTGCTTCTTTTTGCTCTATTGATTTCACTAACATTCTGGATGGTTTGGAATACAGCAGGGTAAGCAAAGCACTTTGAAGATAGATTCCTTGGTGTGGAGAAATTGTGCAGGCCTCAGCAATTCGTTTGATTCTTTACCCATTTCTTCTGATTTTTCATTGTAAATATGGCTGGTCTTACAGATTGATTGATGATGGCTAGTTGAAATAAGTTATGATTCAAAGGAGATTGCAAGAGAAAGGAGGCTAAAATTTTAGTTTCCTAGGATTGTATTGAACTTTGTTTTCCAATGTTTGTATGTGATATGAATTTCTATGGTTTGTTTATGAGCTCAAACTGCAGTATGAATTGTGCTGGATGAGTAAAATATGAATGGTTTGTTTATTCAAAGAGCAAATAATATCATTTCAGAAGCTGTTCCCTGCGAAGAAATTTTCCATCCTCACAATTTCCATTACATGAAGGAAAAAAAAACCTCTAATGACCAATTGCATTGCAGCGAAGGCCTATTGATTGCATACATGGTATGGAGAACAGAGAATTTTAATCAAAACACTGCAGAGAAACAGACCACTGTTTCGTGGCCATATTGTACTTTGCCATTTAAATTCTCGTACCCATTAAAACGGTAAGGGTGCTGATTTTCCTAGCTATAAAGACACACAGGAAGAACATCTTGAGACATTATGACGCTAATCCTCAATTAGAGCTAAAAAAATTTGCTCTAACGCAGGAAGAGTCGAAGTATCGACACAGAAACCTTTCGAGCTCGTGCGCAGCTAACGCTTGCCTTGTTGTGAACTACACAATGCATAAATGGTAAATTATTATGCAAACCAACCAGAAGAAAAAGCTTAGCAAAGGTTGGTAACCTCTGGAATGGTGGCTAAAAGAAGGATGCCATTTCCGATTCTCTTCCTTAAAATTCCTACAGAATCGGATGACAACTTCTCCAGACTGGAACTTCTTTGCATTTATAAGCAGCAACTCCAACTGCTGCCGGGTGATCACAATCTTCACTCTTCCCCTTTTGCAACTTTCTTGCTTAACCTCCCCTGATTCGAGCTTGGAAGTGGTACTTCTGATAGGCGTGAGATTTGGAACTCTTTTTCTCCTTCATTCAAAGGTAGAACTCTAACTTTCTTGTGGAAATTAAAAGACATAACATGCATACGATTTCCCATGGTGAATTGATCATTTGAGTTTGAACTCTCATCAATTTATAATGTTGCTTTTAATTGTTTTCGGGTTGAAAGAAAGGTGACGTGCAAACCTTCAAGTTTTGGTAATAGGTCATAAATTCTCAAGAAATGGGAAATGCATACCTGGTTTGCTACTTGACATTAACCCATATGGGTTTTTAATTAGCAAGTTAATTAGCAAGTCAGTGGGAGTGTTTGCAAGTATGCATTAACGAAGACCATGCTTGACAATGTTGTTTAATCTCCACAAGGTCAAATGTCTCTGCAATGTTCATTGCAAAGTGCCTTGTAAAGAAAAATGGAATATAGTTTGGAAGTCAACTTCCAGTTGGTTTTCATAGGCTACCAATAAGTCAATTATTATTTTTCTTATTATTATTATTGCTGAACTCCACAAACATGAAGGAAAGAAGAATTTAAAAATTTTGCATAGTTTCATTAGCTCTAAAACTTCAAAGTATGAACAAAAGTTAGTCAAATACTACAAAATTTTTTCCTCTATCAAGAAAATAATGCAATAGCATAACAAAGAGGAAGTTTGCAAAGGTGAATACATCATTTGGTAAGCATACAAGCGGATGTCAAGAGCAGTTTTTGGAATGCTACACAATTACGAGGCAAGCACCTCTGGGGCAACTGATTCCATTGAGTTTCTGGAAACCAACCATGACTTGGCTGCAGCTTCTGTAGTCAAAAACCAGCCAAATTTTTCTGGAGCCTCATGAAAAGGAGCATTTAGTTCCTTCAAGTGTGATTTGAAGACACTAGCTAAGCCTTTGTCGGAGTACTTGTGTTTCCCATGCCCAGTATTGATTCCAAGTAATGGGGGGAACTCTTCTCCAGATTCAAGTGCCTTCAACAGATCATTTATCCAAACATGTAATGCTGTCAGTGCAGCTCCCAGAGAGAGACTCTTCAGATGTAAAGACCACTTAGTTCGAGACCTCGACTGTAGATCTCTGTAAATCTCCAGGGTAAGCCCCAGTTCTAGTAGCTCACATGCCTTTTCCAGCAGGTTGAGATTGACACAGAGATCAATTAAGCAATTGCAGTAAGCTTTTTTGACGTCATTACTAATTGAATTAAAGAGAATAGATGCTTCCGTTTTAAAATCACCTTCACTCCCTTGCTCCAACAGAAGCTTTACCACATTCCCAAGCCTTGAATTGGATTTCTCAACACATTCAACAAGCTTACCAAGCTCGTCATTTGGCGTTTGAGTCATGACATTCAGAAGACAGCCACAAAACCGATCATCAGGAGTTATGCCCAAGTCTGGCAGTCGGTTGAATGTCCTGACAACATCGTCAATACACTGGGCTTTTCCATAGCATTGGATAAGTGATGTTAGAACAAAGATATTAGGCTCGAAACCTGATTCCAACATCTCATTCAACATGGCCTCTGCCTCAGAAACTTTCCCACTGCATGAACATATGGTAATCAAGGAAGAAAATGTCCAACTGTCAGGCTTGCAAGTTCCAGTACTCTTCATATCTTCAAATATCTCAAAAGCTTCATTGGTGAAGCCAAGGTCAGCATACATGGCCAAGAGGGTATTATAAAGAATAATGTTCAACTCCATTCCTTTCTCCTTCATCTCTCTATAAACGGAAAGAGCATCCTCACCATATCTTGCCCTTCCATAAGCCCGTAACAGAGATGCATAGGTGTTAAAATTTGGCAAAAGTCCATTGTTTGTCATATCTTTGTAAATAGTCTTTGCCTGCCAAGGCCTCTTGGCTCTTCCCATAGCATCCAACAAATTGTTATATATAATCATATTTGGCTTAACACCTAAAGCCTTCATTTCTTCATAAACATTCAAGCAACCATCAAAATTTCCAGACGTTCCATATAATCTAATCAACGTAGAAAATGTCATTGGATCAATACGCCATTTCTCATTCCTAGCTCGATCATACAAATTCAAAGCCATATCTATATTTCCAGCCCGCCCATATGCATCAATCATAGATGAGTAGGTAACCGTATCAGGGTCACAACCAAAACCAGGCATCTTCTCAAACCAGTCAACAGCCTTCTCAGGCAAATTACACATCCTAGCACAACTAATCAAAGTCGAAAACGTCACATTATCAGGCTTCACTCCTTTGTCAAGCATTTCATCAAACAAATTCTCGGATTTAACCAAATCTCTACACTTCCTCATCACTTTCATTGTCACATTATAAAGAATCACCTCTCTACTCGCCTTCAACTTATTCTGAAAATAGTCTAATGCAAGCAATGCAGTATCCGCGTTGGACATGTTATTAAGAATAATCACACAATCTTGCTCCAAAAACCCATCACCCAAAGCACTCAAAACACTCGCAACATCATCTTCTGTAGCATTGTACGAATTCAAGTCTTCAGCTACTTTAACAAGGAAAGTGTACCTGAAATCATACGACTTCTGCTTCAACTTTGAAGCTCTGGGACTTCTGGGATTGACCCAGATGTAACTTTTCGATGAAGAACCAGATTTTCCATCTGGGTACTGAACAGTTCCCGAATCCTCAGTAGTGTTTGCGCTCTGGGTTTCCTGTAAAGAAACATAGCTTTTTTGGAGAGAAGTGCTCGCGTTAAATGTGAGAGAATTGATCCGAAAAGAGAAATTGAAAGTTCTGGTCCCAAGCTTTGGCTTCGAAAAGAGACAATCCATGACAGGTAGGTGGTCTTGAAAGAGAGAAGAAGTTGAGTTGCAGAGACTGGAAGCCATTTTTTTTTATCCCTGCAGGCCCCAGATTGAGTTACAGACGCCAAATGCCTTATCAACACGAACGATATTTAGTAGTTTACTATATTAACCTCCTTGCAAGTGCCAAAAGTTTTAGTTATAATGTTTTGTTGAGGGCAAATACGTCCATCAATTCACGAAAGATCTTAAAATGAAAATCTAATCTAATGGTTGCTAAATTCCCAAATTTTTAATTAACCAATATAAATTGGGCTTGTGAACCCAAATTAATTCTTCAATAAATCAAAAGACTTGGGTGCGGCCCACACTACCAAACTAATTCCACGTTACCCACCACGTCACGGAGCTGTCCTTACATTTATTTATTTTTAATTTTTATATTATAATTTAAAATTTTTAATTTATATTATTAATTATATATTTTAAATTTTTTATTAATAATATTCAGTAACAACAAAACCAATACTTGAAAACCTTAGATCATGTCCAAACGTAAAGCACTTGCACAACATCAAACGAAGGAAACCACAAGATTCTGACTAATTATAGCAGATTGACTGACCATGCTGGGCACCATTAATTCACATGATTGCGCAACCTGAAGGATATTCTTCGAAGAAGTAATCAGAACGGCAGCAGTAATAACTCTTTCCTCCGCCGCACCAGCTCTCATACACCGGCCTTACCGCAACCATCATAACAACGAGGTGGTCCTCCGCCGTGGTAACATGGCCCCCCGCCGCGCCCTCCATAACATTCCGGGCAACACACTCCAAACGGGTAATAGGGTGGGTAGCCCGGCACAGGTTCCGCAGCCTTTGGTGGGTCAACGAAGGTAACTTTACGCTTCTCAGGTTCTTTCTTCTTTTCTGGCTCTTTCTTCTTCTCAGGCTCTTTATGTTTCTCTGGTTCCTTCTTCTTCTCTGGCTCTTTCTTCAACTCAGGCTCCTTACGGTTTTCGGGTGATTTGATTTCAATGCTCTTGATTGCTCCGCCACCTCTGCAGCAAATCTTGTCCCTCAGCTTTTCCGGACAGCAGCACACAACTTTGATCGTCACTATGTTCAGCTTCTCGTCGTATATCTGATCGTGAATTTCTCTTGTTCACAAAATTCACATCTTAGCTCACCTGTCAGCCATTTTCTATCACAAACGTTCAGTAAACACAGAAACAAAAAAACTCACCAGGGAATTTACAGAGAACTTTCTTTACTTTCTTGTAACATTTCGAGCACTGAAGGTCAACCTTCAGCACCATTGTAACCTGCCGGAAAAATTATAAACCACAGATTATAAACTGGGAATCTGTAAACAAAAACGAAAGAGATAAAGATTTCATTTGCAAACCTTGTCGGACATGGTTTTGATCAGATCTGAACCCCAAGAAAATGAAACAGTACGGGCGTTGAATATTGAAATAACGAGCTCAGCGTTCAACGGTTTTATATATTAAGGGAAAAAGAATCTCAAGAACACGTCACATGTACATATGAAGAGTATTAGTTGTCATGGGGTCATAATTGTCGATATGTTATTTAAGAAACGCCATCTTCTACACTGGTAATATGAAAGAAATCTCTTTCTCTATTGTCGCTGTGGAAAATCTCGACACCCACAGTTTTCTATATTGTACTAATTTTTGCACCCTCAATAAATTCAAGGATCCAAGCCTCCAAAATAAGCCCCTAATATTTTCGAAACACTGGCAGAGACTTTAATAGTGTAATTGTATGTTTCATAATTTAACCATAACTAAGTTATCACTCTGATTTGAACTGATAGATAGAGAATGATGAAGAACCATATAGTTTGGCCCATCAGGCATCGAACCAACCAACTGGCAGCACATTATTTCCTGGATTAATTAGTTTATGACTAAATTTTGTATGTGTGTGATTCCTTAATTTCTTCTACTTCACCCCACCTATCTTGATATCAACCCTCTTTTTCTTTGCGTATTCTTAATAATATCAAAATCCACCACATAATAAGTTGCCTTCGCCTTCTTTTTTCTGGCTTCTTAGGTTTCTCAGGTTCTTTCTTCTTCTCGAGCTCTTTGGTTTTCTCGGGCCCTTTCTTCTTCTGTGGCTTCTGAAGTTCTTTCTTCTTCTCAGGCTCCTTAAGGATTTTTGATTTCTGTACTCTTGATTGAACCACCACCTTGGCAGCATAATCTTGTCCCTGATCTTTTCAGCACTGCAACATAACACTTTGATTGTCACAGTATTTTGTTTCTCTGCGTACACCTGATCCCGTATTTCTCATTTCACAAATATTTCCACATCTTAGTTCACTGATCCATGCATGCATTCTCATTATCTAGATGCTCAAAAGTTAATTAACTACCAGGCATAAATACGCAAACATTGCAAACGTCATTTCTTTTTGTCAGTCTTGATACGTTACAAAATTTGAATCTAATGCGATTGAACATTCGCATTCACAACATATATATATATATATAGAGAGAGAGAGAGAGATTCCGAGAAAATTTACAGAGTGTTTTCTTATTTCTTGTAGCACTTGGAGCATTCTAAGTCAACCTTCAGCACCATTGTTGTAACGTGCAGTAACATTGTAAGACATGAGTTTATATCGTCTTCAATTCTGGAGAAAAGTCAAGGAAATAAGTTTTGCAAGCCTTCTCCGCCATGGCCGCGATCAATTGTCAGATTAAAACCTCAGGATACGAGGCAGATGATCGACTGTTTGAGGAATAATATGAACAGCAGCACAAACGGAGTGATAACCTAAGTGCATGAATTGCATATCAAATTCAAAACAAAATTTGGGTCCTTTCTGTATCAGTGGCTTTACTTATTTTCTTATTAATTATATTCTAATTAATAGGAGCAAGTAAACCATAGAAGGAATAAAACCTTCTCAATAGATCTGTCCAATATTAAAATCACCGACGGCAGACTTCATTATTAAATTGCTTAATTTCTAAGTTATCACATGGATTTGAACGCTGGACATGGGAATATCGACCACCAACCAGCTTAATTAAAGGACTAGTTATTTTTTTTAGTTTCATTACGGCAATAATTAAGCAATGACATCAAAATTTCCCATCCTAACAAGTAAATTAAATAGACAGAATGCAAGAACATTTATGTAAAGTAGCTAACCAATTCCGAAATTTCAACACCAATTATATTGTATTGCACGAGTTTGTCGGCTCGTTTTCTGGTCGAGCCTTTTTGTTTTCGAGAACTTGGGATGAATAGTAGCTGACTATATGACATTTAAAGCTTAATAATTAAAACTGATCGATCTGTAACCATAACTAAACTCATCACTTTCATTTTGATATAACGAAACGATTCCATGTGTCCACAATTTGCACATCCATTTCCTTTCCCTCCCTTTATTATTGTTCTTTGTCGGACTTAACTAATATGTGTTCATTTTTTAATATAAAAAAAATTTCAAATACTTTTAAACGTAAAATTTAAAATAAATAATATAAGAATTAAAAAAAAATTAAATGCATTTTAAAGTTTTATATTCTTATGCAAGACCTTCCTTTGTATCTGTCAAAGTTTTCACACTTGCAATGTTCCTTGGTTCTTTTGCTTATCCTTTAAAGTAATTTATGTTCTCTCTCTTTCTGTTCTTATTCCTTTTATCTTTTAAAGTTATCACAATTGCCAATGGATGCATATGCTTCCTCGAACATCATCTTTTTTCAAATAATAATAAACACATCTTTTTGCGCCTATATGTATAAAGAATAATAATAATAAATTAGTATGCTTTTACGATATTGATTTAAGTATAGTAATAAATAATACTTTAAAAGTATAATAATAATAATATTAAGCAATCAATATAATTAAATATATGCATTAATCAATAGTACTTACATTTATCCCTATATCAATTTTTCTTTATTTTAAATTTTTTATCGCGTATTTTAAATAATATTTGTTATTTTTTAATATACTTTTTCAGTTTTAAGTTTTGTTTTGGAATGCAATGATACACGGAGGTACCAAGGCTAATCTCTAAATATATAATCAAAAATGGAAATGCACCATTCTTAGAAATTGGAAAATGGAAAGGCAATCCTTAATTATTAATTAATAATAAAACAGTGTAGCAACATCATCAACACTATAATTATATATATATATATATAGTAGGAAACACCATACCACCTACCTTATTTTATCTGCTTAAAATAAGATAAAAGACATGACTGAAGTGATCACTTCAGTATGCGCACATGATTCGACTCCTTGCTTTTGCCAAATTTTCACATGATTCTGCATGCTGTTGGATTTTCTTCACTGATGTAATCCGTACATCGACTTCTGTAATAAACCCTGTCACGGCTGGGACCGCTGCCCCAGCTGTCGTACACCGGCCTCGCACAATAGCCATCGTCATATCTCACTTGTCTGTAACCAAGCTGGTGACATGGTCCTCCACCGCGTACTTCGTAGCATTCCCTGCAACACACCGTGACTGCGTTCGGGTTATACGGTCTTGGAACCGGCCCAGGCTCATAATGGCCAGCGCCACATCTCACTTGTCCGCAACCAAGCTGGTGACATGGCCCTCCATCGCGTCCTTCGTAGCATTCCCTGCAGCACACCCCGACTGGGTTCGGCTTCTCAGGCCTATAATAGCCATCGTCACACCCTAATTGTCCACGACCACGCTGGTAACATGGTCCTCCACCGCGTCCTTCGTAGCATTCCCTGCAGCACACCCCTACCGGGTTCTGTTTCTCAGGCCCATAATAGCCATCGTCACACCCTAATTGTCCACGACCACGCTGGTAACATGGTCCTCCACCGCGTCCTTCGTTGCATTCCCTGCAGCACATCCCAACAGGGTTCTGATTCGGCGGCCGTTCCTTGGGTGGTCCTTGAGTAGCATTCCCTTTTTCTGTTGGGTCGACAACTGTAACCACTTTAGACTCGTCTGATTCGGACTCTGTCGGCTTCTTACGTTGTTTTGACTTCTCAGGCAGGATTTCTATACTCTTGATTGAACAACTACCTTCACAGCAAATCTTGTTTCTAATCGTCTCAGGACTGCAGCAAACCACTTTGATTGTCACACTATTCTGATTCTCATCGTATACCTGGTCTTGAATTTCTCTTGTTCACAAGTATGTATCACATCTTAGCTCACTCATCACCCATTGTCAATCACAAAACTACATTAAAAAACAAAGCCAGAGAAACTTACGGGGGAATTTACAAAGTACTTTCTTTACTTTCAGATAACATCTGGAGCACTGTAGGTTCACCTTCAGCACCATTATTGCAACCTTCTGCAAATAATACACACACATGTCATTCAGATACAATTCAGAGTTTAAGTACATTTATTTACAGGCAAAAGACATGAAATTGAAACGAGTGGACAAACTAAATGACAACCACAAAATCAATAGGCCTTAAAAGGAATAAAGAAAGAAGTTTAACCAAATGGGA
This sequence comes from Xylocarpus granatum, assembly GCA_019650275.1. Taxonomy (NCBI): domain Eukaryota; kingdom Viridiplantae; phylum Streptophyta; class Magnoliopsida; order Sapindales; family Meliaceae; genus Xylocarpus; species Xylocarpus granatum. The sequence goes on from BNST01000662.1 coordinate 102,555, forward strand.
AATTCACAAACCTTCTCCCCCATAGCTGTGAGATTATGCTCTCAGTTCTGATGATTTTCTACAGAATGAGAAGGCAACTGGGACGAGCAGGGAGATATGAAAAGGCCCTTATAAACCGGAGGTTAAGAAGGGAGAGGAGAGGAGAGCTAAGAGTTTGATTTCCGTACACTTATAACCAGATGAAGAGGTACACGTCATGATAAAATCGATTCCCGTGCTGTCATTCACTCGCCAAGATGGTGCGTAAGAAAGAAAGTAAGGCTTTTGGTTTATGAAATTGATTCCAATCTTCTTCCATGCTGCACTTTGCTTTTGCATGATAGCCGCAGCCCACCACCTTCTCGTATAAATTATGATAATAATAACATCTTGTCCCTAAACTTTAGAATATTTCACAAATATGATACAAACTTTTTAATTACATCAAATAAGTCCTTAAGACAATACTTTGTAAAAGAACCGCATTCTCAACCGGGAATATTTACATCACTCGAATCATTACTTTTGTACTGGATGTAGCCTTCTAGTAAGAGGACAAGCATTTGCATCACGAAGTGAAGTTCACTTTGGGCACACAAATTGATTTAGTAATTAATAGATAATCAAGTAGGTGATTAATTTAGTTGAAGTGATGAGTGTAATAATGATAATTAGAGGTATATAAATTTGGCAAAAGCTTCCAAAGCCAATTTGTGGTTGCTAGAGACTAAAGTGTCAAATTATTCACACAAAGTTTAAATAAATAAATAAAACTAACTAATACTTTGTTTGGTCATTATCTTTCAACTGTGAGATAGGTGGATGTGTCGAAAAAAGTATGGACCAATCCCAGGTAGGCTCATTTTCTGCCTAGGCACGAGGATTTAAACATCGAATCATCATTTATGACTTCGCGGTGGGATGGACAACGAATGATAGAAACTTTGGATCACTGTCACCAGTTGCACCTAACGTTGAACATTGAATTCGTAAAAGCTAGACGATGCAGACAAGGCCTCGGCTCATAAGACCACACAGTACTCTTAATTCACCAATTCTGGAGAAAAGTGAAGGAAATAAGCTTTGCAAACCTTCTCCGCCATGGCCGCGACCAATTGTCAGATTAAAACCTCAGGATTCGAGGCAGATAATTGCCTGTTTGAGGAATAATATGAACAGCAGAGTGATAACCTAAGAGCATGAATTGCATATCAAATTGAAAACAAAATTTGGGTCTACATTGCATTGCAGGTGTTGAAAAACATTACATTAAAGAAAATTTTAGTCCAAAACATTTCACCTCGTCAGTAATAATAATAATAATAATGTTGTAGTCAGATTATTGGATTAACAATAAAACATATTTATTAATAAAAATTTTTTAAAAAAAAATTAAAGTAAATTAAACGGACAGAATGCAAGAACATTCATGTGAAGTAGATAACAACTCCGAAATTTCAACACCAATTATGTTGTATTGTATGAATTTGTCGGCTCATTTTTCCGGTCATGCTTTTTGTTTTTGAGAATTTGGGATGAATAGTAGTTGGCTACAAGACATTAAAAGCTTAACAACGAAGCCTGATCCATCTGCAACCATAACTGAACACATCACCTAGATTTTGATCTAACAAAATGATTCTATGTGCCTACATTTTGGCAATGGTCCCAGTTAAAAAGTCATGTACTATTTTCTTTTGTCTTTTGAAAGAAACTTGTTGGACATTCATTTCCTTTCTTTTTCTATCCTATTATTTTTTTACCTAAGATATATTTGTTTACTATAAATTTAAAATAAATAGTATAAATATATAATATAAAAAATTTAAAATATAAATATAAAACTTGAAAAGAGTAAAGTAAGAGTTGAAAGAATTAAATAATATTGTGAATGTAAAATATTTCTTTAATCTTTTAAAATTTTTGCAATTGTCAATTTTTATTTTTTATTTTTTCTTCTTTTTCTTATCTTTTAAGGTTGTCCATGTTCTTTATTTATTTATTTTTATCTTTTAAAGTTGCCAATGGATGCATATGCTTCCTCGAATATCATTTTTTTGTTTTTAATGTAATGATTTACTTTTATAGATGCATCTTTTTTCTACCGAATAATGATAATTACCCTGAAAGAATGCTCCCTGAGCGAGCACAGAAACAATAGGTATAGGTTTTGCTGTCGTTTTGTGCTCACAAAATTCAAAATCCCGAGTTGCCAAATGTCTTATGCCTATCTTAAAATCCAGATCTAGTTCTGACAAGCCATTTTTAATATGGTAAAATTTTGGTTGAAAAGCCAAGCCACAATTTTCAGAATACCGTATGGGAAATTTTGTGTGGAATACATCCGTTTTATGCAAACATGTAGAAACAGAGTTACAAGGCCAACTGAAGGAGGGAATCGCAGAAGTAAACGAAGATTCTGTGAATAGCCTTCAGGGTGACGAAGCATTGTGTAATCTTGTAGTAGCAATCAAGCATGAACGGGTGTAGAAGATAGAATTTCGTTCACCAGTTGGTCTAATTTTCGATTTTATGATCGTGATTTTGGATGTGGGAAGCCTGCTTGGTGGGGTACGATTGGTTTCAATGATTTAGCCACATCCTGTAACACGATCATGCCCTTAGATGCAAGATAAAGGAATGGCATTGAGGCCTCGCTTTTTTTTTAATTTTCTTGAAGAAGACATGATTTTGCTAGAACTCCATAAAGAAATTCTTGCATTTGTTACTGTAGATCCGAGTCCTTCAGATTAAGGCAATGTTTTGGCTAGGGTTTTAAGAAATTTTTTCCTTAAAAGCTGATAATCATTTACAATATTATGTTTATCAACAACAAAAGAGAGAAATCTTGTGGTTATCCTTAATCCTTGCACCGTTATTGGAAATTGGAAAATGGAAAGGCTATCCTTAATTATTATTATTAATAAATAATTTTCAATTAATAATAAAACAATTTAACATCATCATCAACACTATAATTATATATATTACCAAACTCCATACCACGAACATTATTTTATCTTATTATTTATTTATATATCTGCTTAAAATAAGATAAAGACACGACTGACTCGTGTGATGGATTCGACTTCGAACATTGTCAAATTCTCACATGATTCTGCATGCTGATGGGTTTTCTTCACTGATGTAATCCGTGCACCGACTTTTGTAGTAAAACCTGTCGCAGCCGGAACCGATTCCCCAGCTATCGTACACCGGCCTCCCATAATAGCCAACGTCATGTCTCACTTGTCCGTAACCAAGCTGGTAACATGGTCCTCCACCCCGTCCCTCGTAGCATTCCGTGCAACACACCCCGACGGGGTTCGGCACCGGTGGGTCACACGGTACCGGAACTGGCCCCTTTGGCGGCTTCCCAAGCCCATAATGGCCATCGTCACATCTCACTTGTCCACGACCAAGCTGGTAACATGGTCCTCCACTGCGTCCTTCGTAGCATTCCCTGCAACACACCCCGACTCGGTTCACCTTCTCAGGCCCATAACAGTTATCGTCCCATCTCACATGTCCACGACCACGCTGGTAGCATGGCCCTCCACCGCGTCCTTCGTAGCATTCCCTGCAACACTCCCCGACTAGGTTCGGAACCCGTGGGTAACACGGTGCCGGTGCCGGCTTCTCAGGCCGAGTGTAGCCATCATCACATCTTCCTCGTCCACGATCAAGCTCGTAACATGGTCCCCCACCGCGTCCTTCGTAACATTCCCTGCAACACACCCCATCTGGGTTCGGAACCGGCGCCGGTTCCTGCTCAGAAACCGGTGCCGTCTCAGGAACCGGAGCCGGGGTCAGCTCAGGAACCGGAGCCGGGACCAGCTCAGGAACCGGAGCAGGGGTCGGTGCCGTTTCCTCGGGTGTTTTTGGCTCTGATGGCTGCTCTTTAGGTTGTTTTGACTTCTCAGGCAGGATTTCTATACTCTTGATTGAGCCACCCCCTTTGCAGCAAATCTTGTCTCTAATCTTCTCAGGACTGCAGCAAACCACTTTGATTGTCACACTGTTCTGATTCTCGTCGTATACCTGGTCCTGAATTTCTCTTGTTCACAAGTATTTATCACATCTTAGCTCACTCATCACCCATTGTCAATCACAAAACTACATTCAAAAACAAAGCCAGAGAAACTTACGGGGGAATTTACAAAGTACTTTCTTTACTTTCAGGTAACATCTTGAGCACTGTAGGTTCACCTTCAGCACCATTATTGCAACCTTCTGTTTATGCACACACACATGTCATTCGGATACAATACAGAGTTTAAGTACATTAATTTACAGGCGAAAGGCATGAAATTGAAACGAGTGGACAAACTAAATGACAACCACAAAATCAATAGGCCATAAAGGGAATAAAGAAAGTAGTTTAACCAAATGGGAAATTCACAAACCTTCTCCCCCATAGCTGTGAGATTATGCTCTCAGTTCTGATGATTTTCTACAGAATGAGAAGGCAACTGGGATAAGCAGGGAGATGGGGAATGGCTCTTATAAATTGGATGTTAAGAAGGAAGAGGAAAGAAGAGAAGAGGTAAGAGTACGATGTCTGTACACTTATAGCCAAATGAGGTGGTGACACTTCTCTTTAATAGAATTTTTGAAATTCTTATTTTCAATTTTAAATTTTTAAGTCAAAGCAGTAAATTTAATATAATATTTATGTTAATTTTATATAACAGATTTTATAAAAAAAAATTGTTAAACACAATTATACTGTTCCTTACCTTCAAGATTAAGCTAATTCAACCCACGAAAATCGAATCATATGCTGTCGTCCGTCCATTCGTCAAGATGGTACGTAAGAAAGAAAAGTCTTGCTTTTTGATTTATGAAATTGATTCCAATCTTCTTCCACGTTGCACTTTGAACTTTCATTTGCATGTGCAATGCTCTGGACGATAGACGCAGCCCACCACCACCACCTTCTCATCATATAAATCGAACATAATATAACATTTTGTCCCTAAACTTTAGAGTATTTCACAAATACGGGTGAAAACTTTTTAATTATGTCAAATAAGTCCTTAAAATAATGCCTTGTAAAATAACCCCATTCTCGACCGACGATATTTACATTACTCGCATCATTACTTTACTTTTGTACTCGATGTAGCCTTTTTCTTTTTTGCCTTTTGTCTAAAGCAAGACGACTAATGTTTAAATCACAAAGTGAAGTTCTTGTTGACCCCACAAATCAATTTAGTTGAAGTGATGAGTGTAATTGCAAGTAATGTAGGGTAATAATGATAATTAGAGGTGTGTGAGATTGGTAAAGGTTTTCCAAGTGTGGCAATTTTGTGGTTGCTAGAGACTAAAGTGTCAATTGTTTACCCATAATATTGAAATAAATATTAATATTTTGTTTTAAAAATGTTTTAAAATACATTAATGACAATGTTACAATTAATATATAATTTTTTTATTAATTATTTTAAATTTTAAATAACAATCACGATGGATGCACTTGAAATGGCTGGCCTAAACGGATGCAATGTCTTGATTAAAAGTATGGTCCAATCCTGGGTAGGCTAATCCTGGATGCAATGCATTGTTCAATCCACGGCCTTGTGGGGCTGTTTGAAGTAATGGGTTGAGCCCGTTTAGCAAATTTTTTTGTTTATGCAATCATTCATGGCTCGGCCGTGGGATCACTCTCCATAGTTTAGCCTAACATTGAACAATGAATTGGATAAAGCTTGACATCCTACACATTCATTACAAGCTTCATCATTAATTTTCTCACCAATTAGCTCTCGGACCACCGTATGTGTGTATGTAGTAGTCCCGATTTTTAGGGAAAAGTTCTAATTCCATCCACCTCTCCTTTGAAGACGTCATCAATTTACAAAATACGAGTTTATGCCAAAACAACAACCTTGTTTAGAGTTCATACAGCCTAGTTTAGAGTTGATAGATACAACATTGTTTTGCTTCCAAACAATACTACTTTAGTGGAAATTTATATTTTGTAAAGTACGAATGTTCGGATTTAAGAATTTTCGTTCGTCCCCGATCAAAATGAAAGGCATCATGACATACTGTATAGTGTATCTATGCATAAGATGAATCGATAAAATCTAAGTTAAAATTGCTGGTTGTCTTGTCGGTGGGTGATTCAATGCTCATAGGAAATGAATAGTCTTTCATTATGATCTCGTGCATGGCCATGGCCATCAGCTAGCCAACTGAACACCAAACAAAAAACCTGTTACGTACAGGTGGTGGGTATGGAATCTTAATCGTTGAAGACACATTAATATTTTCAGCCAAAATTCTACGAGGCCGAGGGTAGATATCAGAGTTAATTCCAGGTTATACAGTCTTTCATGATCTTAACTTAATTTAATTTACCCATTACTGTGTTGCCGTTTTACCCTATAAATAATTATATTGGACCGCTATACATTGAATTATCTATGTAGTGTTTTGCAGAACTGTCATGGGTTTTGCTTTCAGGATTCTATCGTCATCAAATATCAGAATCACCTTTTCGTCCATGGAAAGTGTCATGCAGCTGCCTTCCCTTCTTGCTTTTCCTTGTCTTCCCTCGTATTTAATACATAAATAATTAGATCATAGATAGATACGATGTCGTCCACAAAGAAAACAAGTTTTAACATATCTATACTTGCAACCTTTCTCTTCTATGGATATCTACCCCCTAAATAATGCTAATTTTGCTACAGAATAATGTTATAAAGATGGATTTATATATCTGGTTTTAACTTAGATTCCCGTGCAATAATTTCCTGCAAGTAATGAATCTGAGGATCAAAGATTGATGAAACATTGTCATGTTATAAATGCATTCTCGGTTTGGTACAGTCTATGATTGTTTGCGGGGGTCCCATGTCTATTAAATCATTCAAAACGTACATGTACAAAGAGGGGAATCACATAGATAAATTTAATACGACAAATAAATGGTACACAAGGCAAGAAATACATGCATAATACAATGTCGTGACATAGAATATGTACACATATTGAAAGAACGTAATAACTGGGGAAGAGTATGATGGTGTCTCATTGAGATTCTTTGAGTGAGGCACAAGTTGTTTAGATAAAGACAACGAAAATGAAATCAATCAACTTTATCTTTTTTGCAACTTTCTTTTTTATCATACCCACTTTCAAGATTTCATTTTGAGGGTAGATGATGATAAATGCTTATCATCACACGTGTCCATCAATGAATGGTTGTTGATGAGAAAATGTGATGCTTGTACCACTTTTCAAGATACTGGATATAGCTAGCCTGGGAAGGCTGACCACAAATTGTGCTATCGGGTATAGTATCATTTTAGGGTTGGAATCCAGAACCTGTGGGCTCCTCCTTTCCTATGAATTATATATATTCACAAATCATCGAGGGAGAATGAGAAAGCAATGTTTCTATGCTTCACAACCCTAGGTCTCTTGAGTCTTTCATCACTCACAGCCGTTAGATTTTAGCGTACTATGAAGACCGAAAAATGTTTGGAATTGATGAATGAAGAGACTCTTCGTAAACCATGCAAACGAAAACCTTATCAAGATCTTTTTGGACTTGTATTTCTAAAAGCAAGAAATACTTTCGACGGAATCAGCCAAAGTTTGTGGTGTATGATAACGGTATCTCTTACAGCTTTTCCTAGAGCTACATACTTTACATCACTACTTCTTAATCCTATGATAATATTACCTTACCGATTAAAAATCAATTAAACCCATGTCGTTCACATGTTGAGTTTAGATTTGCATTTGCATACCAAGTCTCTCTCTCTCTTTTTTACCGTTTAGTCCTATGCCTTTAATACAGAAACAAAAACAGTAGCATGTCTTTTGGTTAAAGAAAAGACAGAGGGCATTTAAGGAGATGACGAGCCAGCAAATTATTAAACAATTCCACGTCTGATTTGCAGACTTCCTCGTTCCTTTTTAAATCTTCTTCACCAGTTCACTCTCCACCAAGCGGAGAGGGAGAGAGAGAGAGAGAGAGAGAGAGAGAGATCAAGAGAAGAGGTAGCTAGAGAGAAGTGCTTTTCAAATAGCTACCCAACCAACTAACTTTTGCTCGGAGCACTTCTCTTCTAGAGTCGCTTCTAATCACCACAAATATGGGTGAGGTAAGTGTATATTCTCTCTAGCATAATTTTTTCACAGATCTCATCGGGTTACATGTCATTTCTCAAGTTTCATTTTCAATTAGTTCGTCGAGTGCTGCTGATATTTTCTTGATCTCCTGTGTGGAATAACAAATTAAGGAAAACAAAGAAGAGGTCAAGAAAGAAGAAACCAAGGAAGAAGAGAAAAAAGAGGAGAAGAAAGAAGAAGAACCTCCAGAGATTGTACTCAAAATTGATATGCATTGCGAGGCTTGTGCTAGAAAAGTTGCTAGAGCCCTCAATGGATTTGAAGGTACCCTGGATCGTTACAATTTTCATATATACCTGCCTGCATTTATTACATGAATACTCACAAGTAAATACTAAATTGTATAAGCTTTCTAAGCGGAGAACATGTAATTTTAACTTGAAAATGTTTAAGTTGAATGTGTTTATTCTTAATTATGTTATGTATTAATATTTATTTAAAAATTAAATATAAAAAAAGAGAGAGAGAAAAGAGTGTTACAGTATCTCTGGTGTTAAAATTATTATATATTAGGATTTAATGTTGATTATCTGAACTTGCGGCAGGAGTGGAGCAAGTAAGTGCGGATAGTAAGGCAAGCAAAGTGGTTGTAAAAGGGAGAACAGCAGACCCGATAAAAGTGTGCGAGAGGCTACAAAAGAAAAGTCGTAGGAAAGTGGAGTTAATTTCGCCTTTGCCTAAACCACCTGCGGAGGAGAAAAAGGAAGAAAATAAAGAACCCAAGGAAGAGAAAAAAGAAGAGGTAATCAGCCTTCAATTTCTAACTCATCAAAGCTACTTAACTTGTCATTATCTCACACCGTCGATTAATCCCCATTATTAAACACAATCATGTTATACTTTAAGATTATCATATAATTGTGTAAATATCTACTATTGTTTTCATAAATAATTAAAGAAACAATTGCTTTATATGTAATAAATAAGTTTCATATTCTTTTCCAAGTGCTCGAAATCTCTTTTTAATGTTAAGTTGCATACTTTATGGTCACGATGATTAAATTTTAATAGTATAGAAGTAATTGTGTCATTCTAATAAAAGTCATCGACCTAGTTATAGTATTATTTATAAAATATAAAAACCTCCTCAGGATCATCAGTATGTTATTATCCCAACTTTTAACGATGAATATCCTGAATATTGTTTGTGGCTGCAATTTTCTTGCAGACACGAAAATAACAAAACAAGGAATAGGCACATGTTACAATGAGAGAGAGGTAGACAGATACCTTAGGGTTTTGACCCCACAGTTCCCCAACTTGATCTATCCTCTGAGTAGTCTGTTCTCTGCAACAACAATGGGGGTCACGGGCAATTTGGGGAAAGAAAACAACAAACCAACAGCGAAAATAATTTACCAATAAATGCATTACAAAAGATGTGTCTGAAACATGCAGGACACTGCAATTTGAACAAGTGTTACATGTTTTACGGCACTTGAAATTGTAGATTTGCATGAAGTGAAAATATATTTGTATGCCTTGTCAAAATATGTGTTCGAGGTTGCTTGTCTTGTTTCCGCTACTTTCGGCGGTCTCACTTTTATCGGGCGTCGGGCTTTTGGCTTCTTATGTCCACTTATCAGTAATCCTCCGAGAAAATCATGGGATATTATATTAGTTATTAGGTTATTACTTTAATCCTTTCCCGTATTAATAATTAATTTTTTCTGCTTCGGGTAAATTAACTAGTATTAATTGTGGTGGCAGCCTCCTGCTGTTGTAACAGTAGTGTTGAAGGTTCGGATGCATTGTGAAGCATGTGCTCAGGGTTTACAGAGGCGTGTACGAAAAATTCAAGGTATTAAATGTTCGTAAGACTATTATCTTTTCTCACGTTCCATTGACACAAAGTATAAAATTTAACACAGCCTATCGAAATTTTCCTTCATATTAAACTGAAATTAAAATTACTTCGTAGGTGTCGAGTCTGTAGAAACGGACCTGGCCAACGATCAGGTAATAGTAAAAGGAGTAGTTGATGCTACAAAGCTAGTGGATGATGTGTACAAGAAAACCAGAAAGCAAGTTTCCATTGTGAAGGATGAAGAAAAGAAAGAGGAAGAGAAGAAAGAGGAGGAGAAGAAGGAAGAGAAAGAGGGGGAAAAGCCGAAAGACGGCGGCGGCGAAGAAGGCAAGGGAGACGAAGACAAGAAGCTTGATATCAGGAGAAGCGACTATTATGCATCGAAGTACTACTCGGAGTACTACGCTTATCCTAGTACTCAATTTTTCAGTGATGAAAATCCAAATGCTTGCTCCGTCATGTGACCATGAATTGTAGTTTTGATGTAATATTTCAGTTATCTATGCGCATGCATGCAATTTTCTACGTACGATAATAAGATGTGAGTATGTGAACTGCAGAGACGCTAAATCTAGGGTTTACGTTTGCCATCGTTTGTGTCCTGTATAATTAATTATAGGCTTGTTGTTTTGTGATCTTCACGAGGTTATATGTTGTAATCTCTGTATTTTCTTTTTGGAAGTCCGAGTTATGTAATATCTGCGATTCATTTTGGCTATGTAATTAGCTCTTACAACTTTAGAAGAGCCGATTACCCCAGTAAGCCCTAGTGAGGTTTAAACCTAGCTTTCATGTAGAACGTTGGATCTGACTTTGAGGTGGGAACTAGCTGTGGTCCTCGAATCTTGATTTAGAAGTTGGGAGATATTTGATGTGAGGACGCGATTAACTAAAATGCTATGTGATGGGAAGTTACAGCACCGTTATTCAACGGCCTGCAGGTCCACCCAGTATGCATAATATATAATGCAGGCTGTGAAGGCAATGATCAAAGATTGTATGGCATTGACTAGCTACCTTCAGAATCAAAACGAGTGGATACGTATTTTTTCTCGGAAATTTTCCAAAAAAAGTATTTACATATTCGTAGGCTAATTAAACTCCTCAATCGTACCACCATATATAAACCACACAATACAATATAAGATGCCTTTGGTCCATAAAAACTGATTTACATGACCGGCCACGCAGCCACAAGAATCAAACTTTCAAAAGAAAATAATGCCATAACATCTAAATGATCGATGGTTCAGCCTGCTTTCGTGGGAGGATCATGTAGTGCATGGACATGTTGAATATAGGACCACGGGATCAATAAAATCTTAAGAGTTTGGGCCTAACACACGATATGGGGAACAGATTCATCGTTGAGCCTTATTCGTTGGAGTACATAGTGCGGTGGTACCACTAGTTGTCAGTGAAAAAGTAAAGATTAAACAGAACTGTGGAAAGCAGGAATTTGTGTTGTGTAGTATATATTTGCATTTCATTTCATTCTTTTGTCTTTAAGTGTAATGATGTTTGTGAGAGGAATCCTATCATTCTGATAAGAACAAGGTGCAGTCCAAACAACAATGATGTCGAAAGAGAATCCAAGAAGATGAAATGAATAACACTTTTTTATTAGTTGTGAGCCGGAATTCAAATCTACAGTCCACCAAAAAGTAACAAGAGATTTTCATCATTGTTTTCTCGATGAATTTCATATATGTGTGTGTGTGTGTGTGTGTGGAGATTTTCATCATTGTTTTCTCGATGAATTTCATATATATGTGTGTGTGTATCAGCAGTTCTTACCCAAAAATTTGCCCTAGTTCCCACATCTTCCTGCACTCAATTACAAATCTCCCCCACTTCACTCCCTAACAATCATGAAAAAGTTTGTGGGGGGAAGCCAATACTAAGTATGCTTTACATCTATTTTAAATCTTGGGTCTTTTTATTTGGATACATGGGCCGTTGATCGATTTGGTTCAAGAACAACGAGACCTACTTCGTTCCTCCTACAGATTTTTCCAATGGAATTGAATATTCAGAACCCACTTAACAGCTCAAACAATCTAGTTAATTATGATCAAGTCTTTCATAGATATGCACTGATTATGGCCAATAATCATTCACCAATATGAATCGGCAACAACGATTGGCACAATAAATTGTTAGATTGCGGTTGGTTTGCTATGTTAGCGGATGCCAAAATCGTGGGAGTTGCAGAAGAGATATGATCTACGAAAAGGCATCAAGTAGCTAGAGCAGGCATAGTACTCTACTTGTATGGTTTTTAATGCCCAAATCTTGATCTTTATACACCTAAATCGGCTGCCAACAACTAAGATAATGAAATAATATTATCTCATAATTTGGCACTTGCGATTTTTATATTTTAAAATGAATTATCAGTTGACCCTTTGTAAAAACACAAAATTAAAGCAAGAAAAAGAGCAGAATAAAAAGAATTCACCCGCACGTTCTCGTGTTCTATGTAAACAATGGTTTTGCCCACAGAATTCCAACTAGAAATTCGAAATTCCCACTTGTGTATTTTTCCTCAAGAATATATTCGGCACTGTTCATGGACTAGAAATACTATCATGTCTTAATCATCATATGATTTGTTTAAGAAAAGAAACCTTCGGACTTGTTGAATTTTGCCAAGTTAACAGAGGCATACTACAAAATAACTACTCTTCCATATACTAGAGATGGGCATTTGTTCCGAGAAATAAACCTGAACCGTAAGTATGGTTTTGACTTAAACAGAATCGCTTCTTACAAAAGTGATGTACTTCGTTTTCAATACCCAAAAACGTTATCTCAATAGGAATCCAATCCCAACACTCCATTTGGCAAAATTTTTGGTACTGTAGATTATGATACTGTAAGATAAGACATGATCTTCTTCAACAAATGGAATTACACAAGTGTATGGTGTTGTCTAGTTTTTGTTTGTGCTATGGCAGCAATTGAAGAAGGAGAAGAAGAACGGGTGAGAAAGAGAGTCAACGCTAATTATGGACTCGCCAATGTAGACTTGGGGTCCCTCCACCATGATCGGTTTCTACTTCTCCATTTGCCTCCATATTGTTAATTGTTGGCCTCAACTTGAGACTTTTTATATGTGCTAAGTTCCTTTTTGTGTCTCTTCTCAAGCCCCACCCTCGTTATTTATTTATTTATTTATTAAACAGGGCTTCATTTCTTTTTCTTTTAAATCAACATTTTAACCATTCCGTAGCAAAACACACAAACATAATAGACTAGCCTTTGTAGTAAGATTACCAACTTTCTCCAGTGACAAATGGCCATGATGTAATGCAATCTAGTTCCCATGTTTCTTAGATTAAAAAGTAATCTTGTAATACGGTTAATTCTCCACTATCCAATTAATTATTGAAATATGAATTTGGAAAATTCTAAATTGATTTGCTGTCACTAATCAATTCATTAATTAATTACCCGTACGCATGGGCGCCACGTGGATCCCACTATCCTTGTCTCTGGCGAAGAAACCATGAGAAGACCACGTTCTCTTCGTCTTACGTGGCCAATAGGACAAGCTAGTGGGTCCGTTATTGTCCTAGATGGAATAGTCAAACAAGACCCCACTCTGTGAAAGCGCATGTGAATCCTAGGTGTCTTTTGTTGCCATCGATGTGAAAGTGTGTCGGACGCGGCGGAGCACGTGATATTCACACACGTTGGAAAGTTGGCCATTACCACTCCCCTCCATTTTCAAAACCATTTCATTTTACCAATTAACCCTTTTCCGTTGTTCAGACTTAAATGACGAAGTTGCCCTTAAATCCTGTCCTCTCGAGGCGTTTGAGGACTCCGATTGAATATTTTTAATTACGAGGAAATTATAGTCATTACAGCATTGTCCACAATTCAGTCAGCAGTTTATCAGCAATCCATAGGCCAACCAGAAAAGGATACTCAGCTGGCAGGACATACTAAAATCGTAAATTAAACAAAAATATAAGGGTACTTTAGTCATAAAAAAATCAACCCGATTTCACTTATATAACACACTCTTACAAGACATTCCTCGGCCCATGTACAAATATTTGTCACACATGTTACAAATCTACTACTACTGAATTCTTGTCCTGAGGATAAGAAAAAAACTGAAATAAACGAAGGAAGATTTCAGTTTCCGGCAATGGCGACGCAGAAACCAAACGGAGAGTCTACGGAAGAGAGGTGTCCTATAGAGGAAGTGGCTCTGATTGTGCCGGAAACCGATGACCCAACAATGCCAGTGATGACTTTTCGTGCGTGGTTTCTTGGTATAACTTCATGCACGTTGTTAATCTTCCTCAACACATTCTTCACCTTCCGAACTCAGCCACTCACCATTTCCGCAATCCTCATGCAGATTTCTGTGCTTCCAATTGGCAAGTTCATGGCCAGAACTCTTCCCAGGAAGGAGGTCCAAGTTTTCGGATGGAGTTTTAACCTGAATCCCGGACCGTTTAATATTAAGGAACACGTGATTATTACTATCTTTGCGAATTGTGGGGTTTCTTATGGTGGGGGTGATGCGTACTCGATTGGTGCCATAACCGTTATGAAAGCTTATTACAAGCAAAGCTTGAATTTTCTCTGTGGACTTCTCATAGTCTTGACAACTCAGGTGAGGTTAAAATTAACTGTTCTCGCGCTTATTTTGATTTCTTTGGTATTCAGTCCTTCCTGGGTTGCTTAATGGTGTTGGAATATGCAGATATTGGGATATGGGTGGGCTGGAATGTTCAGGAGGTACCTGGTTGATCCTGTGGAGATGTGGTGGCCTTCAAATCTTGCGCAGGTTTCTCTGTTCAGGTTTGACTGTCTGTCTTTCACATTCATTGTTTTCTAAAACTTCTGTTTGGCTCAGCAGAAAATATTGGGAAAGAAACGAAAAAGAGATTGAACTTATGGAATATTTGATTTTTCCATCATTGTGGGACCCGAAAACAACAAAAACCTCAGCCTATGCATAATTTGAGCAGGTTGAGTCTTCAATTCTTAGCAGTGGCGTCAAACCTGTTTAGAAATTGACCTTTAATTTTATTCCCTTTGCTGCCTAAATATTTCTCGATTGGAGAAATGAAGAGTGGTTTCAAAGCTACTAATATTCTCAGCACTCTTCACTGTCGAGAATTCACGTCACGGGCTATGATTCTCCCTGCACGGCATGTAATAAGAATATTGTCAAACATATGACATTGATAATTTAATTAATTTGTTTTTGTGGTTGTTACAGAGCACTTCACGAAAAGGAATCGAAATCCAAAGGATTGACCAGGATGCGATTTTTCCTTGTTGCATTGGCCGCAAGCTTTGCTTATTATGCACTTCCGGGCTACCTTTTTCCAATCTTGACGTTCTTCTCGTGGGTATGCTGGGCATGGCCTCACAGTATAACGGCACAGCAAATTGGTTCCGGTTACCATGGACTTGGCATCGGCGCATTTACTCTCGACTGGGCAGGGATTTCAGCTTATCACGGCAGTCCTCTGGTGACACCATGGATATCTATTCTCAATGTTGGGATAGGTTTTGTCATGTTCATCTACGTAATCATTCCTCTCTGTTACTGGAAGTTTGACACGTTTCGATGCCCGAAAATTCCCAATTTTTTCTAATCAGCTCTTCACTACCAGTGGGCATAAGTATGATACCACCAAAATCTTGACTCCACAGTATGATCTAAATGTTGCTGCTTATGATAGTTATGGCAAACTTTACCTTAGCCCTCTCTTCGCCTTATCAATCGGATCAGGATTTGCAAGATTCACAGCAACTCTCACTCATGTGGCCCTGTTTCATGGAAGGTAGGTTCGTTTCTTGCTTGCTTGTAATATGTAAATGTTTCACGGTAAGTCGTCTGTTCGATGATATTAAAATCAAAATGTTTCTCCAGTGATATCCTGAAGCAGAGTAGATCAGCAATGAAGAACGTGAAACTAGACATCCATGCAAAACTGATGAAAAGTTACAAACAAGTTCCGCAATGGTGGTTCTATATACTGTTAGTAGGCAGCATTGGCTTTTCTCTGTTAATGTCTTTTGTCTATAAAGACGAAGTGCAACTGCCGTGGTGGGGAATGCTCTTCGCCTTTGCTTTGGCTTGGATCGTCACCCTTCCGATCGGAGTCATTCAAGCAACTACCAACCAGGTACCAAACTCAATCCTGTAAAAGATTCCGTCGTTTTAAGTTAGAGCTGGAATGAAGAAAGAATTTACCATCTTAACGATATCTGTTCGTTCCTATTTTGCAGCAACCTGGATACGACATCATAGCACAGTTCATGATCGGTTATGTCCTACCGGGAAAACCCATTGCAAATCTGCTGTTCAAGATCTACGGGCGAACCAGCACGGTCCATGCTCTGTCTTTCCTATCTGACCTAAAACTCGGGCACTACATGAAAATTCCTCCCCGCTGCATGTACACAGCTCAGGTTCTTGTGGCTCAATTCTCTGCCTTTTCTCCATTTGATGCCAATTGAGTAAAAAGATGCTGATTTGCGTTTTTCTTTAACACAGCTGGTGGGAACTTTAGTTGCTGGTATAGTTAACCTTGCAGTTGCATGGTGGATGTTGGATAGCATCGAGAACATTTGTGATGTCGAAGCACTCCATCCCGACAGCCAGTGGACTTGCCCCAAGTACAGAGTAACCTTCGATGCTTCGGTAATATGGGGTCTGATTGGACCAAAACGGCTGTTTGGTCCTGGAGGACTGTACCGTAACTTAGTATGGTTATTCCTAATCGGAGCCGTCTTGCCAGTTCCTGTATGGCTACTGAGCAAAATTTTCCCGGAAAAGAAATGGATTCCCTTGATAAACATTCCCGTTATATCTTATGGCTTTGCCGGAATGCCACCAGCAACCCCCACCAACATAGCAAGCTGGCTTGTCACGGGAATGATCTTCAACTACTTCATGTTCCGATACCACAAACGCTGGTGGCAGAAGTATAACTATGTTCTATCGGCAGCCCTGGATGCAGGAACAGCTTTCATGGGGGTTCTGCTGTTCTTCGCTTTGCAAAATAACAACATAGATTTGAAGTGGTGGGGAACGCATGTCGATCATTGCCCCTTGGCAACATGTCCAACTGCAACAGGCATCGCTGTTGAAGGATGTCCCGTTTTCCAATAGGTTAAAATGTTCAAGTAGTTAAGGAAGAAAAACCATAGCTGAAGGACATAATGAATTATGGCGTTGCTTGGCATTCTTGTACATGTTTATTTACTGAAATCGAAGCGAAGGAGATAGGCTTCTTCTGTACGTTTGACAGCAGAAATTTTTCTGCTAGAAGTTGCATCTTTTCGGTAGATAACCACATAAATAAAAATCGAGCCTGTTTCTAGTTAAGTTCTGTTATGGTTGCCATTTCATTCGTGTGAAAATCTCGTCCTTTCCTGAGAAGAATTGGAGAAAGAAAACAGAACCTTTTAAGAATAGGATGAAAATGAGACAAAATTAAACTCAATCTCCATACAAGAGTTCTGGAATCTCACGTTATCGTCGTTTCCTTCATCTGGTTTTCTCAGAACCGCTAAACATCAGTTAGTGAAACATAACTTCCATTCTCAACTACATCCCAGAGTTCATTCCTAACACTAAAATGGCACGTATAGCTGCCGGCTTGTTGTTATGGAATATGAAATTTATGTAACACAATGAATTATCCTTAGAACAAAATGTCTTGAAGGGCCAAGAACTGTGTCCTAAACACATGCTTCCCTTCATTAATTAAGCTCAATCTACAAACAAGCCTATGTGGACAGGTCATGACACTCATTCTTCATTGATAACAAAAATTCTTGGACCCCCCCACCCTTTACCCTCACCGAGCCAGAAATACATGACCAAGCGGCTCTATATACACAGTTTAAGGGCACAACACAACCAAGAATCAAGCCACATGAAGGACTTCAAAATAGCAAGGTCTAACCAAAGATAACTTTATTTGTTTTTTCTCCTGTCCCTTTATAACTTTATTAACTGCAATTATTTGTAAATCACAAACTTCTTTACATCGTCAAAGTTTCTAGCATGAAGACAATTAAAAAGCATCAAGAACAAATAAATAAAATGGTGGCCAAATAGTCATCAAATATTTGTATATTATGTGAATACAACATTAAGTTTCCATATAATGACTCCTTACCACTTAAGCCATTCTCACAGCACCTACCTCCCCATAATTATATGAACTACATAGAGTGAGGGAAGACTACAAAGTTGGGCATAGTTTTAGCATATCATTACCTCTGCATTGACTTATAGAGCACCACAGTCACATACTTTGCTAAAAATCGATGTGTTGTGCCAAGTGCCACCACAGATGGGCTGCCCTTCCCTTTTTGCATGTATAGATGATTAAGGACCACATGTTGAGGTCTTGATAAAGGGGGCAGAATTTCCATATATGGCGCTGGCACATTGAGCAGTGTCATTTGAAGGTGCGGAGGAACCAATGGCGGCTCCTTTGCAAAATCCTCAGCAGTCAGTTGCAAGTTGTTATAGCTCAATTCTGGAGATTGAGGAGGTTCAAAACCAGATATGCTTTGAAGGTCCTCTGAAACATATTCCTGCAACATACATCCACAAAAATAATTGGTTGCAATTGAAAATTGTCATCAAGAAACATTCAGAGTTTCTCCTGTATGCTTAATGGATTGTATTTGTCTAGCAGTACCAAGAAATGTCCATAAATCAAAAACCAATAATTGTTAATAAATATTAAAATTCCCTTCAAGAGGTTTGCTCCAATAACAGAGTACATCTCCTATCTCTGTATCAATTACAGAATGCATCTGCTTTCGATAGAATAGAATTTTGAACAAAACTCAAAAAATCATAAACAAAAATTTCGATGCACTTGAGCAGCACCACCAAATGGGGATGGAATATGTTTTAGCTTTGACTTCTATAAAGACAGAAATCAAATCTCTAAATTCTCCAGCATGTTTGTATTCGTTATAGTGGTGAATGATCATTAAGTTGAAAGTACTGCAAGGTCAAATGACATTTGGGAAAAGTAAACATGGAAGTGGCAGCAAGAAAACTAAACAGTTTGTCTTTGGCATACGAATCCAAATAGAATTAGATTTCCAAAGGGTTTAGCAAATGAGTTCGGATTACCTCCATTTTAGCTGAAGAAACTCTGATACCTATCAGTATCCAAATAATAGCAATACCAGCATTCATATCCTAACAGAGAATATGTTAACAGGAGTGCTCTATGCTACAACTATTAAACATGCATACTTTGTGAGAGAGAACAAATTTAATATCTACCTGCAAGTCTAAGATGTTGTAAATATTGCCAACATCATCTTGAGCCCATGGCAAGTCGGGGGCATGCCTCCACTGTCCATCCACAAGAAATCGGTACTGATAAACACCTGATGGCAGAACTTTCATAATAGTGAAGTCTTTCCCGGATCTATGCAAGGGAATTCTGATCAACAACATAAAAGTATACACATAAGACATTTTGATGGAAGTTCGTAAGGCACAAAAAGAAATAATGAAATTCACTTAGGGGAAAAGGCATTGAATTTATTTAACCTCGTCTTCCAGTTATCCCATGATCCCTCCACTGCTACTTCCTGACCATCATGGTTCCAGGTGATCATTGTTGGAATTCTTACTTCATTACTGGTGTCTTCATAACCAGAAGAAGTTTGCATCCAGGAAGGGTTAGGAATGTGGATCTCATCAGGTCTTTGCAACGGAACTACAGGGACCTGGAAAAAGAAACATAATGACACAATGAAAATCCATAATTTTTGCAATAATGTTAAATAGAACAAACATCAAAATGGAAATCAACGCGATTAGAACTCCAGCCACCCAAAACATGTTCTTTACTATTTTCAGCAACATAAAAATTACGAACTTTCTCCCAAATTGACACAACTGGCTCATATGATACACGTTTCCTAACCATGACAATCCGTGATTATCATTCACCATTTTATCGACCAAAATCTATTTGAAATAGAGGAGGAGAAGTCAAATGAACTGAAAAGTTTTCTCGGACTGAAGCGCTTCAAAATTCTGACAAACTCTACGAGAACTTAGATCAAACAACTGGTGAGCACAAAACAAGAAGCAAATGACACTGAACTAATAATGATCAATGGCATCCACAAAATTCTCAAACACGCAATTCACTACAACCCAACCAAAACTAAGCTTTTTCTACTCATTGATTAAAATCTTTCCTCTTGAGATCCGACAACATCAAAAAACCAAACAAAATCTTACAAAAACAACAACCGGGGTCAATTACATTTCAAAATCAAAACTCGATCACAAAACCATACGAAATACAATTATTTTCACTAAGAACATAAACACCTACGTCATCAAAGCAATTAAAAGAGATAAAATTACAAAAATAACAAAAAAGGAAATAACTGAAGAATCAAAACATCCAACCTGAGGAGCAAACATGAAAGGAGAGTGAGTAGCTCTAGGACTATGAGGAGGAGACTGACCAATCAAGCCATCTGATGCAATGATTCCTTCTTCTTGCACACTATTATTACTTTCTCCTATTTCTTCAACCCCAGATGCACTGCTTCCATCTTCTCTTCCATTCACATTCCCCATTCTTAAATTAAATTTAGACTTCCAATCACCCCGATAATCACAAAAAAAAACAATTATTAAATTAGAGTTCTCTCACTCCCTCATCATTCTTTCCATCTATCAGTGAAAATAAAATAAACGCAATTGGGAAAATTTATTTTTTAAAAAAAACCACAAGCAAAAACAAAAACAGAAACAGATGTCCAAAGAGTAATTTAAGAATAATATTAATAATCCCCGCTGAATTTGGAAGATCGAATGGTAGCCCAATGAATGAGATGGAAGTTGGGCTAAACAGAGAGATGGATGCTAAGTCACATCCTATTTTGACAGAGTCTTCAACTTTTACCGAAAGAAAAATATTGAAACCAACGAGTGGCAGAAAGAGCAACTCTCATGAGAGTTGCAACTCATGTAAGATTTCTTTCTTAATCATAGTGCTATGGGCTTTTCTTTGATGGCCCCAAGAAAAGCCCAATTTGTAGCCCAGCATATGAAACCTATCTGCGTGCGACTTGACTTGAACGGCGAGACATCCATCCAACTCAACCATTCCTTCAAGTGAACGATTTCTTTGCGGCGATTAATCGAACACCTAGCAATCCACGCCACAGGTGCAGACTCGTGAGTCACCGGTTCCTGCCGCATTTCTTGTTTTCTTCTTAGTTTCTAGAATTGGGTTTTTGTTCCCATGTAAGCCTGATGTCGATTTGCCTTTATAGATCACGCTCTTTATTGAAATTTTGAAACTGTGCTTTTTCTGTTTCTATCCCCGTAGCGTGCTCACACACGATAACTTAGTTTTCTTTTTGTGAATTTGGTTTCTGGATATGAAATTTAATGTCATTTCTGAAATAATGAGTCAAAAAGTTTTTATCTTTCATATGTTTTTGAATATGCAATGCAATGGTTGACACTGTTCGTAAATTGTGAAGTCACATGTTCGAACTCTGTTTTTTTTCTGAAACAAGATCTTTCCTAGAAATTTCCTCGATGGGAATTTAAATCAATTCTCCGATCCAAATTATTAACATACATACAATTTGAAACTTCTCTAGCGTTCCCAGTACTCCTGTTGCTATGGTTACATTAGACTTCAGAGGGTTAGAAGTTATTGGTAAATTGAATGGAAATCTCCGTTGATCTTTAGTCTGCTTATTCTTGTTATTTTGCTATCATCTGCTTATGTATCTTTTAATGTTGTGTGATTGGTCTCAGCTACCCTTAACATGCAAAGCATTAAAGACTCCATTTTGAGGTATGTGAGGGTGAGGAGAAATATCGAGCCTTGGTTCTTTCCTGGGAGTGGGAATGTGCTCAAGCGATTAAGCAGGCAGATGTGTGCGTCAACTGGAACCGGCCCCGATCAAATAATGGATCGAGTGATTGGACTTGTTAAGAAATTTGACAAAATTGATGCTGATAAGGTACTTAATTGATGATTTTTATGTTCTATAGCTTTTTTTTTGGGCCAGTTACTCTGTCTGTTTTAGTTTTACGAATAATACTACTTGCCTGGTAGATTTCTGTAATTTAGACTCCTAGGCCACGGCCATCCACAGGCAAGGGAAGTTATGTGATATCATTAATATCAGTTTCACTTGGATATTGGGCAGGTTACTGAAACAGCTGATTTCCAAAAAGATTTGAGCCTGGATAGTTTAGACAGGGTGGAGCTTGTCATGGCTTTTGAGGCGGAGTTCTCCATCGAAATCCCAGAGGAGAAAGCAGATAAGCTCACATGCTGTGCTGATGTTGTGAAATACATAGCTGAGGAAAACACTGTTAAGTCCTGAGATTTTTCCAATCTAAAATGTATTCAGACTTCCTTTCGGACATGCTTGTGGGATCATAATGCCATTATTTACTCTCATGTGGAAGATTTAGATTTTGAGTTGCCATGTTACTTTATTGTTTTCCTAAATATTGTAATAGTTGCAGAATCTATCAAATTCTTGTTCTTGAGTTACTTTATGATACTGCATTTTTGTATACATCCAGACCCAAATATTATTATATTCTCAGCATTAAAAGCTCGCTGTATGTAAGAGAACAAAACATTATGAAAGCATCACTCAAGGCTCTCCATGTAACAAAATATTATTATTTACATAGATGCTGTATCTGTCATTGTTCTTCCTCCTTTGTACCAATTTTTACTTATAAGATTGATAGCTAGAGTGAGATAGAACTCCCGTAACTCTATATTGTGACTGAAGCGCCATCGATGAGTCCTAGTGTTGTATCCCAACTTCCCAATTTGCTTGTTCACCACGTTCACGTAGTCTACCATGCAATCTGGTCGTAGTCGCTTCTTTTACCGGTGCATGCTCGCAATGGTTTAGATGTCAGATGCAAAAACTTGATTCTCCCGGCAGCATAAGTGCGGATGCCGTTCCCAACTGACGATAATGTTAATCCCTTCTGCTTCTTGACATAAGCCTGTCGACAGTGTGAGTTCTTGGGTATTCGAAGAACTTTAACCGAGCAAGTCTTGTCCAAATTTGGAATAGCATGTAGGTGTGAAGGAAGATCGATCATAAACTCCCCATATTCGTCTGTAAATGCCTGAGTCTTTGATATAGTTTTTCTATGGCTGCTGTGGCAGTAAATAGTCACCAAAGCTCCTGAAAAACAATGAAAGAGATGTAGATTGTCAATTTCAAATATGATTATCCAACATTAATTTCCGTAACACCCATTTCTTTCAGATCTAATACCCTAATTAGTAAAATAAAACACACTTTTCTGCTGTATTAAAGACATGAAATGAATAAGAAGACTAACGCGAAATAATGCTTTTTTGCATACTATATTATCTCTTTAATCATTGCTTTCAAGAAAACAAAGGACGAAAATTTCACCCAAAATTTATAAAGAAAGAAGAGTTGTTTGCACGAAATGAATACAGAGATCTATCATTGCTTATAATATTTGTGTTGCCATTCTTCTATGAACTCATAATCTTTGAAGCTTTGATCACGTTGAGAATTAAGAGGGGTTTTATAATCTAATGACAGAGAGCAGCTTATTGGTTTATAGCAAATGCAAAGTTGAAGATAAGTGTATGGTTAAAGCAATTGAGGAACATTGTATGTGTTACTTGATCTTGGAGGAGTTTATCGTGACTTTTTACCAACACTTGGTTATGGCATCCTCCCTAAACCTAGATTTCTTTGAAGACAAGTTTGGTGACAAGGTTGAAGAAGACATAAAACTGTAGAAAACAAAGCGAAAATTAGGCTAAAATGCACTTACGTATTTGGGATCCCAATCCACTTACATTGGTTAAAAGTAGTTTGCCTGTCTATTAACGTTTCAACACAAAAAAACAAAAAAAAAGTTCAAACATGGGATTCTTCAATATATTAGAAAAACCATAACAACAATGCAACAACAGTTAAAATGTTCGATTAATACTCACAACTAATATTTCACAAATTGTGTTATACATATATATATATATATATATATATATATATATATATATATATATATTATCTGCAAGAGATACGTCTTTTGCATAAATTATAATGTTTATGAGAAGCAAGGAACTAATTACCTGATATTGGCCATGCACGAAGCTGATCTTCGCCATGCAAGCAAGCTTCACAAAGGACAGAGCCGGTGACCAGCACTGTCGACAGCTTCTCCTCTCCGTACCCAGCCATTTGCACCATCTCCTCTCTAGTTGACCACGTGTATAACGAGTTCTCCTCTTCCACCATTGAAGCCTGAAGATGGAAGCAGGAGAAGCTGATCAAGAAACTGATGATCGCAAGACTGCTGCAGCCGCGAAAGTAGCTCATCTTCTTTGTGTTGTGTTTAAGAAAATTTTGTATCGCGCAATACGGGTTGATTGCAGGGACAACAAAAGAGGCTCCACGTTGGATTTTATAGGCATTCACATGGGATAATAACATCGGCGTCCCTACTTTCTTATATTTTCACAAGCAAGGACACAGCTTATATGGTATTTTGGTTATTCCAACAAGTGATTAGTGCTTTATTTGTTACAAACAAACAAACCATATCCCTACTTGTAAGAGTCTCGTGTTCATACGCCCTTGTTAAAAACTCTGATTTTTACGTTCATGACCTAACAAAAAGAGAGGACATCAACGAAATTTAAAGACTAACGAAAGGGTATATTCGTGTTTTCAGGAGTTGGAAGTTGGATTGGAAGTTTATTGTAGGTAGGTAGCCTACTCTTATCGTCGACGTTATTGTTTTCTAAGGAGAGAATTGAAGCACAAAACATTCGTTTACCAAAGCTTTAATAACCACAAAATTAAGCATACACGTTTCATTGCCTAGCCTTGAAGGGGGAGAAGAAGAAGATTTCTCTTACTATCTTCAAGCCTGTCCCAACCATCCTCATCTGCACAAATTGTCTACTGTGCCCTAAAAATCTTGGGCTAAGAAAGCTTGTAGGTGAGTGATCTATGTCTAGGGTTTGCAACTTTGTAATAATGTAGTAGTTTTTGATGTATCGAACGTGTCAAATGATCAAGTGGGTAGGGCAAAATTTGAGAAGTTGATGTCGGATCTTATTGATAGTAAGAACATTTTAACAAATTGGGAGGCATGCATTTTTCCATAGTCCTATGTTGAAAGCATACTTCATACCAGCAAATCTTAACCAGGCTACCAAATTATAATAATAAGAAGGGTGGTCCTTTTTAATTAAAATGATTTACTAACTTCTCGTGAAGATTAATGGATGTTGATTTTAGACGAAATAGTTAAAGCGTGATTTTTATTAAATTTCTTGTTAAATTAAAAAAAAATAATTTACGATTTATTTTAAATTTAAAACTTTAATTTTATACTAAATTTTGAAAATTTAAAATCATTACTTAGTACGGCGTTACTCTTTGTGCTCACATCTAATATTGGTAGAATTATAGATTATATTCAAATTTTGAGGAGTGATATGATAATTTAACAAACAGGTAACAATCAGATTCTTTAATGTAGATGGCAAGTAACTCGGAATGCTCAATTGGCAGCTCATCCGAATGGAATGGATTGGGCCCAATGATGTAATTAGTAATCCCATTGATGAGAAAACAAAACTACAATAATAATAATAATGATGGGTTAATTTGAGATTAAGACCACCCATTTCCATTTCAAGAAGGAAAATAAAGAGTTATAGCTACTGGGCAATTATTGAAAATTAAATAAATTATGGTGGTCTATTTTACCGTATTATCAAGCTTTTATAAACTGATAATCATCAGTGGTAATTATCTATTTAATATTTAATTAATAAAAATAAAATAAAGCACAACATGAACTGCTGTTTGTGTCCCGCTACACAAGGGGAAATAATTACAACTACTACTGAATGTATATTAAAATATAATATTTGTATATTAATAATAATAATAAGGTCAACTAATGAGCTGTCAAAATAATTAAACAAAAGCGATGGAAGTGGACCCCGTTCTCAATCATCAACGTACCTGTTGTTGTTTCTCGAATGATATGACCCCACCATTAAATTCCACTTTGCACCATCACAACCGTCCAATGCGGATAGGTTGGCCAGGAATCACCATATCGAAGCGTTTCCATTGGTTGCTTTTGATCATCATCTCTCGTCGATTGGAAAAATAACATTCCTGTCCCTGAACGTTTATCCCTTTTCACAAATGAAGGTAAACTTTTCAATTCTCAAAAATACACTTACAATGATGAAACAAAGGGTTGTATATTTGAAATATAGGAATGATATTTAACTATTAAAAATCGATCAGATAGTTGATCTTATTATTAATTACTAATTTTCAGTTTTTTTGTTTAAGTAATACCTCTCTTAGTCAATGTACTTAAAGTTATTCTAATAGGAATATTAATTACTAATTTGGGGACTTATTTATTATTAAAAAAAATAAATTGTAACAAATAGGGACCTGTATGTTATTACGCAAAAGGTAGCAGTTAACCAGCCTGGATCACTGGCGGGTTTCTGTTATACAGAGGAGAAAAATTGAAGCCAATCCAATCACAATTGACAGTAACGTGACGGCAACCAACGGTTCACACCACTGTATTCATATGAATCAACGGCGAAACAGACTCTCAAGTGTCAAAAACTTATCGGTAAATGGACGGCCTGTAATCGTCCCAAACGTCGTGGACGATGCAATATAATAATAATAATCCAACATCAAACTTACAAACCCTTGTCTCCTCCATTATTCCACTAGTAACGCGTTATCCCTAGCTTTTTACTGTACTAGTCAGTCAAGATTGGAGGTCTGCATTTGGGCGTTCATGGCTGACTCAGACAACGACTCAGGAGGGCACAACAACCCAAATAGCGAGTCATCACTGAGGGAGCAGGACAGGTTCTTGCCGATAGCAAACGTGAGCAGGATTATGAAGAAAGCGTTACCGGCTAACGCGAAGATTTCCAAGGATGCAAAAGAGACAGTACAAGAGTGTGTGTCCGAGTTCATCAGTTTCATAACCGGAGAAGCTTCTGATAAGTGCCAGAGGGAGAAGAGGAAGACCATCAACGGTGACGATCTCCTGTGGGCAATGACTACGTTAGGGTTTGAAGATTATGTCGAGCCCTTGAAGATTTATTTACAGAAGTTCAGAGAAATGGAAGGAGAGAAGACTGCCATGGGAAGACAAGTTGATCAGAGAGATGGTAGTAGTAGTGATGGCAGTCTTGTGAATATTGGAGTTTCCGGGGGTGGCTACGGCGGCGGCAGTGGGATGTATGGTGGGTTGCAGTCAGGCATGTTGATGATGGGTCACGGACATCATCATGCGGGGCACATGTATGGATCTGGAAGCGGAGCTTCTTCTGGGAGGCCAAAGTAGGTTTAGTTTGAATTGAATGAATCTATGGTCATTTTGATTACTGTATTTAGTCCAGAGATTTGTCTGTTCTTCACTTTCTGTAATATACGAGACAAAGAAGACAGGTAAAAAGCAGTTTGCTTAGGCCAACATAATAATGAATTATCTGTAAGTTCTCAGTTACAAACTCCATGTATGCAGTGTAAATTAAATCAAGTGAGAGATCCTTTGAAGTTACATTGAATGGTAGTCTTCCTCAGTCTTTGCTGTGAAAAAGTTTTAAGCAAGCATGAGCACGTCACCATGCTCTTACCTCCTAGAATCTTATCTCATGTCTAAAGTAAATTTGAAAGCATTATTCATTTGATGATCTAAATGAATGGTCAATATTGAATTTATTATTAGTTCCCATTTTACTAATGAAAACAATGCTGCCCATTAATCACACTTTTATTACTTCTTTGTCTTCGCATTCAGAGAATTGAAAATAGACGAAGTTAGCTTTATGGCTGATTTGTCTCCCTCTGAATTTGGCTACTGTCAACGGGAAATTGTTCAACTACTCTTTTCCACGTATGATGTCTTAAAACATTGTCTCATTAGGCTGTAGCTCTTTTTGACATTAGAACATATATTGTAGATTTCTTCTGGAAGTGCTTTCAACACAAATTGCCTCTTTGTTGGGGCAAAAGCACCCTACATTGCAAGTCATTTGAGTACAATATGATAAGGTGAAATTGACAACTCACAGCATAAACATTAATGCAAGGAAGATAAATGAACGAACAGAAGTTCTCAAGTGCAAACATTCACATTTTTTTCAAAAGCAGATTGGCGTCGATTTACACCAAATCCGTATTTTAAAAATGCCGACATCCGCAAAAGAGAAGGACTAACCAACAAAATATCAATAATTCACTTATTGTTGATGATACAAATGAATGAATAAGAGATCCTTTAACGTATGTACGCCCTATGTTTGGCAGCAGTTTACATGCCGCAAGGCGGGGAAGAAATTAAATTAAAAGAATCATAGGTTTTGTTATCCTTTAAACTTGCTAGAGTATGAATCCTGAGAGATGAAGATTAGATATTACAGCGTTTGAGGTCTGTGCTATTTAAATAGAAGTAATGCTTTTTATCGGAGAAAGCTGAGGTGGTAGGCACGGGAGAGAATCCATGATAGCCTTTGTCCACTTTTGCTGAGCATATGTCAACCTTGTACTTTAGAAGCTCCTGTTTTTCAACATATGGTTGTGCTGCATATTCTTCCAATGGCATCCACTACAGCGATTTGAAACAGCAATGTCAGGACAGTTCATAAGCTGGTGCTGTTATATTAGTGTCTTATAGAACAAACATCATTAGCATAATATGTTGTTGTTTGAAAGATTAAAAGTGAAGTGTACCTGGGCCGCTGCTATCTCGGTTTCCTGCTTCTGGATGTTGAAGGAGAGGGGTCGCAACATGCACAAAAAGAACACATCCGACTTCTCAAAGAATGACTGGTGGCTTTGTCTGTAAAGAGTGAGAAGAATTCAGATTTCGTGAATGTAATGATAATTGAACTTCAAGCTTTGAGTACAGAGAATGAGAAATTGATCTCTCTTTCCCATTTGTGATATCATGCAATCAGACATTTTTAGCTCCCTGGTAACAAAAACACTTGATGGAAAACAAAAGCACTTTGTTTTTCTTTTCTGTTTTTGAAACATTAGATCATGATAAAACAAAACATTAAGTAATGTGACCTTGCCTGGCTAGAACAACATACAGGAAAGTGTGCGATGTTCCTTGCATTCAGCAAGGACAGGTAAATTTAAACTGGAAGAGGGCATGCTGGTGATGGGATTCGATGTTAGATATTTGTTTTAAGCAAAATTCATACCTGAATCCAAGTACTTCAACAAACTCCGTGTCAATCTGAATTAGCAAAACACCAATGAGTTTAGTATTAAATGAGACAATTGACCAATGTCTACTCAGTAGAAGATGTAGATGAAGCCAAATAGTGCTTACTGATGTCTCTTCTTTGACTTCTCTTACAGCTGCCACACAGATATCCTCCCCCTGGAGAAGACAAAACTCAGCAAATTGAGAAAATATATACGGCGTGTTTTCAAATTTCTATATCATTAATGAAAAGCTTGTTCTGGCATGTATACCTCTTCAACAACTCCAGTAGGGAACTTCCATATACCTGTCCCTGAGTATCTCCCACGATTTTCTTGGACCACTAGCACCTGGCATTGAGATATTTGATAAATGAATGAAGCCACCATGAAAAAAAATATTCAGAGACCTCCAGCACAGGTAGATCAAGTACAGTTCCTCTCAAAAATTAAAGAAAATGTTATAGAAAGTATTCTTTTACTGCTTCAAAAACAGAACAGGTTTCCTTAGAATTCAAAATGCCATCAAGAAAGAAGGTTTTAGCAGAACATAAAGGAAGATGCAATATGTGCTCTAAAGAGAATCTAGCTGTTAAATCTAGAAAGTTCAAAATACATGAGATTTGCCTTCGTTCCTGCTTCTACCATTTACCAGGCACAAAATCAGCACAGGTTTCAGAAATGAATTATGAAGTCTTGAAATTACAATAATTGCGCTAACAATGAATATTATAGAAAGCAGAGAAGACAGAAGAAAAAATAATTAGTTCATCAGTTACCATGTTTTAACTCAATGACAAATTCAATATTAGTTTTTTATTTATTTTAACAATGATTATCACCCCCTACAAAATAATAGGATATTCTGATGGTGTCCTTGATATCAATTTTAACAATGAAGTATAGCTTATGCAATTCCTAGAGTAAGCATAGCATAAAGAAAATGTATGTAATGTAAAAGCAAGTGAAAGATGATGTTGGAGAAGAAAAATGGTCTAACTTCAAGACATATCTATTCACGCTTAAAGCGCACACTTTGAATCCATAACCATTGTCTCTTCTCCAAGACTAGAAATGTAGGGGGAGAAATCACTTAACATATGCATATATAGGAGCCTACTTGCAATCTCCTCAACTTGATGACAGAAAGAAAGCCAGAATCTGCAACAATAAAAGTGAAGGAAATACCTCTTTCTTTTCGTTCATGACAAATGCACCAACGCTCGCCCGATGAGAGGCATTTGCAGGAAGAGTATTAGCCCCTCCAGGAATCCAATAAACAAGCATCAAATAATTTGGCTCTGCATGGTGGTACCAAAATCCTTCCTGCCCAGCAATATAACAGAATATATTTTAATGGAAAAAATTAAACGTATATGGCAGAACCAAACTTTATATTCATCATAAGTTTGTTAGGAACAACCAAGATCAAATTTGACAAAAGTAACAAAACAATCTCACCTTCACTGCAGGTTCAACAAGATTGGCTAGCTCAATTGGTAATTTGATCCAAATGCCTCTTTTCCCCTACATAACATCAAAAGATTTATCAAAAGACCACACACAATAGATAAAAATGCAGTTATCATTTTTTTATTTGAGCCATAGATGGATGGAAGTTAAAAATATACAAAGGGTATGCTTGAAATTGAAGTGTTGTAGATGCAGCTGCATAGGATGGAATCATTAACCATCAATTACAAGCGCCTATGTTACGGATTCTCACCAAGAATTGGTGTTGAACAAACACGTTAGTTGCTACAATTTAGCACATCAAAAACACAGCCATACCAACCGAAGCCTAAATTAATGACTCAAATAATAGACTATGTAGATTGAAGCAACAAATCCTATGATTCATGTAAATGAACCCTAACAATTGCAGAATTACTGGTAGGAAATGAAGACCCGAACATATGCAATCATCAAGATGTAGATTGAAGCAACAAATCCTATGATTCATGTAAATGAACCCTAACAATTGCAAAATTACTGGTAGGAAATGAAGACTCGAATATATGCAATCATCAAGTTAAAAAGGATAATTACAATCACCTGCTGCCTCCAGTGTGCGATTGAGGTTTTAAGCATTGAAGTAAAAAGCTGAGAATCCATGGGCTCATTCATTTGGACAACAACACCTCCATAATTATCATTGATTCCATTTAGAACTCTAACCTCACCTTCAACTACCGCCCCCGATGATGAACTCGCTGAAGCAGACATGGCTCTGATATTGAGCAAAGATGCTCGTAGCAGTAAACGAGAAGATGCTAATAAACGGCTAACACATCAATGCCGCTCTAGAGAACGACTTGATCATATTTATACACGAATTAAATATTTAATGACAAATTTTCTAAAATAATCTTATTTTAACTCTTTTTAATAATTTTAAAATCAAAATAATTAATTTTAATATTTTTATTTTTATAAATAATTTATATTTTCAATTTTACCGTCAAAAATATATTTTTACTTTTCACTCTCTTATCTCCTTTGTTTCCATTCACATTCTTTACTGAGTTTTATAAATTTTATCTTCAACGATAAATTAAAGATTAACAAATTTTGACAATAAAAAAAATTTAAATAAATATTTAAATATTAATTATTTTTTAATATAAAAAATTAATTAATATTTTAAATATATTTAATAAATTTGTAAAATAAATACTTATAAATATTTAAAATATAATTTGAATAAAATAAATTTTTTATCTAATATATTTAAAATAAATATTAAAAAAATAAAAATTTATTATTATTTTAATATAAAAATAATATCTTAAATTAATCAATTTAAGATAAAATAGAGATTTGAATCGATCAACTTAGAGCTTTGAGATAAAATAATCTAATCTACGGTAGAATAATCCATCCTAGGGTAAAATAACGAGTTGGTGAATCTAAGGTAAAATAATCTAATCCAAGGTCCTGAATTGGCCAATTTAAAGTAGAATAATATTTTAAATTAATCAATTCAAATCCAGTGAAATAAATAAAAATAAAGTACGGGTATGTTTTATATTTAAAAGTACAAAAAGTAGTGTTTAAAAAAAAATTGTTAAAATTAGTTATTTTAAATAAAAAACTATTAAAATTGATTAAAATTATTAAAAAAGAGTTAAAATAAAATTATTTTAAAAAATTTTCAACGTATCATTTGAACAAAAAGAGAGTAAAAATTGAATCTTGACCGTTGAAAATATTGACTCTTTACCGTGGTTAAGGGTACGCGGACTTTGAATCATGACCATTCAAAATATTGACTGTTTACCGTGGTTAAGGGTGCGGGGACTCTGATTCTTCAGTTGATTTTCAACCAGTAAGAAGAGTGGCAGAACCCAGAAATACTGAGAACCAATAGGAAGAAAATTGTAATTTAATGATGCAGGCCATTTTACCTTCTTTTCTCATCGGAATTTACTAGGAGCTCTTTCATTTTTCACCTTCGCCCCAAAAAAATAATGAATTTTACTTAGCAACAAAAATTGAAGTGCTGACCGGCGGCCGGAGAAACGAGTTCCCGCAACAAATAACGCCGTTTCTTGAGTCGACAGATCGACCGACTATGCTTGAGTCAGTGAATGTCCCGCCGCAGAAGCTGCTTCCGATTAGGTCTCCGGCGGAAGATCCGCCCCAGATATGCGGAGTGGCTAGAGAGTCCAGTGAGTACTCTGACGGCGCTTCTGAGAAAGTCGGATGGGTTTAAGGGGAGGAGGGTTTTCCATTTTGCGGTTATTTTTGTATGATTCAGTATTTATTTTCTTTTCTTTTCTTTTCTTTTCTTTTTTTCTTTTCATGGGTATTTTGAAAGTTTTCAGCTCGTAATTCGTGTTATGCCTTTTGAAAAGCTGTTTGCTTTTGTAATGGATATAAAAATGAAAAGAGAGCTGAAAATGGTGGATGAGAAAAAGAAGGATTTTTATATAATTTGGAAGAGAAAAATGATGGGAAAACGAGAATAAGGACTTAACTTTCTGTTTTCGAGGGAGTAGAAAAATATAAGAAGTTTTGGTGCATTTGGGTTGTATTTGTATTTAAAGTCAAGTTTGGATTGGTGACTACTGGGGTAATGTGGCTGTGTGCTGTGTTGTGTCCTGTGTTTCTAGCAATGTAGTTTTGAGATTTAATTGTAGGAGTGCTTCTCTTTCTACTTCGATTGTGCTATAGATGGAAGGCAAAGTGATTTAGCTGTGAAAGGTTGTAGAGATTGTCTGTTCATGGTGATTAGTTTCGTTTTCGTAATTGCTATCACATCAATTCCTTGTAGATGTACAAGTTTGGAGTTGACTGTTTTTACTGATTCCTTGCATGGTTGCCGTGTGTTAGAGTATTATATTACTGTTATCTCACACTCATCTTCATTTCTTTAGTGGCCAATTTTGAGGATGCTTCTCTGTTTTCAGTTCATCTTTGGGCAATGATCATGAGGATTTGTTAACTGAGACCGAAGGACTGGGAAATTGAAAGAGGAAAAGGAAAACTAGGGACAAGATTGGGAGTTTCTTGGAAAGTGTGTTGATGAAAATAATGGAGAAACAAGAGCAGATGAATAGGCAGTTGATAGAGATGATAAAGATGAGAGAAGGGGAGAGCATAATCAGAGAAGAAGCTTGAAAGCAGCAAGAGATGGAAAGATGAAAGGGGATTAGGAGATAAGAATGCAAGAGACAGCTCGTAGCATAGCATAGCTCGTATTTCATTCATCCAGAATGTTTTATGCCAAGAAATTCAAATTCCCCAACCATGAAGGCAGAGATTGTGAACATCCCACTGAAAGCATTGCACGTAATCCAAATAATCAGCTATACCAAAAAGCTTGTGATGCCAATAGAAGATGGCCAGAAGCTGAAATACAGACCATTATAATGCTTCTAACTAATTTGGAGCATAAGTTTCGTGTTTTAGGCTCCAAATGCACCATGTGGGAGAATATATCTGTTGGGATGTGTAACATGGGATATGATTGTAGTGCAAAAAAGTGCAAGGAGAAGTGGGAAAACATGAACAAATATTACAGGAAATCAGTGGAAAATTGGAAGAAACATCTTGAAAAAAGTAAGACATGGTTGTATTTTCATGACTTGGAAGAGTTGAATATGAATGGACTCATTAATCCAGAACATGTCTCAAACTTTCCTAACTTCGAAAATGTTTCTGAGAGTAATGCCTCCTGCTTTACAAATCACGAGATTGTTGCCAAGACTGAAAAAGATTAAATAATATGAAAGAAGTTCTAACTGGTTTTAGCACAAGTAAACTCAAGATGATGGTGAGGGCTAAATATGGTAGGCATCTGACATGTAGTTACATATATCCCTTGCAATCAATGTCTGTGCATTCATTTTAATCTTCATAAAACTTTATGGTATTGACATGAACCTGTGTTTATATTGTTTGATGACCTTGTTGGCCGTGCAATTATTTGTCCAACAAAACTGTCAAAGATATGCCGCTTGCCTGAAATGAATTGCTGCCTTCGTGAGTTGATTCTCTCTTGCGATTATTGTTTCTTCTTGTTACGTTCGATTAGACTCTTCCCATGGTAGCTGAAGTTGCATCTCAGGACTATGTGAGAAGTAATTCACCCTGTTATCGTATTTTTCTGTGAAATAATGCTATTTGGATGCAACAAATTATGATTTATGCACCCTCTTTTTGCGCACACACGCCCACGTGAATTTTAGAAGGCCAAGCAATATTCATATATGTGTGTTTGGGTGTAGAATTGTTGCTGTGGCTGAACATTACAGCACTTACTGAGAACTAGATTTGGAATATTCTGAAAGACCTGGTGTCGTATTGCATCATGAAAACATTAAACCAAACTTTAATCTTTTAGAATCAGATATTCAAGTTTAATTCCATGCCCGCATTGTAAATTACCATTTTGCTAAGTATTTCCCTCCAAAAACTAAATCACTGGGCAACAGAAAACAACCAACAAAAGTAACAAACGAAGACGGTGACTTTTGTGTTCATTACCGGTGAAAGAATAGTAAATTCAATTGTGTACAAGCGTATAAATCCATGAACAAAATACCAAATGCACATTAACACAGCCCTTCACTAGCATCGTCAGTCACGGACGATGGAAATTATCCCCTTATTGGCAAGTATGCAGTGATCTCTCTCTCTCTCTCTCTCTCTCAATTGGAAGCAAAAGAGAGAAAGACATAAATGGCAAACAAAACTGCAGGGAAGACGAGAAGAATGTAAGAAGGAGGTGTCAATGGACCCATAATCAAAGGACCCAAAAAAATGACAGCAGCAACCATCAGCATCATCAAAACTGAAGCAAAACCGCACCCAAAATCTTCCATCTTCAATCTCTGTGAAGTCTGTGTGTGTTTACAGACACTTGAGAGACTAACGAAGAGATGTATATATAGAGAGAACGAGTTGTGTTCATGGCGTCGATCGGGGGGAGGACACAACCGTTGAAGGAAACCATGGATGCAATGCAATTCGTATTAATTCATTCGACACGTCTTTTGGCGGTCTGCGGCCAAATTTCGCTTGTGAATTAGCATATAAAGAAAGTGATTTCAATCCAATCTTTAATTATATTGGAAATTTACATGCATATTCAGCAGGAGACCAGACCATTTGTTATGTTTTAGTTAGGTCAATACTTTAACATATATATAAATCTCTCTCTCCAATAAGGTGACCAAACCGTGCCGAAAAGCTGCTATAAACTTGACATGAAGGCTCAACTGAGAGAAGAAAAAATAGCCCACTCGTTGAAATGGAATTGTTAGAAATTTGACAGACAAATTTGCTGTCTGCGGCTGTCTCTTCGGTCTTTACAATTCAAATACTGAACAGCAAAGCCAACTAGTGTATAGAACCAGCAAAGCAATTATACTGCCTTCCTCGTTTACGTCGTCTTCGTCTGCCACGTGGTTCAACTTTTTGGCTACAATATATACTCACTCTTGCCAAGTATTTTCCACATTGTGGTTGTTCTCTTTCCAGATTATAATTTATTTTCAATTTCTTCTTCTTCAGAATTGCTCAGGAAACTACAATTATTGACGAGCAGGAAGAGGGAGTTTTTGAAGATATGGAAAGTGGAGGCTTCCATGGCTACCGTCAGCTCCCCAACGCTAGCTCTGGTAATGTCTATGAACTTATCAATCTATTCTAGCTTGTCAACTCTTTTCACATTTGCTTAGTATTTTTTTTTCCTCGGGAAAAGATGCTGCTGGTTTCTCGAAGATCTTGCGTTGGTTTGCTTAACTTGCGATGGAATTCACATATGTCTTGCATGCAAATGAATTTCCAAACAGTTTCATGTTTCTTTTACACAGAGTTTTAATTATTTTGTTCAATCATCATATCTTCTCTAGTTTCTTGCAATCGATCCATGGTTTCGAGGAATTCCCTCAACATTTCTTCTCTTGACTGGAATAACTCTTCCTTGCTTGCTTCTACAAAAGTAACATGCAATATGATCTCTTTTCACCATCTTTTTGGTGATTGACAATTTTTTCCTCAAGACAAGGATAGCATGCCAGACATCTTATCTTATCAGGCTTCTCTCTCTCTCTCTCTCTCTCTCTCTCTCTCTCTCTCTTACACACGCACACACAAAATCAGCTTGTGTTTCTTTGTTCTATATTTCCTCTTTGAACTTCAACGGATCTACTTAAGTGCCTTCTGAAATCGTAAATGTGGTCAAAGATACACACGAAATCAGCTTGTGTTTCTTTGTTCTATATTTTCTCTTTGAACTTCAACGGATCTACTTTAGTGCCTTCTGCAATTGTAGATGTGGTCAAAGATACGATAGCAGTGGAAGGGAAATGGCCGATGAAACTTCAAACGCACCCGACAGAGCAAATGCTTACAACTGGCCGCAACATATTAATCCACACAAAACAAGTGGCATCCATGCATTCTATGCTGCTTATACATTTCATGACCCACTTTACCCTCTCCTTAATCTCTTCTTACTATACTTGGTTGGCTTTTTAAATTTCTTTCCAGGCTGTAAATTTCAGCACATCTCGAAGCTAAGATTGGCTCAATTTCATCCCAACTACAATTTCAAATTTCCTAGCAGGCACCAAAGCACTAGGAAATTAAAACATCACCGTATAATGTCTTATACGTTCACACAATATTCATTGTAGAGTTGGGTTCCTTAGTTCGAGATCATCATTAATTCTAGGCCCAACTAGCTAGCTAGCACTTCATGTGCCTTCACACAAGATAACAAAATCTGGTTGAGGCTAGTTTGTTTGTTTTTATCTTCTCTGTTACCTGTACCATTGAAACATAGAGCTTTACCATTCTGTCAGCTTCTTTAGGTATTTATTAGGCGGGGAGGTGAATACAAAAAACCATTGCAAGCTGATGGAGTTGTGCTGAGAACGTGAACCTCCAATCTTAATTTTAATGACAAAATGAATGTTTTCTTTTGTTCGCAGGGCTGAAGTTAACAGAGAAGAACACGAGGTTGCCGGAGATAAATGACAACATTTTTAACCACACAACTTCAGATCAAGACAATGAATGTACAGTCCGGGAACAAGACCGTTTCATGCCAATTGCTAATGTGATCAGAATCATGCGCAAGATCCTTCCCCCGCACGCAAAAATCTCAGACGACGCCAAGGAAACAATTCAAGAATGTGTGTCCGAATACATCAGCTTCATAACCGGCGAAGCAAACGAGCGTTGCCAACGTGAGCAGCGAAAGACTATTACCGCAGAAGATGTTCTTTGGGCCATGAGCAAACTAGGGTTCGATGACTACATTGAGCCGCTCACTGTGTACATCCACCGGCACCGCGAAATGGAGGGCGAGCGTGGGTCGATGAGAGGGGAGCCGCTGGTGAAGAGGCCGGTGGAATTCCGCACATTAGGTGTAGCTGCATTCGCGCCGGCTGCATTTCATATGGGTTATCAGTTTTTTGGGGACGGTGGGGGCATGGGAGGTTACTTCAAGGATGCAGCAAATAGTATTGCTGGTCCTTCCCAAGCTGCTGCTGCTGCTGCGGCTAATGGTGAAACTCATGCACAAAATAAATGAGAAAATAACTAATGATCAGGTGAATGGCATGAAATGCTGGACTGACTAACCTGCCGATGTTGTGAGAATAACGCGGGTTTTCTTCCAGGGAAGAACTAAGATTTCTTGTGGTTTTTCAAGAGTTTGACATGTTTTTAATGTTGTCTATCCTGTTTTTCACATTAGTTCCCTGCAATTTTTTTTTATTGAGCAACAGGCATTAAACAAGTAGGAAATTATATCATGAGCAAACAGATAGAAAAAAAAAGGAATCCGATGGATCTGTTTGTTACGAATTGAAACGATGGAGGCATTTACAAGAAAGTAAAAATACGGGGACCACTCACGACCTTTCGCTTACGAAGCGAACGCACTACCACTATGCTATGGAAGCTTGCCAATTTGTTGAAATTTTCAAACAATATAATAAATATAAATAGAAGCTCTTGTCCTAGCCGACACAGAATCAAAAGAAAAAGTTTCTGTACATTTTCAGTGAGGAAGCACATCGTGCATAATCAATACTGCAATCTGGGATCGAAAGAATCATTTTCATTAATTGACTTTCCAGTACGACGAAGCAGACATGGTCAAATTAAAAATGTTCGAACTTGACCAAACTGGACAAAAATTTTCAGTCACTGAGCTCTTCTAGCTATTAGAAGCAGCTTTGATGCACTGTTTTCTTCTTCTGAATCAGCTTCACGTATTTTCCTCCGAGGAATTACTTGAAAGAAAGAAGACTTCCAATCCCTTGTTTCCAAGAACTTTTGAGCATTATCTCTAATCACTTGGTTCAATGCAGTCAGAATAGTAATACGCAAAGAATTGGTTAAAAATTTTCAAATTTCAAACTTGCAAGGGTTCCTCCATGGCAAGTCAAAAAACCAGCGACCACAATCAACATGGACAAAAACACCGAATGAGGTCGAGGACGGGATGCACCATGTCATCCAGGAAACCATCCAACAGAATCATGCCATGTATACATTAACCATAATATCGACCAATCATGAACGGGATTATGGTAAGTGACAGAGAAAATCTAAAATACGTAGCGTGTTTGTAGGACTGTCCATATGGGAGTGTCCCATAAAAGACTCACTCAACGAGGCCATACATTTTACTTCAGCCAAAGCCACAATAAAAGTTTCACTTACAGGAACCAATTATGAAGTCTACATTTACGTTATATGGATATTCCTCCCAGTGTTTCAGAATAAAAACCAGGGTAGTGGCCCGAAAAACGAATGTGAAGTCCTATAAAGACTGCTGTGGAAACTGCAGGAAACTAAACATCAAAATGCAACTTGTAGTTACCATCAGCCAGTTTGAGGAAACGAATGTTCTTGGACCACTTGTTACCTGAGAGCTCATCATCTTTAGGTAGATTCCTATCGGGAGTCTTGCTGATTGAATTCCCCGCTCTTTCTCTTTCGTCATGTTTATGCCTTTCCACCGGTTCCTATCCACTAAGCCGCCAACAATATACAATTTCTTTGGATCAAGATCATCCAGCACAGTTCCTGAATCAGCAGTCAGCCATACAAAATTCTCCTTTTGATCTTCCAATGCTTCAATATGTGATCGATTTTCCTTCTCCATTTCACCCTTGTATCCTGTCAACCGCAGATGACCCGGAGGGACACATTTCCCATTCACTGCATAACAATACATAATCTGCAGGTCTCATCAATAACAAACTACATGCTATAACATTCACAAACGCTGCAAGATTCCCATAAAAATGCTTGCTTGATTTGCAGTATAAATCAATTTCATGTATTTTATAAATAGTGTATCAGTAAATTCGCCTCCAACAATGTAACAACTAAATAATCACCTAATAGAAAATTAAACGTAAACGTCGTGAGCAACTGGTACCTCTTGAAAGAGGCTGTGAATTTCAGCAGCCGTCATGAGATAAGAAAATTCTAGATCAATGACGATGTTTTGGCCGTCTTCCTTGGCTTTGCTCAGTCTCTTGATCGGGATGAAATGGAACGACGTGGCGGGTGTTTAACGGGAAAATATATGTGGAGTAATCACGTCGGCATCGCCAAGTTTCATATTTTCCCATAGGACACACCCTATATCCTTGAATTACTTGTCTTTTCAACAAAGGTTGACATCTGATTGTTACAAGTAGACAACATGCGTTCAAATACATAAAAACACAAGAAATTAGGTACTCAGATGCAATTATGCTAACATATATCAAATAAAAAGAGGGTCTAGTTGATAATTTATCTCCACCGCCGTTGATTTTGAAGGGGTATTTCGGCAGTCAGATTGCGTCACGAACTGGGTTGTCGTAGACAGACAAACCGTATTTTATCGTCCCACGTTATAAGATTTGCACTAGTGCCCCCACTGATCTTTATATTTTACTTTTTCCCCAGATTACTTACATCTTGTTCAGTCATACCCCTTTTCGAGCTTTACCTATTGTTATTATTTTGGCAAAGACCCAAACCCCCGTCAAAAATACAAAATTGTAAGAAGGCCCTGTCGATTGCTATCCATAACTTCCATGTAGGACAGAGTTATCTATTAATGGTTTACTTCATTAATAACAAATAATAAAATTAAAATTTACTTAACAAGTAATAATTAACGACGATTACATATGTTTAGTATATAATTATAGTAAATAAGTGTCTTGTTAATTAATTTAAATTTAAATTTTTTATTATTAATAAGATTTCACTATTATAATAACGTATAAATGACGTGGTATACTTTGATATGTTTTATAATAGTTATATTAAGTGTGATCCACAGAACTATGTGCTTCTTAAATCTAAATGATTGTGATAAAAGTCACGAGAAAAGTTGATTAATGCTCACTTAAGGAGGATTACGATGAAACATATGCAAGGAAAGGAGAATAAACCAAAAATAGAACGTAATTGAGGGGCATGGAGGCAAAAATTGAGATAAAAAAGTAAACACCCGGAGTTTGAGAAGATTTCCTACAAAAGTTGAGAGCACATTTCACGTTGTCGTTCAAAAACGCTCCTCCCCTGACCTGAGAAAACAACAAAGAAAACAACGAAAACACAAGACGAAGCCTCTTCTTCTTCTTCTTCTCTTATGTCAGAGTGTTAGTTCGGTTCACCTTTCAATTTACGACGGCACCGTTTTGTTGAACCGGAAGAATGGCTAAAAAGCTCGAGCAGCAGCTGAAAGAAGTTGGATCGAAGCTCGACACTCCTCCTTCAACTAAAGACCCTCTTGTTAAGCTGTTAAAGGTTCGCATTTTTGGTTTTTGAAGGAATTGTTTAAATTTTTTAATTCTTTTTTTTAAATTGGTTTTTTGTTTGGACTATTCAGCTTGCTAGGGTGAGCGGGCTCGTTAGTTGGTTTAATTTTTTGGTTAATTTAGTTTTTGTTTGGCTGCGCGGAGAGTCTTTGAGAGTGCAAGGAAATTGAGGAATTATTCGTGTTTGGTGGTGCTTTTCAGCGGAAGAAGGTGAAGTTTTTTTGTGTTAGGGTTAGTTGAGTAGGAAAGTATGGGTTTTTATGTGTAAATTTGTCAGGTATGTAAGTGGAAGTATAGGGAAGTATGGTTTATCGTGAGTTTGTTCAAACTCGAGGGTTGAATTTGATATTTTGATAGTAATTTGAGGAAATTGTCAAACTAGGGTTGCTTCATGCGCTTGCTTGAGACTTGTTGATATAGGAGGGATGCTGGTTGTTGTCATGCTGGGAAAATTTAGGGAAATATAGGGAATTTGGATTTTTTTTTAACTGAACCGAGTTAGTTTTATTTGGTTCAGTTGGTTTATTCTACTAAGTTTTAGATAATATCTTTCAAGGTCAAAAAGGTTAGTTTTGATGGAAATTTGGGTGAATCAGATTGATTTAGGCATAATTCTGTACTGTTCTCAAATTGGTCAACGGACTGATTAGCCAGTTCCATGATTGAAACAAATAGAAGTCAGTGAAAAGTTTAGCACTTGAAATTTTATTTGTGCACCTTGCCAGCCTTATAATGTTGCCTGGGTAATAAATTGTAGTCAATTCTAAGTTTCCTGCCGCCTTTGAGCTTTTAAAAGGCATTATTGACTTATCCAGCAAAAACATATAAGTTATGGTTTCTTTGTGGCCTGAAGTTTAAGGGAAAACATGAAATCTGATCTGCTGCATATGTAATTGTAGAATAAAGCTTCATTGTGCTTAAAAACTATCTGATAATTGACATCAAGTAGCACAACTGTTGATTATTTGCTTTCTTTATTTTGTTATCCTGTCCTGTGTGTCAATTAAAACTACTCTGCTCTCTCTCTCTCTCTCTAATATCATATATTTATATATATAACAGGCACTAACCATTGTGATATGTGTTTTATTGGACTGTAATTGCTAAAAGCCAGGACACAGAGAAAAATAATTTTTCCATGATACTGGCACGTCAATTAGATGCCCAAACTCATAAAATTATGTATTTATGTGCATTGATAATATTCTGATTCTGTTACTTGCTTATGTTCTGGATTATCTTCTTCTCAACCTGCAGCAAGCTGCAACATGTCTTTCAGAATTGAACCAATCACCACCAGCTTCAATGTTAGAGGCTATGCAGCCTTTTCTGAATGCAATTGTTAAGCCAGCATTGTTGAAGCATCTAGATAAAGATGTTGGTCTTCTAGTCGCTACATGTATTTGTGAAATAACCAGAATTACTGCCCCTGAAGCTCCCTATAGTGATGATGTTCTTAAGGTGCATTTCTTGTAACTAGGTCGACTGGTTACTGGAATCGATTTATTCATTTTTAAACTACCAATAACTTTGCAATTTATTTCCTTTATGATTGGCATGGGATCTGGCAGGATATTTTTCACTTGATTGTGGGCACTTTTAGTGGGTTAAAGGATACCAGTGGTCCATCA
Organism: Xylocarpus granatum; assembly: GCA_019650275.1. Taxonomy (NCBI): domain Eukaryota; kingdom Viridiplantae; phylum Streptophyta; class Magnoliopsida; order Sapindales; family Meliaceae; genus Xylocarpus; species Xylocarpus granatum. Next base: position 145,733 of record BNST01000662.1, read on the forward strand.
TTTGGAAGGAGAGTTGTCATACTGGAGACTCTTGCGAAATATAGGTCATGTGTTGTTATGTTGGATCTTGAATGTGATGATCTGGTGAATGAAATGTTTAGTACTTTCTTTGCTGTGGCCAGGTTTGTTTTATTCATTGATGCATTTATTCTTATGGTAATTAGTTTGTGAAAAGTGCGTATGAAGCAACTTTTACTGAATCATCTAGTTTAGCAAATCCATATCGTCTTTTCCCTGAAAAATAAACTCTCCCAATTTGGTAACCACTGCTCTGGAATCTTCTTGTGTGCAGCGATGATCATCCAGAAAGTGTTTTGTCATCAATGCAGACAATTATGATTGTTCTTTTGGAAGAAAGTGAGGAAATTCGAGAAGATCTTTTACTTCTTATATTGTCTGCACTAGGTCGTAAGAAAAGTGTAAGTATTTTGTCTATCAACCACCTTATGGAAATGGCCGTGTAGCTTTTCCACTGTGGAATTCATTCTCTTCTTCCATTGTACTAAATTGTTTATCCTAATACTTTGAAATGAGTTGATTTTCTGGTACTTATAATGCCAGGGTACTGCAAGGAGGCTGGCTATGAATGTTATAGAGCACTGTACAGGAAAACTAGAAGCTCAAATAAAACAGTTCATTGTGTTATCAGTGTCAGGGAATAGCAGGCTGGGCAATGATATGGACTACCATGAAATAATTTATGATGTTTATTGTTGTGCTCCCCAGATCTTATCCGGCATTGTGCCGTACCTCAGCGGGGAGTTGTTGGTAATTGTGAATTTTGTTGTTTAACTTTTCTGACTGAAATACTTTTAATTCTTTTTGTGAATATTCAAGCATATTTTTATATTATGACCATAATATGAGCTTAAAGATAATCACATGATGATTGGCTTCTTACTATACAAGTTTCAATGTCTACAGACTGATCAGTTTGACACTCGTTTAAAAGCAGTGGGATTAGTTGGAGATTTATTTGCTCTGCCTAGGTCTGCTAACACTGAAGCATTTCAGCCAATCTTTTCAGAGTTTTTGAAAAGGTTGACCGATAGAGTAGTCACAGTTCGTATGTCTGTCCTTGAGCATGTCAAGAACTGCCTGCTGTCAAATCCTTCTAGAGCTGAGCTTCCTCAAATTCTGGGTAAGTACATGCATTTGTTTACAAATTAATGTAAGGGCTGCTCTGCTAATTTCTTGTGGTCCAACATTTCTAGATGCTCTGTGTGACCGGCTATTGGACTATGATGACAATGTTCGAAAGCAAGTTGTTGCTGTGATTTGTGATGTGGCATGTCATGCTCTAAATTCCATTCCTGCTGAGATTGTAAAACAGGTTGCAGAGCGCGTTCGAGATAAATCTGTATGTGTACTTTTTCCCTTTGTGTTTGCTTTTGCTCATTTGTTTCTTAGCTATCTTTGTTGATTTATACACATGGTGATTTCTTTCCCAAAATTTCAGCTGCTTGTTAAGAAATATACCATAGAGAGACTTGCCGAAGTTTTTAGGGAATATTGCCTGAGGTACTCTAATGGGTCTGTCAATCAGAATGAATATGACTGGATTCCTGGGAAGATTTTGAGATGCTATTTTGACAAAGACTTCAGGTAAAATTTCAGTTCATGTACTCACCAGATCTATTATTTGGGCATTTACTTTTTGAACATCAAGCAAGGAGAAACCCAGATGGTTTGCAATTGTTTTCATTAGGAATCTGCCATACTTCTTTTCTATTAGTCTAAGTGAAGGGTTAGAAGGATTGATTCATTGGAATCAGCATATTTAATTTGTTTAATTACCGGAACTGCAATCTCAGAAGGCTCAGTATTCATTAGTTTTAGTCTGTCGGATTTTAAAATCTGCTAGCATAAGAAATTGGAGAGAAGAAAACATTAAAGTTTGCTTAGTCTGCTAAAATTAGAAAACTCAAAGAGGTTATTTGGTGCTAAGTAAAAGCTTTATTCTTCTAAAGATTAATGCTTGGAGTGTTTTCAGATGTGAATCCAACTTGTTTTCAACATGTTAATCCATTCTGCAGATCAGATACAATTGAATCTGTTCTCTGTGGATCCTTGTTCCCTGCTGATTTCTCAGTTAAACATAGAGTTAAATATTGGGTGAGAGTTTTCTCAGGATTTGAAAGAGTTGAGATGAAGGCTCTTGAAAAGATACTGGAGCAAAAACAAAGGTATGATATAATTGCTTGGTTTTGTAATCAGGCATCATATGACCATTGATGAACCTCTCATCTTTCAATTTTATGTATTTGATAGATTGTGCACTGATTTTCAGGGGATTTCCTCTTGGATTGCAGGTTGCAGCAAGAGATGCTAAGGTATCTCTCCCTCAGGCAGATGCATCAGGTTTGCAAATTTAGGAAAGCATTGCTGATACTGAAGGGAAAAGGTTGTTATGAATTGTATACGAATTAATATAAATGGTTTTCATTCAAATGCAGGACGGGGATGCCCCTGAGATTGACAAAAAAATTTTGTTCTGCTTCCGGATCATGTCTCGTGCTTTTGTGGAGCCTGCAAAGGCTGAGGAGAAATTTCAAATTCTTGATCAATTGAAAGATGCTCATGTGTGGAAGATTTTAATGAACCTACTTGATCCGAACACTAGCTTTCCTCAAACTTGTACTAGTCGGGTAATTCAATGTGATACTGACAGCTCCAGATAATTTCCCAGTATGGTTTGCTTAGGTGTCTTGGGGTGGGGTTGAGAATTTTAACTGGCACTGTATGCAGCGACCACCACAATTGTTGCCTAAAGCAACCTTTTCGCTGCTTCCCACACCACTACAGCTGCTAATGCTGGCACTATTAAGATCCCATCTTTACCGCCCACATCCATCCTCAACTTGTTATATGGTCAAGGTTATTTTATTTTGAGAATGAAATTTGTTTCATTGATTGATTTGATCAATTTATAACTTCTTGTTTTGCAGGATGATTTGCTTAAAATACTTGGTGAGAAACACCGACTCTATGATTTCCTGAGCACTCTTTCTGTGAAGTGTTCTTATTTACTTTTTAACAAGGAGCACGTAAAAGAAATTCTTCAGGAGGCTTCTGTGCAAAAATCTTCTGCTAATGAACAACGTATTCAGTCTTGCATGGATATACTAGGGGTAAAAACATGTTTCCTACATCTTCTGATTCTTATCGTACAACATACTTGTTTCATACATCTGATTCTCTTTGTCCTTTGGCATGTTTCTTCTCTTGCAGTTTTTCTTGTAGCACTTTCTAGTAATAATTTTTTTTGGTTCAATCATATCTATCCTCATCCACATCAAAACTCTGGTTTATTATATTGTATGTTTTTTCTCGTACATAATTTTACTCTGCCCTTGTGGTTTGTAAGCAATTGCATCACATGTGATATATATATATATATATATTATCACATTTGCTGAATTCTAGTTGTCAATGTTGCAATATTCTTTCTTGAATCTTTTGTATTGTTCTCTTCTTTTTGCGCCTACAAAACATTGTTTCTGAATGTTATATGTGACAAACTTTTAGATTCTTGCACGCTTCTGTCCATTATTGCTGGGTGGCACGGAAGAAGAACTGGTAAATCTACTGAAATATGACAATGAAATAATAAAGGAAGGTATTTTGCATGTTTTAGCAAGGGCTGGGGGAACCATCCGAGAACAACTTGCAGTAACAACAAGGTGCAATTCCTGAAATTCCATTTGTGAAAGGCTGTTTGCTGTAGATTCTTAATATCTTCTTTTGAATTGCCTGCAGTTCTGTAGACCTTTTACTGGAAAGGCTCTGTTTAGAAGGTAGTAGAAGGCAGGCCAAATATGCTGTGCATGCATTGGCATCAATAACAAAGGATGATGGGCTTATGTCTCTCTCTGTTTTGTATAAGGTTTTACATTATTTTTCATGAAACCAAATAAACTATTTATAATCTGTATCTTTGCATATGATCGTTTTATGTTCGTACATATATGCAAAACTTGATGTTTCTTGCTCAATTTCCAGAGGCTTGTGGACATGTTGGAGGAGAAGACTCATTTGCCTGCCGTACTACAATCGCTGGGATGCATAGCACAGACCGCAATGCCAGTTTTTGAAACAAGAGAGAGTGAAATTGAAGAGTTTATAAAAAACAAGATCCTTAGATGCAGTAATGTATGTCTTCCAAGGTCCACTGGACTTGTGCGCCCTTAACAACTTTGTTTCGTAGTTTTATTTACAGGCATATTTCTTTGTTTCAGAAAATAGAAGACAATACAAAAGCATGTTGGGAGGACAGAAGTGAACTTTGTTTATTGAAGGTTTGTCAATTTAATTATTTGTTAAAGTCAGTAAAGATAGCATGAATTTTGCTGTTTCATGGGATATTGTTTTCTATGTTATTGTTAACTTGTGATATTTTTATTAAGGCTCTTTCTTGATGGATCATTAAAATAGGTTACACCCACATTTTTTTATTTGGGTGGTGTTGCAGATATATGGGATTAAGACACTAGTCAAGAGCTACTTGCCTGTCAAAGATGCCCATCTTCGTCCTGGTATTGATGACCTTCTGGGAATCCTTAAAAACATGCTTTCTTACGGCGAAATGTTGGAGGATATAGAATCAAGGTAAGTTTGTTCATGTGGTAGTCTCTTGCACTCTTTCTACTAGACTGTATTCGAGCACATTTTCTGATGTTGATTAGTTTATGTTCAATAACATATAATCCAACTTTCACCCAGGATATGTTTCTTGTTTGATAAGAATGGAATTTTGTACATTGTTTTGCTGTGTTACAGTCTGGTTGATAAAGCACATTTGCGGCTTGCTTCAGCGAAGGCAATTCTTCGTTTATCAAAGCACTGGGACCATAAGATGCCTGTTGATATCTTCCACCTAACCTTGAGGACCCCGGAGGTGAGGTATTTAAGATGTTCTCTCTCAGAATCTGATGTTGATACAAATGAATGTTTTTCTTGTATATAAATGTTTTCTTTTGAATCTTTTGGGCTGTGTAGATTTCTTTCCCTCAAGCTAAGAAATTATTCCTGAGCAAAGTTCATCAATATGTAAAGGACCGTCTTTTGGATGCAAAATACGCATGCACATTCTTATTTTGTATAACTGAATTAAACCTGCTCGAGTTTGAAGAGGTATATATACTAGACTTCATTAGTTTAAAATAATTCTCCATGTTTGAGGCAAGTGTATCATATGCTTGCCATTGTGGTAGGATTTTGAATTTGGTTTGTCTAAAATTTCATTTCCACTTGAAATGGCAGGAGAAACAGAACCTGGCTGACATCATTCAGATGCATCACCAAATGAAGGCACGCCAGATCTCTATGCAATCTGATGGAAATTCCTCGACAGCATATCCTGAATATATTCTCCCATATGTGGTCCATACTCTTGCTCATCATTCATGTCCTGATATAGACAAATGCAAGGATGTGAAAGCATTTGAACTGGTATACCGGTATGTTTACATTTCACATTTTATTGTCTTGAATTTACCTTTTTGAGCTATATTGTGTTTTATCTCTAGGTAATTGGGAAAAATGGGAACTACTCATTCCTTCTGATTGCTGTCATATTCTTCCCTATTCAGGAGATTGTACTTCATAATTTCTATGCTGATCCATAAAGATGAAGATATCAAGTCAGAAGCTACTAACAAGGAAAAGGAGAGCATTTCTATGATTATTTCTATCTTTCACAGCATTAAGTACTCAGAGGATATGATTGATGCAGCAAAGTCAAAGGTTTGGGAAGCAATTTCTCCAATTTCATGTGTTTGCTATTGCTTATTAATACTTTTAAGCATATGAAAACACCTACAAGAACAAATGGATTAGGTAGACTCCAAGCTTATGTGACATTGTTTGAATTCCAGAATTCACATGGTATTTGTGACCTTGGCTTGTTGATCATCAAGCATTTAGCCCAAAAAGAAGATGATTTACAGAGGATGATTTTGTCAGTTTCTCTGCCTTCACTGTTGTACAAGCCATATGAAGAGGAAGACGGTGATGACTCTCTGGTAAGTCCTCTCCTGAGTGAAATTCATTAACTCTTGTATCATCATTTTACAGGATTAGTTCCTTTTAAATTAAAAGTTGCTGATTCACTGTTGTATACGAGGCTTGATGTGGTGAAGTTTATTGTAACTTTCATGTATTTGCAACATATTGCCTCATTTACATCTGTTCACATGTTCAACCTTCAGTGGTCTTAAATTTGTCAAGATAATCCTCCAAAATGAAATAAAGTGTGTTCAACCTTTGGTGTTCTTAATATTGTCAAGATAATCCTCCAAAAGGAAATAATGTGTGTGGGATTTTTATGTAACAGCTATTTTACCCATTTCAACCTATTATGGGTAGGTTGGTGCTAATAATTGATTAGTCTTTGTTAATCACCACTAGGGAATTATGCTTCATCTAAAAGTGTAAAGCTCTTCCACTGCAATTAGAATTGGTTACAGCAATCAAGAATAATTGTAGCCTTTCCTATGTGCATGGCTTATAATCTCAATGAATTGCAACCTCTATTAGTTTGATCAAAATGATTGAGTGATGTCTTTGTGAAGAAGAAAAAGAACTCAGTTAGCAATTTTTACCGTCATCTATTTCACAAGGAAATTTGTTTCGATCTGCCTCTGCTATACATTGGGCTATGCTTTTAATCTGATATCATGTCTGTTAATGTCAGAGCATGGTTTTGACAGGCTAGTAAAAGACAAACATGGTTGGCTGATGAGAGTGTCTCGAATCATTTTGAATCGCTCAAGTTAGAAACTGTTGAAATGGTAAGTTCTGTAGAGAATGCTCTCAGCTCCATGGAAATGTGGATGCATTTTGCATCTATCATTTATCTTTTGTGTTCTTTCCTTGATCACATTAGGTTGGCTCACAAATTGCCAATGATGAGGCTCTCAAAGAGGAAGAAAAAGATGGAAATGAAGTGCCTCTGGGGAAAATGATACAGCGTTTGAAATCACAGGGAACCAAGGCTGGAAAGGCCAAAAAGAAAAAGTCTTCACCAGCTGAAGTCAAAGATACTGAAAATGATGTTGATATTCTGAAAATGGTGAGGGAGATAAATTTTGATAATCTTGGGGCATCTAATAAGTTTGAATCCAGTAATGGCCATAAAAGTTCTCCAAGTAAGAAAACAAAATCGAATCCTGAGAATAATGAAAGTAAAAAAAGAAAAGCTACTGATGGGACATCTATTTCAGTACCTAAGTGTCAAAGGTCAGTATCTGCTCACAGTGGTTTCAAATTTCCAGAAAGTGCTTCAAAGTGTCCTTTGAGATCTTCTGGTGATCGCTTAAGTCAAGCAGGAGTTTCCTTGTTTCAGTCAATTGAAATGGATAAAGACATTTCTGATTCAGAAGGTAAAATATCTACACAGATAAAAAAGGTCAAAAACACTGGGTCAGACTCCTTAACAACACGCTCTCGAGGAAACAAAATTTTCTCACCAAAACATAAAAGAAAAGGTGCTGATTTGGATCATGAGGATGAGACAAATTTTGGGGAAGCAGATGAAGATGATCTGAAGGTGAGCACTTCTACTGGTCAATTTTCCTGGGGAGGTACATTCACACAAATGTCATGTGGTTGTTAGTACTTAGGATATGAATTCTTTTGCCTTTTATGCAGAAGTGTGCTGTGCTAATGGAAACTGATATGTTCAACACAATTAGTGATTCGAAGTCTCCTGGATTTGCCAAGAAACGGAAAAGAAGAAGCATTGCAGGATTGGCAAAGGTCAGCATTTTCATATATTTATGGATAGTGGTACCTCATTCAAGCTCATCTTTTTGATAGGAAGCATATACTGATGCATATATTAATCTAAAAATGATTGCATGTTACAAATTTGGGGTGGATGTCCTCAAGAAGACCCAAGAAACACACACACAGAGGACAGGGGTATCTGAAGCTGTGAAAAACCAGTTAAAATCCTCATTTATGCGCATCTATATGCTACATATGAAAAACCTTAATAAAACTTGTTTTATAGCTACTGTACAATTTGGAATGCCAACCTTAATTCAATTGGAGATGATTGTTGAAATCTATGCTAGTATGTCCCAATGAGTAGCCTTTTGACATCTTAACTTGTTAATTGACTTCTATATTTCCTTCTTGGATGGTTTTTCATCCTTCCAAATGTTGGAAAGCATGATTACCAAGTTAAAGGTGTTTCTTACTCATCATGCTTAAATGTTTTTCTCTGCATGCATTTGTTAAGCCAAGGCTTGGGGTTGAGTTCATCTCTTCTTTTCTTTATTTTCCTTTTTCCCTCCCTGGGGTAATTTTCTTTCTTGTTCAACAACCCATGTAACACATTAATGGTACATGTTTTCTTTAATTGGACTTCTGTTTTTTAATCGTTGTCAATAATAAATTCCATATTTTTGAAACACTTCTCTTTGTTACAACTATAAAATTTTACTTCTGAATGCTCATGTTTAACTTGCTGGGGGAATTCGCCTCCCAACTTTCATAGTGTTGCCTGTGGTACTGCTATTCTGGTACACTATATCATGTATTGTTGACTTCTTTGAAAATTTGCTCGGATTTCTTGTTCATTTTTCCAAGATTTTTTTTTGTTTTTGGTCTGAAATATGAAATCAACTACAGTTTCTCTTGTCAAATGTAATTAGCTGACTTATTTTATTTGCTTCCTATTCAGTGTACAACTAAGGGTGCTGGAATAAATTTTGAAGACTTGATTGGTTACAAAATAAAAGTCTGGTGGCCCATGGATAAACAGTGAGTATCATGATATATTTGTTTGTATATTTATATAAGTGGACATTTGGATGTCTTTCTCATGGTGATCTTTTAGGCAATTGGCTGCAGAAATTAGCAAACCCTAAAGTATAGTTGCACTTGTTTTCGCTGATGCTAATAGTTCTGTCTTGTTTTTCATCAATACCAATCACATTTTACGTATGCATTCATGTGGTGGAGCATTCACAAAAAGGGTTCTAAACTCTTGTTTCCTTTTTGAGGTTTAGAATGTGGAGTAAACTTGAACTCATGCTTCTTGTCACATTGAGTTGGACCAAACCTTTTTCATGTCAAGTTTGTGAACTCATCATGTTCTAATGTATTCTGAAGAGCCAAATTTAATTTTTTTGGTCTTTTCTCCTGCTGCAACTGAAGCTTTTTAATGTTCCATTGACTATCAAATAATATATCTTTTGAGATAACACCCTCTCCTCCCCATCGCTTAAAAAAAAAGAAAGTGGTTTTTTGAGACATAATTTGCTGATGTACTTATTGTTGAATCAACAGGTTTTATCAAGGTACTATTAAATCTTATGACCCTATAAAAAGGAAGCATGTGGTAAGCTGCACCTTCTTGTCTTCTCTTTCAGACGTCTTATCCAACTACTTAATGCCAATTATTTGTCTTTATTTAGCGTGATCCTAAGAAATAACTTGGTATTATAGATATTATATGATGATGGAGATGTTGAAGTACTTCGTTTAGATAAAGAACGGTGGGAACTCCCTGACAATGGTCGGAAGCCTATGAAGGTTTGAGATTATCTTTCTTCAGCATTTTTTCCTACTATCCTGGAATTCAGCAATTAGTGACGTAATCCACAATTCTTATACCTTTTTCCTTACCCGTCCTACAGAAATCAAAGCCAAAGCATGCCTCTTCTATGGAAGTGTAAGTATTGTCTTTAATGCAGTATTTAAATAATCCTCTATCCTAGAAGTAAAAGAGTTTTTTTAATGAAAGAGGACTGATGTCAAGCTGCTGGCAGTCATGATGTGTTTTCTCTAAGATAGCACTGAGGTTATGGACATTGTTTTGTACGAAACTTTTTATTGCTTGTAAACAGTAGTGTTCCATCTCATTGTATTTATTTAATTGTTTCTTTTACAGATCACCTGCTCAGAAAAATAAAATTGGGGATGGTTCACATCAAAATAAGAAATCAACAAAGTGAGTAAATTTTGCATCTCATATGCTACTATGCATGTGTGTTAAAGTTTTTGAAGTTATAAGTCAATTGGTCTTGGTCTTACAGAGTTAAAGGGAAGAGAACTCCAAGGAAAAGATTGAAGGGTGGACCAAAACGTGCATCAAAGAGCAACTTTAGTGAAGATGAGGACAGTGAGAAAACTGACGATTCAGATCCCAAAAACACTACTGTGTCAAAAATTCATAAAATAAATTCAGGTTATTAATTTCATCAGTTGTATTCACTCTCTCTTTCTATTACATTGTGAAGACAAAATTTTGACAGCAACTGGATAGAGAATAACCTTGTTCTTTTTGGTTTTGGTTTCATTTGATCTTGTCTCGTAGGTGATTTTCAGAACCAGCAAGCTGACACAGAGGATGAGAATCTAACTGACAGGAAGGAATCTGACAAGGAAGTGAAGTCTGTTTCTCAAGACATGCACATTGAAGATGCAGAGGGAAACCCGGATCATGTGGATGAGTCAGTAGATAAGATGGATTCTGAAGAGAAACCAGCCGAAGATACAGGGACTGTTTCACTAGATGAAAAAAGTGATGATGTCAAAAATTCAATAAAGGAAGCTAAGGTAGATGAAAAATCTGATTCACAAGGGAATCGAGAAAGCAATGATGATGGGCCTAGTCCAGCGAATCTGGAGAAATCTCAGAATGAATCTTCAACACCCCCTGATGCTGGCAGTGATGCTGAAAACTCCGATGATGAGCCTCTTGTACTTGCCCCAACTTTGCATTTAATATGTGCACATTACTCACCCACAGCAATGTTTGAAAAATTAACATTGACCTTTGTCATTTGCAGAGCGTGTGGAAGCTTAAAGTAGGAAAATCGGGCTCAAGGCGGGTAGGCTAAGCAGCATGTCCTTGGTACCAATCACCATCTGAAATATACAAAACTGTGGTTGCTATATCACACGGGCTCCTTCACTCTAGTCTGCTATATCTGGCATGAGGTTAGAAGAAGATGAATGCCTTTTAACTTTGTAAACACACTAATAAATGTCCATCAGGCACATGTGCGCAAAATGTAAAAATAACTGTAGGCATTCCAGCTGTTTAGGCTAAGAGTGTTAGTGTTTTTTAAAGTATTGGGGCGATTATACGTTCAAGTGACCCCGTCTCTAGCATTATATGTGAAGAATGGTACTGACTTGTGGGTGGAGAGCATCTTCCTCGTAGCTATGATTGTTGAATTAGGTAGCCAGATGTACAGCACAGCTAGATTTTGCGGATGGTTATATGTTAGTTTTATTCATGCTTGATACCTAACATCCTTCAAAGTGATGGTATATGACATCCACCTTTTTCGGATTGTTTTCATATCTTATATATTCGCACTTGCTCTGTGTCTCTCGCTCTCTGTTAAATATTGATGTAATGTTGGGTACTTTATTTTTTTTGGCTTCCACTTCTACCCAGTTTAACTAAGCTTTGAAAGAGTAGATAAAATAGTTAAGCATAGGAATTTCAGATGAAAAACGTTGTCTATGCAAATTAGTCAAGTCAATATCAACCATTAATTATTAGGGCTGGAATATGATCAAATACAAAGCTTGTAAAGTTGAGTATATCGTGTCAACGGAATGTCGGTCAGGTAAGTTTTCTTGTTTGCCGACCAGACATATTTTGAAATTCAACATTAGAATTAGAAACACCAAACCCAAAAGCAATAAATACCAACGCACTACTTATTAATTATCCCACGCCAACATGGTAGTAGAGTTGGTCAAAAGAGACTGAAGGAAAATAATGGATGAGCGAAGGAAGGAAGACCAGTCAAAGACACACACCGTTCATCCCCATCGTCTCAGTTGGTGAGGACCATTGCCCAAATCAAGTTTACTCTTTGAAAAGAAAAAGAAAAAGAACTGGAACCATTTTAAAACAGACTGACCTGTAATATTTCATGCGTGAGACTTTAGCATCAGACAGATGAGGGATTTTATCGAACTAACAACAAAAAAAAATTACGAACCCACTTTGTTTTGTTAATGGTAAGCTGGTTTGAGCCTAGTTAAGATTTTGTTTTGGGTTTTGTTTTTTTTTGGTTCTATTGTTGAAATTCAGAAAGTGACTGGTTGCTGGCTCTGTGTTGTTTTTAGACCTTTTGTTTAATTAGTTGATTAATTATTTTTTAATGCAGAGGATAAGTACGGTTAACTGAGTCTTGAGTGGTTTCATATTAGTGTTACTCGGTAGTTTCAATAAACCAACGTGATTTTATTTATATGTTAACTAGTAGACAACTACTGCTCCTCATTTACGTTCGTATACACCAACTTCTGGTTTCGTTCCCAGCTGCTTCTATAGTTTTGTCTTCTTCCTTTTTCTCCAAATACTCGCAGATTCTCTGCAGCAACAAGGTTCGGATCTCTCACTCTCTCCTTGTGGGTATCTATTTAATTACCCTGAGTTTCATATATCCTGTTTTTGAATTCTGGAGGCATGTTTCATACTTGACGTTCTTTGTCTTTCCTTAATAAAGATTCAGCCTTTCAATCAAGAGATGCATGATTTTGTGGTTGGGTTGTTTCCTGTATAAGTTCTTGAATCCACACAGTCTTTCATGACACAATTTTTTTGTTCTTGAATTTTCTTTGGATTGAATATGGATACTAGTTCATTTGTTTTTTAATCTTCTATAAAATTGTTTCTTAACATTTGTTTGAATTGAAAAGCTTGAGATTGATTTCTGATGGAATTCCTTTGGATCCTTTCGCTGTTTGCTTTGCAGCGATTGTCTTCTTCTTAAGGTTATCTATATTTGGAATTGCATCATGGAGCAGCCATTTGGACAGTTAAAAGTAACAGTGGTACAGGGGAAAAGACTGGTGATCCGAGATTTCAAGAGCAGTGATCCTTATGTTGTACTCAAGTTGGGTAATCAGGTAATCTTAAGCTCCGTGCTTCATCATATGTAGTCTTTTGTATTAAATTATGCAAGTTTGATTTGCACTACTGATTGATGTTTTCCTAATCATTTTGCTCGTGTCTTTCGCAACAGACAGCGAAGACTAAGGTTATCAACAGTTGCCTTAATCCTGTTTGGAATGAGGAGCTAAGTTTCTCTCTTACAGAACCTGTTGGAGTTCTGAGTTTGGTATGTTTCTGATTTTTCAATGCTTATAGCATCTTATTCTTAATGATTATATGAATTACATCAAATCTGAGGAAGCAGTTTGAGCAATCTCGTAATCTAGCCATGTTAATTCTGTTTTTGATATGTCCTTTAATCAAATTGTCAATAGGCTTAGTCATTTGAAATATCCAGTTTATAGCTTGCAAATTGTGTCCTTCCAAAGGCACTGGTTATGGACTATTAATTAGTAACTCGGGGCTAAGTTTGGGATTGTTGTGCTTCTACTGCTCCTGACATACCAGTTAATTATCAAATTCCTCTCCTTTTTTCGCAGGAAGTGTTTGATAAAGATCGATTCAAGGCAGATGACAAGATGGGAAAGTCCCATCTGAACCTTCAACCAATTATCTCAGCTGCCAGATTGAGGCACGTCGTACACGTTTCTACCAGAGAAATACCATTAAGGAAAGTTGTTCCCGACTCAGATAACTGCCTAGCCAGGGAAAGCTCAATTACTAGTGTAAATGGAGAGGTTGTGCAGAATGTTTGGTTAAGGCTTTGTGAAGTTGAGTCAGGGGAAATAGAACTAAAAATCAAGATAGTTGATGCTTCTGTTGTTTCTTGAAGAGACAGTGCAGAAAGAACAAACTTTTTAGTTCTTCAGAATTTGTGGCTGTGATTTGGCGTTTAGCAAGTGTAATATGGTCAAATGGTTTGACACTGAAAGCATTTTCAAGTTTGTTGAAAAAAGGAATTGCATTTCTGCTGCTTCTAGTAGTATCAGGTTTAATGTAAGGTTAAACTCTGATTATGGCTTGTATTGCTTTGGCTTCTGCTTCTTCTCTTATTTTTGTCTTCTTGGGATGCCAAAGCTACCTTTCATTTTCATTGCCCATGGAAATGGTTTCTCAAACGTGTGCAAGGTAGTTGATCGTTTTGAATTATTCCTATCCCTACGCTTATTTAATAGAATTTGTCTCGTAATCAATTTTTTAAAAGTGACACGTTTTTTAAAACTCATATGGAATCAATAAATAAATATTATAAATTAATTTTTTTCTTATTATTTTTTACGGTTGGATTTTAGTTTTAAATATATTTTTGATAACAGTGACACGTGTAAGAAAGAACCGGGTTCGGTACAACCATCTAACCTCGGTTTTAAGCTTGGACTTTAGACCGCAAGCGGGTTGTGGCCGTGGCGACTCGCGCGTACAAGCTTGTTGCCGATGAGTTTGAGGTTTAAACCAATCTCTGAGCCGACGAATGCAAATCCAGACGAGATTGCTTCTAAGAAACAAACAGTTGATCTGGGCAATGAAAGTGATGTTGTTTATATTCCAAAGTTTTTAACTTCGGACGATTCGTGGAAATTCTTTGATTATATCAATAAAGAAATTCCTTGGACCAGACCCACCATTCGTGTCTTCGGTCGATCTTGTCGTCAGGTTAGATTTTCAATCTCTTTACAATTAATTTGCGGGATTGCTCTTTGTAAACTACAGCATTGTAATTATATGCAGAAATTGTGGGTCTGCTGTAACAAATTTGTGTCTGCTGAGTTTCCTAGGTGATGAAAATTATATTTTCTATACTCTTAGAACAGAAGTTGAAAAATAAAAAAAAATGTAAAGTGTTGAAGATTATCTCATTCTCTTCTCCGTAATTTATTGAGACTGTCTGTTTGTCCTATTTGTAAGTTGTCCCTTTTGTTCCTTATAACCTTTCTGAGAATTTGATTCTTCTATTTTGCTTAGGAAGTGTTGATTTTGGTGTAACTTCTATGTTACAAAATGGTGTTGGGATTTCGCAGAATTGTGTTTTTCCATTCACAGTATGACATTGGCTAATTCCCATTGCTATGCGGCCTTGTAGAATTCTGCTGTTTTAATGGTATAGTTATCTATGCAGCCTAGAGACACATGTTATGTTGCAAGTGAGGGATTGCCGGAATTAATTTACAGCGGATACAAGCCACATGCCTATTCTTGGGATGATTTTCCTCCCCTTAACCACATTTTGGAGGCAGTAAGGCTCATACAGTTGAATATAAGAGTCACTGGCCTACTTCAATGATTCTAACGTCTTGACTTATTTCTTGAAGGTCCACAAAGCACTTCCTGGGAGTAAATTTAACAGCTTACTACTGAATAGGTATAAAGGTGGAAATGACTATGTAGGTTGGCATTCCGATGATGAGAAGCTTTATGGATCCACTCCCGAAATTGCTTCCATTTCCTTTGGATGTGAGCGTGAATTCTTGTTGAAGAAGAAGCCAAGTAAATCTTCCAAAGGTACAATAAAACATCTTGTCCTCATATTGATGTTAGTTATTGTATTGGAGGTGTTTTTGAGCCACGTAATACATGGATGATTTTTTTGCCGTTGAAACTGTTGTTTTGATTTTATTTTATTGGCAATAAAGCTATGGTTAATGTTCTGTATATGGATTTCGTTGTGATTGTTAGAAAGAAATGATCAAGAACCTTTGAGCAAGCGATTGAAGAAGAACAACTCCTCAAATCAGCACTCGTTCACACTAAAGCATGGATCGATGCTAGTGATGAGAGGCTACACTCAGCGGGATTGGATTCACTCAGTACCTAAGCGTGCAAAAGCAGAGGGTACTAGAATCAACCTCACATTCAGGCATGTTCTCTGATAGCACCTGGGATTATAAGAAGCTGGTAATTTGTTGCAACAACCAGTGACCAAAGCTGAGATTTTGTAGCATCGTTTGTTATTGCAATAGATGTGTACATTTGGACACATTGCGACTAGACTTTGTCTTTTTGTCATTGTTGCCCGCAGCTGTAACAATGCAGTTTTCCCTATGCTTTGAATTGGAATGGCCAACAGTGCAGTGGCGTTTCAGTAGCTTACAAATTTATTGCAGTAGTCCCTTCCAATACATAACACCCACCATTTAAAAATGGGTTAAACTGGCACATCAATGACGACCCTTTGAAGTGTACTTAGTCAATAATACAGGATAATAATATATTTATAATTTCTGTCAAAATTTACAGTATAATTGTTATACGATACGATTTGTGAAGAACTAAACTTAGCTTTCTGTCCGTTATCAAGGCTGCGCGCACAGTGAAATTGACAAACTATTTCTTTTTAATTTACTGTATTATGATTAGGACACGACAACAATCTGTTAGCTGAATCAATTATTAATTATGGGATTTATCGTGCGTAATAGCCTTAAGAATCGATGATTATCGTACGTATTGTATTATGGATTTATCGCACACCTCTTATTTCTTATATAACGCTTTCGAATGTCAGGCCTCAAGATTCGATGGCTGGACAGTCGGACAAATCTCTGAAAACGCGATCCCAGAATCAGCTGCTCCTTTCCTTTCTCTCTTCGAAAGTTTAAAGCTTTCATCCCATACTTTCTTTTTTTTTATAAAAAAAAATTTCAGCTGTAATGTTTGCAGCACAGAGTATTCAATCGAGTACCAATTTTATAGTTGTGGCGGGAGGCATGGGGAGCATGTCTAATGCGCCGAAGTATCTAGCAGAAGCTAAGTAAGCATCATTTCCGTCTCGGTTGAAGAAAATTTATTTATTTTCCTCCGGTTTCTTGTTTGCTTGTGGTGATTCATAGGTTTTGGAAGATTGATTAAAAAGATTGTGTGCAAGCTAATTTGGTATATTGAACGCGTGATTGCTTACTTTGATCATAAGATAGTGTCCATTTTACAAGGGGATTTCTTTAGCTGTTGCTCTGGTGTTCATATTTTTAGTGCTGGCAGTTGCTTGCTAATAAAGTTACACAAGTGGGAATGCTTCCACTATCTTTTCTGAAGAAGAGTCCTTGGTAGACTGGCAGGTTAAGCAAAACCACCACCCCACACAGAAGAAGATGCACAGCAAATTGGTCTAATTGTGCAGCCAATTTCAAGCCCCTACGAAACTGTACAGATAGAGCAAGTTGCCAGAATGGCAAACATTGGTGAAGCATCTCCAAAATCCGTGGTGTCTTGCTCAAATCTTCGAGAAAAATCTTCCTCAGCAACCTTTGCTGTGATTACAAAAGCGCGGACTTTTGAAACACTAATAGCTTCAATTCAATATGTTGTCGACGAAACCAAAGTAGGAAGTTGTTGGTTGGAACAACCACATTCATTGATCATTTCACCAACCCTACAGTGTTCCTCCGAACCATAAAAAAAAACCTCCTCGACTGCATGTGCAGTGTGCAAAGATTGCACGCGCAATTGCAGAACCCGTGTGCTAGAAATCGGCTAGTTATAAAGTTAGCACAAATTTTGCGGTATGGTTTTGTTTTAGATGTGGAAAGTGGAAATGTTCCTACCTTGGGAAACAAGGAGACGCGGGGGAGATGGCAAAGGACGGCATGGTAGAGTGTAACCAAGGTATGCAAACTGATGTTTGAGTGTTATTTTTCCATGCCTGTACAGGAAAGAGCAGTATTTAGAAAGAAAGATCTGAAGATGGAAATCTTTTATGTTGCACTAATTACTCCGGCAGCAGCAACTCCTTTGAAACCCTGCCTTTCCAGTGAATTTCATGAAAAATAGTTTCTTTTATTGATGATCATTCAAATTTAAATATTTTATCTAATACAAGTTGCATGTTATTTATAATAAATGACCATTACCACAACTAATATTTAACAATTTCCATTCACAAAACTAACCAATTGAATTGTTTGAATTAACTGGTCCTTAATCCAATTCAACTAATTTCTAACTACCAAAATTTTGCTTCACAACCGATCTCTGCATTATTGTATTGATAATCCGTTGACTATGTCTTCCGCCGGACAGCAAACCCATCTGCATATTTCAGCGAAGTTAGCTAAATTTTACAATCAAGTCTGCATTTGTGTATGTGAAGGAAAGGGAAAGTGAGGAATTGACGTTTTGTTTCCCCAAAAGAGTGTTTTCTTCATAACTGCAGCTTGCAAGAATTTTGCTCTGGTTCGACGTTCCCTTTCAATCTTTCTCACATTCCCAACTATACCTCCACCGGCCCAACGTTTCTCTCCTGTGAAGGCATCCGGTACAAATGTAACAAGCCCGACGTTCCAATCAAATCCAAGCATTTTGAGTATTAAAACATGTTTTAAAATTAAAATATTTAAATGAGAAAGTTATGAATTATTATTTTTTTAAATGTTATTAAAATTTTCTAAATCTCCTCAATTTTGAATTCAAAGATTTTCATAAAATAAAATATTTTTTTAATTTATAAAATCTTTACAATGACAAAAACTAAAAATTAAGAGTTCACAAGTTCTGTTACCTCAATAATTGCCAGCAATGAACAACTGTAAACATCATTTGCGGTCATGCGACCGAAATTCTGTGCATGTTGCACGTAAGCAGCAGCGCTATGAAAAAACAAAATTTTCAAAAAAAATGAAAACCACAGTGCATCTCTCACAGACTCGGAATTGCTGTAGTGCATGTCGCAATCAACATTAAGACTGATGGGAACATTGCTTATCCTCAATGATGTCCTTATCTGTAAATTATTCACCCATTCATGAATTCATGATCAATGGAGATCTTAATAATTAGTGATTTAGTTTAATTTTTCATGCGTAATGTATAGCTTACGAGTGCATTCATGGCTCCCGCTTTAAAACTCTGGTGATGTTTGGTTTCTTCTTGCTTGCCAAGTAGACAAAATCTTTCACTGATCAAAAGTTCATGCAAGTTTTCCCGTTTTAAGAAATAAAAAGCTCACGAGAAATCGAAACACTGTAACCAATTAGTTTTGCACTTGCCCTTGTCTTCTGAGACTCTGCCTATCTTCTACGGGGTTTCAGTCCTTTCCTTCGTGTCTTCGTATAATTTCTGCACCACGAGAATAATTATTTTAAGCTTGCTATCGAACTGTCGTGTTTCGCAGTTGTGGTTTGATAAGTTACGACGCTGGAGTATTAACACTGCACGTAACAAAACAATCAGATGTCAAGGTCTGACTTCCCTGTAATTCCACTTTGTTTTCGTTGGTATATTTCATATATCATTGCTATCATTTCCTTAATCTTTCGCTATCGTACATTGTAAGGTAAATTTTAACCATTTTGGAGCTTCTTCTCTTTTGATTACGGCTAAAAGCAGCAGCCTTTCTCACTTTGAATCCCAACTGGTTGCTTGTTTGGTTCGGAAATATGATTGATTGGGTGTTGAGTTGGCTAGGTAAGGTTGGCCGATCAAAATTCCAATGAAGGTTTATAGGTGATGAAGATGACGTGACCAAACGAAGCAAAATATATGTTGATGTAGCCGTAGCTCATCATTTTGTGTTCCACAGCTCGTCGGAAATAAGTTGCTGGCGATCTGGGTTCTACCCCGCAAAACGCGAAGCCTCCAACATGGCATAGAACGTCAACTCATATCCTCCGTCGTCAGATAGAAAAACACTCAGTATAATCATAGGCCATGACTGATAACACTGTGTTTATCAATACACACGGCGGCTCTACTACTGGATCCGCCGTGCACACAAAAATGTCTATTCCACACAAAACATCCTCGTACCTGAGAGATAACCTGTCTTTGAAAGGGTAACCATCTGTTGAACAATGTTGAGCAATACCCGATAGATGGAGTTCCATCTGTTGAACAATGGTGACGTCGAACCAATACCAACTGAGCCAGAGCTCCGAAAGGAACAAACCGATCCAAACCCATGTTTCAAAGTGTTGTTCCGAGCTTGGAAAGTGACTCGGTCCGAAATAACAGACCATGCAAAGGCCACTATGGACATTTACTAAAACAAATTTCTTGAAATTGTTGGCTTTGTTCGGTTGGCAAACTGTTTTATTGACCTTTTCTTACTCTGCTAAGGAAACAGCTTTTCTTTTAATTGATTCCTTTAACATCATTAACCATTAATCTCTTCTCTTCCCTTGCAACTCTGGAATCGTTAACTGTTTCTAATTCTGCAATTCGGTAAGATATCTTCCACCATTGCTATAATCTCCTTACACGACAATTTGATTATCTGTGGATCTTTTTGTCGTTTGGTTTCATTATGGTACAAAACTGCCATCATTGGTGGTATGATCATGATCAACGGTTGAACTAGAGCTATGGCTGGAGGGGTACAAACTTCCCGCAGGTTTAAGAAATTAAATTTTTGTCCCCTAATTTACACTGTTTTTATCTTAATCCCTTTGAATTCATTTTATTAGATTTTTTTCCACATTTTGGTCTTCCAGATTTTAAATTCTGACTTTGCCCCTAATCATACGATCATTAGTTTTAAAATGTTTATCAAATTGCAGGTGAAACGAAGTTGAAGAAATGATGAATCTTGGCGATAGGCCGAAAGCTGCTGCAACTCCTTCTCCCAAGGGAGAGGTAGGAGAGATTGACACCAGGGCACCATTTCAATCTGTCAAAGCTGCTGTTAGTTTATTCGGCGAAGTTAAGGTTTCCGGGAATAAACCTGTCAGAAGAACTAGACTTTCTTCCGAGGTATTAATATGCAATTACATTTTATATTGTTACAGGAAAGTTTGTATCTATGGTATTGATCCATCCGAAGTAATTTGATCGTGTGTTTCTTTGGTTGTTAGAATGTTTTGGACAAGGAGACTCAGCTTCTCTTAGCGCAGAAAGAATTAGAGAGAACTAAACAAACGTTGGAGAGTGCTGAAACTACGAAAGCTCGGGCCCTTCGTGACCTTAAGAGGGCTAAGAGAACAACCGAGGAACTAATAGCGAAGCTGAATGCTGTAAGTAAATCCAAGGAATCTGCAATCCAAGCTGCAGAAGATGCGAAGAAAAAGACCAAGGAACTTGAAGATGCAAAATCTCAGAACAATATGGGAAGTGAAGTTAATAAGAACCATGAATTAGACCATGCCAGACAGCATTACATCAGCATTGCCACTGAAATTAATGCTACCAAGCAAGAGTTGAACAAAATCCGACAGGATTTTGATGCAATGTTGGAGATGAAACAGGCTGCATTCCAGCATGCAGCAGAAGCGCAGCGTATGGTCCAAGTGAGCAGAGAAAAAGTTGGTGAGCTGCGGAAGGAAATTTCTGATATGAAGGAAGGGATTAAACAAATAAATTTTGCAACTCAACAAGCAAATGAAGAACAGGTAAAGATTGTGTCAGGAAAAGATTACCTGATGGAAAGTTATAAAGATGCCAAGGAAGCAGCTGAGCAGAAAGTGAGTTTTTGAAGAAAGTATACGACCCTGAAATGACCACGAGTCTGGAGAAAAAGGTCGTGGAAACAACTGCGGAGATTGAAATTCTACAGAAGCAGATGAAACTAGGTCATGCTGCTGAAATTGAGACAATGACAGTCGTAACAACAGAGCTGAATGAAGTTATGAAAACGCTGCAAGAAGTTGCAGATGAAGAATGTTCTCTTCAGAATTTCGTGAGCTCGCTTGAGCTAGAAGTGGAAGAGGTGAAAAGGAGTGTGATGAAGTTAAGGCAAAGGAAGCAAAAGAAAAAAGAAGCAGCGGAATGGGAAGCAGCAGAGAAGGGAGCAGCTGAATGGGAATCTGTTGTGCAGGAAAAAGAAGCTAATGAGCATAAATTGAAGCTGGAGCAGCTGTCATCAGAAACTGAAACGGCCAGAAAAGAAGCAGAAGAGATGAAAAAAGAGGCCACAAAACTGAAGCAAGAAGCTGAAACTGCGCAGATGGAGGCTGAGAAAGCAGAGAAGAATGTCCAACTTGCTCTGTCACAGGTTGAAGAAGCCAAAGCATCGGAGAATAAAGTACTTGACCAGTTGAATACCTCGTCAAGTAAACCAGATTCAGATTCTGCAGCTGCTTCCAAGATTAAAATAACAAAGGAAGAATTTGAATCTTTGAATAAGAAAGTACAGGAATCAGGAGATCTAGCTGAGAAGAATTTGCCAGAAGCTCTAGCTCAGCTGGAAGTAATCAATGCAAGCAAAAACGAAGCAGATTTAAAAGCGGAAGCAGATTTAAAAGCAATTGAAGAAATCAAGGCTGCGACAGAGATGGCATTGAAGTCTGCAGAGACTTCAGCGGCAGCACAAAGCATGGTTGAAGGTGAACTCCGGAAGTGGCGCCAGCAAGAAGCAGACATCACAGCAGCTTAACTTTCTTTTAATGATTCTGGAAATTTCAAAAAGGACAACAAAATAACTCCCTGCAATTTTAGGATCTCTATTTCAATCATATTTCGCCAGCGAAATCAAATGTTCAACCTATTTATCTTAGCAATTTTCTTTGTTTCTTTGCATGGAAAGATGCATCTGAGAACAGTTATGCAAATGGTACAGAAATGAAAATAAACACCTGGAAAAACGACAGGATTGAACAAAGTTAACGGTGATAATTATGATTTTTGTTGCATCCACAGCATATGTGGGCGCCGAGAGCTTGAAGCTGATTTTACAGGCTATGCCATATTTAGACACATTGTCTTAGCTTCTCTCTGATGGAACTCGCATTGAGATAATGTAAGCTATAACTATTAGCGCGTACATTTATATTGTATGACTGTATGATTAAACAATGAAACCACATCTCTCACATAACAGCAGTGGCATTGCATTAGGCAACAACAGTTGAGATTCATCACTGCAAGTAACCGGGACATGCTGGTCAGTAATTTCAGCTGTCATTGATTCTTTGGCCATCCAGGGGCTGAGATAGACCATTTCCATCTTCAATCTTGTGCAACTCAGATTCTATGGTTTTTGCAATCTCAGCTCCTTCCGTAGCTGGCTCAGGCAGATCAACATGAAAAGAGCCCTGTTTGACGGGGTGAGCAGGTTTAATGAGCAAGGATTGCTGCTTGATGTAGTTGTACAGCTGTTGATGGAAGGGATGGTCCATAGAAAAACAATTGCTGTCCTCTGAATGGCGAGATGATCCAGAACCTTCTCTTCTACAGAAATGTGGGAGTGATGCAAAATCCATAATCTACAAGATTCAAGCAAACTAGCTAGGTCAGAATAGGATTTTTTATTTGTAAATGGTATTAGGCCTTTATTTCCACGTACTATCAACTAAAATAGCCTCACATCTTTATCCTGCATAATCAATGCATGAACTTTGTGTTGAAATGGGTACTGACAACCAAGACTAAGATTAATTCATATGCATACATTTCACCACAAATTGAAAAAGAAAAAGCAATATAAAAACAGAATAATAAGCTGATTAGTGAAGAAAACGAACATGCCCACAAGTTTCCAGAGGATTTCCAGCTGTGGAATTTTAGCCCAAGGTACTATACATTTTTTTTTAAAAGGTGTATTGGGTCTCTAGATTAACTATATTTGCCAAGGCAGAATTCTGATATTCACATTTGCAATATTTTAAGCAAATGTAAGGAAACTGTTTTACCTTCAATAACTCTTCTTGCCCAGAACCTTGCAAGACCTGAACCTTCTTCCTCGTCCTTTCCTGCAGAAGGGGCTTAACGACCTGTTAAAAGTTAAAAAATTGTGTCAATGCCTTGCTCCCCTCTAGCAAGAAAGTGTGCAACCTGCAGTGAAGTATTGAGAAGGAAATACAATATGAAAGCCACCAAGAGGTCAAATAACTTACCTTCCAACAAGCAGAAAATACGTAAGGGGCATTCACAATGTAATAAGTATTTGTCTTCTCTGGGTAATTCAAGTCATCAATTGTTGATATGATTGTCAACAACTGCGTTAACATAACAAGTGTGATTCAGAGATAGATTTATAAGCTTGTGCAATAAAATGACTCATTGAAAAATCTGCAAAGTGGAAGCTTCACCATATCCATCCTCAATGACAACTAAAAGGCAGCTTAATAGCAACATAACTTTTCAGCCACACAGCTACTTCTTGGTATTCAGATAACTTGGAATTTGAAGATATGGTTATTTTCCTTGAACCTTTTTCTTTTTTCTAACATTTGTTTATCTCTGCCTTGTATAAAAATCGTAATACCATTGATCATAGATCAATCTGTCATAGTGTGATAAACTATGTGCATGCTTAGGCCATGTATCCAGCAAGTTGATTGCCCAAGCAGACTGAATAGAATAGCTCATATTTAATTTGATTTTCAATATAGAACATTTACATAATAGTGACATGCTAACACAGAGAGAATAACAATTGGTTGTAACAGTAAAGGAAAGAGGAGAGGAGCAGGCAAAATTAAAACCAAAAAATTAAATTATTAAAAGGAAATAAAATCTACCATGGAAATACCTTTATCTGGGTTAACGCTGAAAACTTCAGACCAGTCATATCTAAAATCTTCACACATGTGGTTATTGGTCGCCCATGCTTTTCTGATGCAGAAGGCTACAAGAAAACAAAACCAGTCAAACCAACAACTATGAAGCACAAAATAGTTCTAAATTTAACACTCACCAAAACTACACGGTCCCTATATTCATTTATTTGAATATGCGACTGCACATAGTAGCGAACCTGCAACAGAATAATGAAATGCACACAAATGTCACAGGTAAACCTTTATTTATTAAAAAAATGATAGAACACTTTATTACATAGCAAGAAGATGAAATGACAGAAATTGGAAATACTTACAGATGCCTTGTCAAATGTACTGAGCCCTACACCAACAGCGAAGACTGGAAGCCCCTGGAAAAGATGGCAACAATTTAACAATACTCAGACTATATTAAGATACAATGTTCTTATAAGTATTGGAGTACCACACAGACTCATGAAGTAAGATAGTGAGACTAAAACAAAAACACAGTATATATGATTGATTTCAGTAAAATAATAGGCACCTCTCTCGAGTAACCCGACATTCCTATGAGTTGTGAATCACGTACTGCTCTGTACAATTCAGTTGGGACAATGGGTTTCTGTGTAAAAGAAGCAGCATTCATAAAAGAAACAGTAATATTCAGAGACTTAAGAGACCAGCTCAAATGAAGGACAAAAATTCCCAAGCATGCAATGACAGAACATTCCAATTCTAACTAACATGCATCAACCTGATAATTTATCTTTGAAAATAAATCAGTTAAAACATAAACTTACCGTTAATATTTTGTCAATCTCATTCTGTACCCTCCACTGCAGGCAATCCACCAACTGAAAGATCATACAGACATCATCTCTCAGGTATATTTTGTAAAAGGAGATCATGATCAAACATCATGTCACATAAGAATGACACTAGGAAGAACTACAACTAACCATTTTATGGGCTTTTGAAACATTCCACTCCCTTGCTTTTAGAAACCGTACCAAAGTTTCCATTGGATATCCTTGATGAATATTCTGCGTGTATATAAAAAAATAAATTGTTACTTCTGTTATGTCAATAATAACAGTATACAATACTTTTTGGCCTACCAAAACAAACAGCATATGAGGAAACCAAAATGCCTATTTTCTGAAAGCAACTCCCAAAATAAGATAATTACTATCACTTCCCATCAATCACTTCAAAGAACAAACTTCAAGTCTTCCAGTGTACATGGTCCTTCATCACACCTCAACTTAGTTAATTTTCAGTGCTCAATACCGTAACAAAATGCTTTCTCGGGTAATAATTTGTTACTGATTACTGATTTACTCTTTCATCATTCGCTGAAAAATTAAATCGTGCACGTAAAAATGAAAATCAACAGAGTTCCTCTCGTGGCACTAGATTGATTTTCTTGCCAATAGGCAGATCACAAATACGAAAACAAAATCCATGGCAAATTCCTCACCCTCAGAAATCCAATTAGGTTCTACAACTGAAAAGCAGATTCAAAGATAAAATATTTGAAGTAAATTTCAGGAATCAAACTATGTACTAGTAAAACAAAAATCTCTGCAGTTCACATTTTCACTTGATATCCCTTCCCAAAAATTTTTCTTTAAAACAGCAAAAATCAGACTTCCAGGAAAATCGCAAAACAAAAGAGTGGATCAACAGCTGGTGCGATAATAAATGTGAGCAGCAATGCACATCTAATTCGGAGACCCAACCCACCAAAAATAAAAACAGAAAAAACCACATTTGACTCTTGCTCACCAACAGATCGGACAAAGTAAGGAAAGATATTGAAAAGAAAACAGCATACCCGAAATGTTATCTTCAATGGCTCATCAACTGCCAATAAATAAGAAAAAGAAAATTAAGCAAGGATTTGTAGTGGGCAACAAAAAAAATCAATTTTTCGCAGAAAAGTAAAGAAAAACCAACCTTGATCCATCAAAGCCTGGAACTCAGGGACAGCTTCATAAGAAACGGTACCCATTTCTTGTAATCTTACAAGAAATGCAGAGGAGGAAAATTTCTAACTTAATTTAGCTCCTCTTCAGTTAAAATTCACACCAGTTCAAGCTAGTTGGTCTATTGCTATTATTTCTTACATCAAAACGAAGAAAAAAAAAGCAACTTAAGTAAGAGAAAGAGACAAATAACCACGGGTCAAGAGTTGCTTCTCTCTCCTCCTCATGCGTCAATAAAGACAGCACTGACAACAGAAAAGCTTTGGCTTTGTTTTTGTTTTTACCTTTTTCCTTGTGCTGCTCAATTGTAAAAATGGAGGTATGGAGTTTGAAAGCAGAAACAGAAGCTTCCTCAGATCCTCAAAATACAATTATACTTGTTTCTTACGGTTTCCTTCCCCACCAACTGCTTCGTATTCACCACCATGGAAATCGCATTGTCTCCACTCTATTCCATGGCGTCTTATTATTTTAATAATAAAAAAAACTGGTGAAATTTTGCAAATTTCATTGGTGGGTGTGTTGTCTTGTATAGGAGGAGAGGATCAATGTTCATAATAATTGTTGTTGTTTTTTAAGGTACGAAAATCTGAGGACAAGCTTGCTTTTATTGTCAAAATCCTTTGGGATGCAACGAATCCGTACCCATTTCCCGTGCATGGTAAGAACTATACACATGTCTATACGGTGCGTTCTGCTCTGTTTTGTTATGTTATTATGAGTGGAATGAATATACTAATTGAATCTAATGTTGCGAAAGGAGACAGAAGAAACAAAAAATGCCGAAGAATCATTTTAACTTGATGAGAAAAGATGTTGAAGGTTTGGTTTGGTTTGGTCGGGTTTGGTTTGGTCATTCATTACAAGAAGACTACACTTGTGTGGATGCATAATGTAACAAGAGATTCTTTTAGTCCAATCTTTCCACTCCCACATTGGAGAACAGATTTCATTGGGTTATATTATCCCAGCCCATTGGGCCTACCTTCCATTGAACAAAGACTTGGGTTAATGTCAGGAAGAGGGGATTTATCTACTGTATCATTTTTTTAAATATATATTTTTTAGAAGAGTGATTTTAAATTATAAAATTAAAAAAAAATTACTTTAAATATAACCATACATACATGCATGCATACCATTCGTGCATGTATGGTATTGTCAATTTGTTTAGGCCTGGGAAAGTCAAATCAGACTATTCATGAGAAGAAATTTGGAGCTGTCCACTAATTTCGCGGTGGTTCTTCGTTTCAGCTACACAAAAATGTCTGTTTCTTTAACAGATACAAGTAATACTTTTAGCCGACGATATTTCTGCCAGTGTTTGTGAAATTGAAGAAGAGGATTCTATTGCACTGTTTGAAATCAATCATGGGTCGCCGATGCCGCCGATAAAAGGAAGAGAATGAGAGTAGTTTCTTTTCGTTTGACGTTCATGGCAGGGAGACTCATGATCAGGATATTTATTGTGTTTGTTGCTGTTGGGAAAAGTGATTCCAGCGTGGAAGCACTTTCCTGGACCCTCAATCATTTTGTCAATGCCAACGCCGTGATTTATCTCCTGCATGTTTTCCCAGAAATCAAACACATTCCTTCCCCATGTAAGCTCACAATCATTTCTGAATATTTGTTTTCGCCTGGAGCTCCTCTTCTTTTATGTCTGTATAACTTGTTGCCTGCAAGTGTTTTTGGCTTGGCTTGCTTTTCTGTTAAATAATTCTGTGAATAGTGTATTTTCTAGAGGGCCAAAAAGTGTATTTGGTTGTATGAGTTGTTTATATTTTGG
Organism: Xylocarpus granatum; assembly: GCA_019650275.1. NCBI lineage: Eukaryota > Viridiplantae > Streptophyta > Magnoliopsida > Sapindales > Meliaceae > Xylocarpus > Xylocarpus granatum. The sequence goes on from BNST01000662.1 coordinate 173,786, forward strand.
TGATGATAGTGGGAGAGTTACCGAGAAATCAAGTGAATCCGCAGCAATTGGAAAGCTTCATGGAACAAGAAAGAGATAAAAGAAGAAACTTCTTCGAAGGTTCCTTGATGCATGCTCCAGTTCTTGGCTACTAAACTGCAATCATTTACCATTCATCTTGGACAATTTAAGAATAGATAGATTGGCAATGTTAAATGTTACTTTTTTACTTTAAATTTCAGTCATTAAATTGCAAGCAGTGATAAATGAAAATTTGCATCTCATTTTTATCCAAAGAAACTTTGTAATGAAACAGGTCAAGGTAGAAACCGTGCTTATTGAGAGTGATACGGTTGCCAAGGCAATTTTGGACCTCATTCCAATTCTTAACATCAGGAAACTTGTGATTGGAACCACAAAATCCACCCTCAGGTATTATCTTCTTCATTCCAGAAATTTCAAATATTAAATAGTCAATTCATCCTGTCAACTGACTTCTGTGTTATTTGTCAATTTTTGGATGGGGACTCAGGAAAATGAAGTCCAAAAGAAGTGGGTTAGCCGATCAGATACTGCCAAGTGCACCAGAAACTTGTGAGATTAAGATAGTATATGAAGGACAAGAAGTGATTGACCAGATGATGAATGACTCGCCGTTGCCAACACCGCGCAGCAATGATCACAGCAGTCCAAAGTTTAAACCAGCGAAGAACAAAAACAATGATTCTGTTTCATGCATGTGTTTCAAGATCTGAATTCAACTATTTGATTAACATTCTAGACAACATATGTAACATACTGAAAAAATTTCATATTGGAGAATCCTATTCTTTGTGTGACAGAGATATGCTACCAAGAGTGAAGATTGATATGTAAATACTTAAACCTTTTCTCTAATCTAACATAAATTCAAGCAATTAAGAAATAGGGTCCATAACAGTTTTCCAAGCTTCTTGATCACTGAACTTCAGAGTACTACACATAACATTCTGTAATACAGGACATGAAGAAATAGTTTCCATAACAAATGTTAGGCCTAAAAATGAAAACCTCTGTACAAGTTACTGCTAATCTATACTTCTGAAGATTATCATATTTGAGACACCAAATTTCCAGTGAATGGTGCTAGTTTCAAAGACTTTTAAGCTCCTAAGAAATGGAGTCGAAGCGAGAACTTAGAATACAGATTTTTGAAACTGTTTACTATGCATTAAAAAAAAACAAGCATACAATTCCCCATTATCCGTCAATAAGAAAAGACTTCATCCTTGTCATCAACAACCTTTGAGACGTTAAGAACAATTCTTCTCCTTAAATAGAAACAATTTTCAAATTGCAATCAATACCAACTATCACTAAAAGAAATCAAACTCAAGATAATTATCGGAACCTTTCTGATTAGATGCAGACATGGTAGGGACAGTCTTTTCACTCGATGATGTTGGTGCTGGTATCCGCTCAATCTCGACTGGCTTTGGGATTTCTGGAGGGGAAGCACAGCGTATTAATGCCCAATTCACCCCTTCAAAGAAAGGGTGTTGCTTGATTTCAGCTGCCCCTCGCTTGTACGCCAACCTATGCTGCGGTTCCTTTACGAGCAACCCCCTTATAAGATCCCTAGCTGCAAAACTGACAATTGGTGATTCTGGAAACCTAAGAGGCTGACCCACAACATTGAATAATGTAGCTCGGTTTCCAGATCCTTTGAAAGGAGTTTTACCAAATATCAGTTCATACAGAAAGATCCCATAAGTCCACCAATCAACAGCGCTTCCATGACCTTCACCCTTAATGATCTCAGGTGCCAAATACTCGTGGGTCCCAACAAACGACATAGACCGGGCTTCAGTTGGTTCTGCTATTAGCTCAGGTAATGGGCTGACTTGGTTTCTGATTTCATTTTTAGGCTTTTTTTCCTTCTTGGCTTTGCTAGAAAAGAGGCGGGGTGAGAAACAAGTAGGAGTGACACAAGATGGTTGAATGCAGGAAGGCTCAATGCAAGCAGGTTGGACACAATAAACGGTACTCTTCCGTAAAGGTTCAGACTCAAGAGTTGAGCTTCTGATAAGAGTTGGACTAACTGCACAGCGGAGGGAAAGATCAAAATCAGAGAGCATTATATGTCCATCTTCCCTCACGAGGACATTTTCAGGCTTAAGGTCACGGTAGATGATACCAAGCATGTGAAGATATTCCAGAGCTAGCAGGACCTCTGCCACATAAAACCTGGAAATTAAATGAGGAAAAAATTAATATAGCAATAATTATTACCATCAATTTATGAAATGCATTTAAGGCCTGAGGCAACATGTTAACATTTGAGGTTCCTACAAATAATCATGAAAAGCAGTATGTAGAAAAAAATATGTTGGTAGCCATATCAATGGAATTTTGGGAAATTGTCAATGAAAACAACATATAGCAGTATTCTAGCATTGAACACTTGGATCATTTAAATATGTTATCAGCCCTCATAATGATTACACCTTTCTCGACCATTCATGATTCATCATCTTAACTCTGCTATCAATTGGAGTCTTGAAGTGATTAGGCTCAGGTACCATTTATCTGGAAACCCAAATAAAAATTAGGGCTTAGGTTCCAAAATTCTAACATTGGATTACTTGACTATATCCATCAGTTGTTCTAATGCAATACAAGAGCAACACTCACAATGAAATGTAACAAACTGTTTCTCCTGAGAACATAAATACGACTGAAGGATCCTAGAGATCACAAATATAACAATAATTTTTGTAGTTATCTGCAGTAAAGAGTTCAACAACATCTGCCCTCCAGTGAACACAAACATTTAGAACTCTTTCAGTTTTTCATCTAGTAAATAGACAAGGATTTGATTTTTGCAACAGATCCCAGAAAGGGAATGACCATGATCAGGCTTCTAAATTTCATGAATTGTGAAACAGAGATCTCATATTGCACGAGTATGAAGAAAAAGATTAACAATTGATAATCAGAGGCTAGTGATGCAAATTATGGCAAAGCACTAGACTAAAAAGCCAGATATTATGTCGAAAGTTAGGTCATCATACTTCACTGCCTGCTCAGGAAAATGCTTCCCTGGCTGTTTCTGCCGAAGAGTGTGCAAGTCTCCACCAGGGCAGAACTCCATTACCAAACATGAGAACTTATCCGTCTCAAAGTGGGAATAAAGCGTTGGAAGAAAGGGATGGTCTAGAGATTGCAATATTTCTCTCTCTGTCTGGGCCCGAAGCAGCTTCTTACGGCCTGCTAAAGATGCTTTGTCCATCACCTTCATTGCAAAATAACACTTAGTTCCACTCAACTCTGAAAGATAGACACTACCAATATCCCCGCAACCCAACCTTTTTAGGAGTCTAAAATGGCTTAAGCCCAAACCTCCATCTCTCGCTCTGACTGCTTGGATGGCTTCCCATCTCAAGTCATTTGCTTTGTGGGGCTTATTGATACCACTACTGAAGCTGCTACATGTGCTCTCATCACTCACATCACTGCTTGTGCTTCCTCTACATATGCTACTCTTGCCACTTTCAACAAAATCAAGACGATCACTAATCTTGGCACTTCCACTAGTTTTTGCAAGACTGCTGGTGCCATCACTAACTTTGGCAGAAACTGAACTGTTTTTCACACTTCCATACTCTGATGTTTTCTTTTGTTGATCAACAGAAACATCTTGCGATCCTCTAGTCTCACTCACAGCAGAATCTACTACATTAGATTCTTGTTCAAGACCAAGTGAGGCAGAACTAGATTTAAGTTGATTAATCAACGAATCAACGGCACCCTTTTGATTAGAATTTGAGGAAGTTTTATTTCCAGAAGCTTCTACAACAACCTGCTTTGGGGTGTTATCAACTGATTTTGGTAATTGTTTGGGAGAAACCAGCGCAGGTTTCCTAGTCTTTGATGCATTTACCATCAAAGTTGTAGGATCATCTGCCCCAATTTTTTGAACATCAGCTATTTTTTGTTGTTCTTTAGAGGAAGCTTCGGCAACAGTTTTTGAGGCCATCAGTATATACAGAGATCTTTAAATATACATCAGATTGAAAAAATACATAAATCAAAAACTTCAACAAAAAGCATTATATCAACAATCCTGCACCACCAAATTCTCCGCAATTCAGCCAACTGCAAAAAAATCTATTAGAGACATAAAAGTAGTATAATATCAGCATAACCTAATAAACCATGCAGCTTTCTGATATAGAAATATGACTTCCTAATATGTCAGTTAAAAGGAAAAACAAAGAAAGCGGTGCCCCAGGCATTTCTGAAATCTGAATTAAGGAAAAGAAAAAGAAAGAAATGGGAAATATTTGGTGGGTGATATAAAATTAACCTCGTAGCTCAACGTAGACACACCATTAGCGATTAAAATTACTTACATCTTTGCTAAAAGAGGTCCAAGATACAAACTCTGATGACCAAACAGAAGAAGTTAAAACTCGATTACTAAATCAAATAAAAATTCCCCAGAATAAGCATATATCTTTTTGACATACAATACTGTAAAAAAAAATGCAAATTTTGGAAACAAAAAAGCGCACACACTATCCAGCTCAATATACAATCTACCCTCAAAATACAAACCAAGAATGAAAACTTAAAAAAAAACGTAGAAATATAACAACTAAAACAAATTCATGGGTCGCCAAAAAAAAGGTATAAAATCAGCAAATTAAGTCACCAAGCTAAATAATGCAGTTAGAACACAAACCTTGCTTACCTAATCTCATACAGAAAATAAAAAATCATCAGAATTCATCAGAAGAGCATGATCATCAAGGCTCAAGTGAACATAAAAACCAGATCTTGAAAACAAAAAAGATAACCTTTTTATGTAGACCCAACACAGATCCAAAACAACAGCAATAAACCCAGATGCAAAAGCAAGAGCACAAGGCAAAAGAACAAAAACCCATCAAGGAAAACAGACGAAAAACTAAAAAAGTACCTGATTTCAAGGATTAAAACTTCAGGTGCTTTGCTTTTTTGAGTTTATTTTTTTTAATTTTTTGGCAGAGATAAAAGAGAGCTTGATGACAGAATTGTATTATACACGGACTAGTACCTGTTTTGTATACAGAGAGAGAGAGAGAGTATAAAAAAAATGGGAGATTGACTGTGCTTGTGCTGGACTCAAGGCAAAAATGGAAATAGAGAGATGGAGAGAAGTCAAAGCCAAGCTTAAAAGTAAAAGTTGGGTATTTTATTTTTAGAGACAACAAGTCTTGATTGGTTTGGTGTCCCTGAACTGAAAGGGTTTGATTCACCGAAGAATACTGGGGTAAAAGTCTGGAGCTTCTACCCTCTTGTCCGTCATTGTTCATCTTCTATTCGACGAAACTACCAAACTGCCCTTTGATGTCGTGTATGTATTTAATTATGAGCTAATAACATGTTGGTCCCCATTTTAAGTTTTTACATAGAAGGACAAAGTTTTTCCATATAAAACAAATAGGCCCCCTAAATCTATTCAAATAGCTAAAATACCCTTTAGTGTTAAGATACTGGAACGCCCAAAATCTTGCACTGCGAGGGGTGAGTTTGTCATTTCAGCAGAGAATACAGGTACCTCGTTATTCAAATGGACAAAGTATGCCCTCATTTTGTGAAAGTGTAAAAACACTAGAAACTTGGACTTTATTATTTCAGGTAATCATTATTCCATCTTATATTTCCAATTTTTAATGAGTTTTTAGATTTTGAATGCTTCCTAAAGATATTACTACATAAGTTAGAAAAATGATGCGAGTTATTGACATATTGGAAGGTTTCCTCCTTTTTGTAAATGTAGTTGAGAATTATAGCTTAGCCTATAGGAGAGCTCAAATTGGAGTTGTTCCGAATGCCTAATAAGTTATAGGTATGGTGAAGTGGGTGCAAAATGCAATGAAACATGCATGATTCTGGCAATTATGATTTGGTGGTGTAGAGAAAAAAAAATTATGCCATAAGAAGAATTGACAAACTCTCACCATTTGTGCCGACATTAGGACTGTTGGTTTGCCTAATTTGGCTCGTTTGCTTTGCTATTAGTTAGACAAGTAAAATCATTTGAATAATGTTTGTTGAATGATATCTTAAGTAACCCCTAGAGATAATCTAACAGTTTATTTTAATTATCCAAAACAAAAATGGCTGTGCCGCTTATGTTGCCTGTCAAGTATACGTCTGCGAATAAGAGATTGATATTGGGCAAGGTGGGGCTCGTTTAGTTTAGGTTAGGCTATCCCATTTTAAGGTTGACAATAAAGTTCCTTTTAGTATATAAAGGAACAACATAACTTTGGGAAATACTTTGATTACTACGTATGTGTGTAAGTGTATGTATGGTGCGTGTCTTATGGCAACTTAGGTACATACGTATAATAAAGCAATGAGGGCCCAAAACCCTAAATGCATGCCGCTGTTTTGATGGGACAAGACATCCCATTTCGATCACTCAAGCGAACTGATCAGCAGCTGGTTCTTTCTTTATTGTCTGAAAAGGGCGTGGGACTGAGAGCACCATTTCTTCGTCCTCTTTTTCATCCATGCATTTCCTTTCCTTTCGAGTTTGGTTCATATTGTGATCGATGTCATGATACAGAGAACAAAAAAGGATATGATCCATTACCCATCTGCCCGAGGTCCCAGGCGAATATGAAATCTCATTAATGATAAGAAAGCATGCAGGTACACTACTATAATACGTACATTCAATGGTAGCAAATTATCAACTGACGTTTGTGATGCTAACGTTGTCGAACACATCACCATCTTCTTCTCGGCATTTCCATAACCACAGCATGCACCAGCAACCATAATCCTCACCCGATCATCGTTGTCACAGTAAAAGAGAGGAAAAACAAAGTGAATTATTTAAGGGCTAGTAACATCTAGCTCCCATAGTTTTCATATTTTATATTATATAAGGTTATACTTTATCCATAATAACGAATGAATTTCTAATTTCTATTCAAATAACAGAAATACTCTTTGGTAAATAGTTACTGAATATTTTAAAGATGATATTGTCGTGTTATGACATGGGCAAATTATATTCTTATTTGTAAGTGTATAATAATAGAGGGACTTGAATGTTATCATTACGTTATTTCATTGTAGAATATAATATGCACCACAGATTATTTAATATCTAAAGGCGTGTCTCCTTCAATCAATCAGTACGAGTAGACAGGCAGCAACGAGATAAAGATTCATCCGATGCCCAAGTACATAATTCATTATGGAAATCAACTGAGCACTATATTATCCTTTTTAATTAAAATCCACAATCAACAACTCAAATTCGGGCGAACTTTGTATTACCAGTGTTTTTGTAACCTTGTTTTTTTGTCCAGTGTCGGACAGGACAACTTTCCTGGTTCTAGTCTGAATCCTCTCTCAGTTCGACCCACAACAACATGACTTGGCTCTGGATAGAACCTGCTTCTGATGTTGAAGTTAGTGGTTAGTCCATTGTTACCAAACCAAACCAAACCGGCAGTAAGCCAGCAACCAACCTTGCTCCTCAGCCTGAGCCTGCTTTAGTTTTCGTCCCTAGGCTACGGCGCCTAAGGCTGCCGTGTTACGTTCTGTATGGATAGGCTACCTTCAACCCAATGAAATGAGAGCTTTCGCGTAGCGTTGCCTCTTGCTGTTCCTTCAAATTAATAACTTGGCAGGCCTTAACCTCACCAAGCTAAGCTCTACGCATAGAGTTCGGAGCTACTCGCACCATACCCACATGCATCTCCTTTTTGTTCTCTATATTTGCTCACAAAGCATAAAATTAATATTACAATTATTTATGAACTGGCAGTATTATTGTTTTATTATATTGCATTATTACGCAGTGGTCCTTCTGTGTTTCATTGTTGTTTGCTGTAAAACATTACTCAGTTCTGATAGGTACATTATTTAACGTATAGACGCGTGCTTAGGATGCTTTGCTCGGCGTTTAATGCGCTGCCTCACGCAACGCAAAGCTTCTTGTAGATTGTAATTGCATTAAACATATTAATAAATAAAGAGTATTTAATGGTAAACAAATAGATGAGTTTGTAGTGATTATATGAATTCCTTTGTGTTGACCTTGCCAGTTAATTCTTTTTTGTTTTTCAGAGATGATGATGATGAATAATGAAGTTTTACGAAGAGACGACTCTATACATGCTTGACATGCAAGGAGACATGGGAAATGGGAGGGGTAGCTAATAGCTATCCCATTAATACGTTCAGAGCATGGAATAGAAATGCTGGGCCTTGAGAACGAGAAGAGAAGCCCATCTGTCCAAATCTGGCTAGGGCCTCACTTGGGATTCAAACAACTCATTATTAAATTGGTTCTCGACATTGGGGGACGGGCAAAATTTAATTGAACTTCTGTAACGAGTAAAGCTTAGCTCCATGAGTGAATTGTCCTTGTGTTGAATTTTCATTGCTGTGATTGCATGCATGCGAAACTTGGAAATTCTAGAATGATGATGAGTCAACGAAAATGATGGTAATATAATCTTGAATAACGCATGATGCAATTATTAATTGGAAACAAGAATCGACAAAGTGTGAACAAATTGTTCTACTTGCGGGTCGCAGCTCCTCAATAAAACTGGAAAAACTTTACAAAGCCTACAACAAACATTACTCAAGTTGTTTACCAGAAATCATTAATCTTTGCCGTTAGCAGATGTGATATGGGTAGTTTATGATTCTTCTACAATCATGGTGATCCAGCTTCTATATATAAAATGACATGAAATTTACAGTCAATAAATGCTTCCAAGTTAAGCAATCCTTCACATATATTACTCCTTTTATTGTTGGGTAATAGTTTAACTATGCATTGCCAGTTGAATACTACCGATGTATCATGTTATCTGTAGTATAATCATTTAATTTGTGTATTGGTTGACTTTGAAAATAGTCAGACGAGTTGGTTGTTTTCAATAAGCGGGTGATGGTTGTTATTACCAAGTTGAGTGAAGCTTTCTGCCGGCTACGACAACAACAACATTTTATTGATTATGATTGTAATGTGTAAACGTGAATGTGGTCTCAATTCAACCACCTCTTCATTTTTCTTCATTATGAACTAGTCTCTTTCGACAAAATTAACTAGTCTCTTTCTCATTCAGAATGTTAAAGATTGCACAAATTTATGTATGAGCCCAAGTATAAGTTGTGTCACCTAACCAAGTTTCCTGAAGCAAACTTGATTTTACTGCAATGATTTCTTCACTCCACAGGAATATCTGCAACATTTTATATTGCAAATTGATGAAACAGACAACAAATTGTGTAATGTTCAATAGAAACGATGATGCATTTCTGCTTCCCGCTTGAGTTTCCAACAATCAGTTTGACACATTCTCTCTTGGACTGTTCTTGTATCTGAGAATGGAAACAAAAATATATGATTCATTAGGGTTATAAGAAAAGAAAGTAAGAAAGGGAAAGCAATAGAAAGAATGCACTACGAACCTGAGAACTCTTGTTGGTTCTTGTTATAATAACTAGCTGTTTTCACCAGATACTGATTTACGAAGTGTATGCAGAGAAGCATCAAGCATTTGGAAACAAAGGGATTTCCTGTGTCAAACCAGAAGAAGATGGATGTTGCAGGTTGTATTGTTAAAATCTTTTTCAATATATTTTCAGTTTCTTCTACTGATAAAAGTGTTTGATGAAAGTCAATTGTATGCAGATGAGGTAAATGATACTCCAATTGAGGAAGTCAAACTTACAGTTCCTATCACAGATGATCCAAAAATGCCATGCTTGACATTTCGGACACGGGTTTTGGGGGTTACTTCTTGTGCTATGCTGGCATACTTGAACCAGTTCTTTGTTTACTGCCAAAATGCACTATACATAACGTCAGTTTCGGCTCAAATTGTAGTACTTCCAATCAGAAAGTTCATGGCAGCAACTCTGCCAAAAAAAATCATTAGAATTCCAGGAATGAAGTGGTCGTTTTCATTGAATCCGGACCTTTTAATTTGAAAGAACATGCACTGATCACCACTTTTGCGAATTCAGGTTCGACTAATGTTTATGCAGTAAACATTATAAACATAGTGAAGGCATTCTATAAAAGAGAGCGTCATCCTGTAGCAGCTTCGTTGCTAACACTTACTACCCAGGTGATTTCTTTATTCAACCTAGTAATTGTAATGTTAAATTTGCACAAAGTTACCCATATCATTTTCCTGAATGGTCAGATGCTTGGATATGGATGGGCTGGACTCTTCCGGAAATTTCTAGTTGATTCACAGTATATGTGGTAGCCTTCCAACCCGGTTCAAGTCTCCCTCTTTAGGTACCTGGCATTACAATCCTTTAATTTTCACTGAATATATGCTCTCAGCCATCTCTTAAGTCATTTTTCTTTTCAATTTGCAGGGCATTGCATGATGTAGAGGTTAGGCCAAAAGGAGGCTTAACAAAGTTGCAATTTTTCATTCTTGTCCTAATTTCGAGCTTCGCATACTATCTTGTTCCCAACTCTCTGTTTCCATCAATTACTGCTCTCTTCTTTGTTTGTTGGATATGGTAAAGCTCAGTCACTGCACATCAAATAGGTTCTGGTCTCCGAGGACTCGGATTAGTCTCATTTAACCTTGATTGGTCAACCGTTGCTGGCTTCCTGGGATCTCCCTTAGGCACTCCTGGATTTGCTATAATCAACATCATGGTTGGATTTATCATAATTTTATACATTGTAATCCCTGTAGCTTACTGGACTAACACCTATGAAGCTAAGCGATTCCCAATTTTCTCGTCACACGTTTTCGACGCTGCTGGACAACCATATGATGTTTCGCGAGTGTTAAATGATACTACCTTCCAGTTTAATCAACAAGGATATGATGAATAAAATTAATCTTAGTATCTTCTTTGTACATGCTTATGGTCTTAACTTCGCTTTATTGGCTGCTACATTGTCTCACGCTGCTTTCTTCCATGGAAGGTATATAATTTTCTTTCCTGAACTATATATGAAACGGAAATGCATGTCAATGAACAGGTTCTTTAATGCTTTTCCATTTGCAGAACTATTTGGCAGCAAACGAAGGCATCATTCCAGGATAATATAGCGATGTTCACGCACAAGACTGATGAAGAAAAATTATGAAGCTGTTCCTCAATGGTGATTTTATGCCCTCCTGTTAACGGTAATTGGACTTGCCATGATGGCCTGTGAAGGATTTGGTGGACAGTTACAACTTCCCTATTGGGGAATTTTACTAGCAATTGCTCTAGCTCTCTTTTTCACTCGTCCAATTGGTGTGATTACCACTACCACAAACCAGGTTTATTTTCACTTATCAAATATAAAATAAACCTTGGTCTCTTTTTTATAAGAATCATCAGATTTTGAAAACTTCGTGCACCAACCGGGACTAAATGTCATCACTGAGCTTATTATCGGGTACACGTTTCCGGGAAAGCCTCTTGCAAATGTAGCATTCAAGACCTATGGTTACATTAGCATGGCACAGGCAATAATGTTTCTCTCAGACTTCAAGCTGGGCCACAGTACATGAACATTCCTCCAAAGTCCCATGTTCATCGTTCAGGTTTATTTTTCATTTTTATAACATTCTATCCATCTACAGCTCGTTTATCAACATGGATAAAATAATGCTTCTTTATTAATGGCTACAATGAAGCTAGTACGAACTCTTGTGGCATCTTCGGTCTCCTTTAGCACAGCTTGGTGGCTTCTAACTTCAATAGTAAGTATCTGCCATCCCTCTCTATTACGGGATCGATATTTTGGTACATTTAACTCTTGCCTACGATTCCAGCTTACGCAAGTTTTCTGCTCAAATTGGCCAACTGTTCAAGAGAAAAGTGGACAGTTAGTACAGCGATTGATGAAGTGCTACAAGTCTGATGTGTTCGTTTTTGTATAGCTAGTCAAGGGAGACTATAGAAGACTAGTGATTTATTTATCAAAGAAAGACAGAATTAACGAGTTTTCAAACTTTGAACTTTGAATTCTGTCCACCTAATACTTAATTAAACAATCAAACCTATCCAATTATGTATTATCTATTTTCTGACACACCACTCGCAAGCCTAACGACCACCACATCCGCCCAACATTTCCAGAATTATGTGCTTAGGGTCTTGCAGTACAATTTAGACAGAAAGTTGTAGTGATATATGCATGAGAAAAAGCACACATGTAAAGTGTGCGCTTTTACCACTAATCTATAAATTCGTGCCACAGAATCTGTAAATTTAAACAGTTTTGTATTATGGGGGAAACAACCATAATTATTTCCTCATTGGGCAGTAGTTGCAAGGAAAATAGTTCAATCAACTAATAAACCAAGTTGGTTATACAAAGTTTGCATCATCAAGCCTCAGAACTGAAACATTCTTGGGCCTACTTGAGGTGAGAATGAGACGAATTTTTGGTCATTGCAAGTACATCAACGCCCTAAAAGCACGCCCTTCTCCTGCTGCCCTGCCTTGCGAATAATACGTCCTGCGCCGGACTCTCTCCTCTATTGTTGGGTTTCCTCCTTCCTTCTCTGTACCATATACACACTTTTTTGAGCAGCATCTAAGAAGTTCTTGCCACTAACTACACCATACCGGGTAGCTTCTCTTGCGTCATCTTCCTTGGCCTTCTTTAACCTTTTCAGTCTTTGCTCTTTGCGCATTTCAGCATTCACTTGCATCCTAACCAACCTAGCAGACCGCTCTTCTTCTGAAATCTTGGCAGCAGCATTACGGCGTTTATTATAGTGTGAATGACCCCCGTTTTCGGCAGCAGAAGGACAATTAGAGCTTCTTTTGTCAGCATCATGATTAGTCCGATCCTCAGAAGGGTATTTTTCATGCTTTGACCTATCATAATTCCTCTTCATTGAATCTCGGTTATCGTAATTCGTCTGATCTTGAGAGGGTTATTTTTCATGCTTTGACTTATCATGATTCCTCTTCATAGAATCTCGGTCATTACTTTTTGTAGTTACTGGATTCTGAAATGCCACTGGGTGACTGCTCCCTGTTTTTTGAGTCCTTGTAGTGATTCTTCTTGTGATCTTTTCTTTCACTTAATTCATCCCCAATGTCCGATCGTTTGTTGTTGTGATACTGCTCCTCATGACGACTGCTCCCATAATCTCTAGTTTTCCTTGGTCTTTCTCCTTCATAAGAAGTTGAATAATCTGAATCAGAATGATTATGATGTTTTCAACTAGAACGATGCTTCTTCTTCCGTTCGTTATTATCACCAGACTTCTCCTTGTGTTTCTTCTTCTCCTTGCCTTTCCATGAGTCAACAAAATAGCATGTGCTACCATTGCACTAATCAACAGAATTTGATCGAGAACAGAATCATATGTGCATTTGACACAGCATAGAGCCATGTCTGACGTGGTCTATCTAATTTTACTCTAGCAAACAACACATGAACATTCCAATTCCCAGAACAGATAAAGATTGCAGCAAGGAAGATACAGATTTGACGCAGGCAAGAGCTTCTTGCTCACGCTGGCGAATCAGAAGGAACAGATCTGAATGGAGTTTAGGCCATGCATCGCCAGCAGAGTGAGGCTTATCCTCAAATAAAGCTCCAGGAGCCGACAAGTGCTGCTTTCCCGTAGTCCCGAAGGCAGCGGCACCAGAAGGTTGTGCAAGAGCCTTAAATCCACTCCCACTTCCATCAGCGCTTGCACTCGCTCCAGCTCCATCTCTTTTCCCAACAGCAAGTCCTGAATCCTAGAGAAAATCCAATCTCTCCGGCCCCCTGAAAAATAAACCCAACTCAATCAATTAGAAAAGAAGAAGAAAACACTAGCCAATAAATCATTGAAATAAGGATAGAAACGTACGGTACTAGGCCAGGCTGCTCCTGGAGAAGACGGAATTCGTTGCGCTCCCTCTCTTCTTGTACCTGCTTTCACAATTCGTCCAATATCTTCTGCTCGGCGTCCTGCTTCTGCTCCGCCTTCCACACGTTCTCGATGTTCCTTAAACTTCATGCATGCTATCCCTTCTTGTTCAGAAACTTCAACGCCATCTCCTTTCTTCTTTTACATCAGATATCAGATTGATTGTATGAGATTTGCGCCTCTTCTTCAACTTTCGTCTTCCTATTTCTCATTCAATTTTTCAAAGGCGCCACTTTTATTTGGGTCCGGATCCTCTCTTGGATTAAATCACCCGCCCGTTATAAAATTCAGCTTATTCTCAATGTTTCGATTGAATAACAAAGGAATTTGCAGGAAATTTTGATGATGCTTCACAGGCTCAAATTGCTGTTGGTATATTCATGAAATTGCAGTTGCATAAGCTGGCTCCTTAAGCTGCATTCCTCCGTCTGAATGCACAGAACAACATTGCGATTACTGTCATCACTGAAAACAGAGATTAAATAAATAGATGGAGATCAAACCTGAAATGCTTGTGTCTTAGACAACAGATCTCCACATTCACCTTTAATAAGAGCTCTTTCCCCACCAGTCACCTTTGCTAGTTCTGATATCAAAATTTCCACTTCTTCTGCCTGCATTAGAGAAAAATGCTTTCTTAGGGAAGTCCCAAACAAAAACGAGTGTCCAAACAGACAGTGAAAGCAAAATCTATTTAATGATTCTTCACAGCAAGGTGAATTCCATTCATTGTCTTTCTAACCTTTGGCATGAAGCTTTGAAGATGAAGCATTATGACTTCCATCAACTTGACAGCAGAGTTCATTGCCACCCCCACCTTCTTAACATCAGCCTGCCATGTACACATATACCTTGTCAGTGTATCAACGATGTAAACTTATTAAGCACACCAAATTTGAAGCAATAAAGAAACATTAAAGGGAAAAAGAAAAAGAGTCTTTTCAACTAGAGAATGGACAGAAATTATCATACCGTAAAATTGCCACCGATTGGGAGTTGGATCGAGGTGTTCAACAAAGCTTGTATTGCTTCTGACAAAGAATTGGAATAATCACCTTCCAAAGCACACCATTTGTTCAGATATGGCATCTAGATTTGGTTGCAAAAGATAGAATTACAAGTCACTAGAGCAGGACACACTCAAATAAAAAATTACCAAAGCGAGAATGATAAACTAAACAAAATTTTAAGAAAGAAGTAATGCTGAGTCAAATAAGAAGTCAATAACTTCACTAACTTATACTATGAATGTCATGCAAGGTACAGATGATTATTTCAGTTAAACCAAAATAGATCTAAGCATTTGCTTTCTTCCTTTAAGAGATGGCACGCTGCACAAATTTTCGTATGCAGAACAATATAGAGCAATCAATCAAGATAGCATCCTTACTTGAGTTTCCACAATTGTTAATAGAGTTTTTGCTCTGTTCAGAATCCCAAGTTCAATGCGTTTCCTTTTCACTGAATCATATAACTCTGATATTTTGACCCCAAGAGAGTAAAGTGATCTCTGCAAGGAAACCAAAAATACAACATCATGTACTAGCTTGATTAATAACATTTAGAAAAAAGGAGGATGAACAAAAGGATCACTAGAAAGAAAGTCTCTAACCGCTAAAAGCAAGCAAATCTGATTAAATCTTTTTGTTTCTCCAAAGAAAGCTTGCTAATGTACATGTAATGAACCATATGATTGATGCTACATAGCCACAAACCGAACCACCAAGTATTAAGATCTCCAATCAATGGTTCTGAGGATATTATTCCCAAGACACCCACTAGAATGCTCCACAGAGAAATCCGAGTAATATTCCGATTTGGAGATTGGAATACTATATGAGGTATAATGGTGCAGCAGTAAAAACTATCCATCTTTATTTCAACACTACGAAACTCATCAGTAACATAATGATCATAAATTGAAGATTATCCAACATGAGAATGAGACAAACCTCGGTTTCTCTTCTCTGAGCTTGTAAGGAAGCCTCTGCCTTTGCATTAGCAAATCCCCACTGAAGATGATGATTGTGCAACAATTTGAGAGAATGCACATCTTCCTGATGACTCGAACCTTTCCTTCCCTTCTTTGCTTCAGTCACAGGCTTGGCTTGCGGCGGCGGAGGAACTGGAGGCAGAGGATCACCCCCAATTTTCAGAGAGTTTGAATAAGACCTTGAGAGAGCAGGTGTTGATTTTTCGCTGCCTTTAATCGAAGAAAAAAAAGGAGTTTTGATATGTATTAAGGGAGCGCAAACAAGGAGAAGCAGGAAACAACTTTGAAGAAGAATCGGCAGCCTTGGCATTAACATTAACCCTGTTAACATCTCTCTCCGCCAGAAATCTTTCAGAAACTGTTGGCAACATGTCTGTCCCAGTGGAAGTTACTGATTGATTGTCGTCGTCATCAACAAGGGAAGTTTCTTCTTGGGATGTATTTGAAGGTAGAACGGAGAAAGGCTGTAAAAGCTTAGTGGCAGCAGTGGCTGTGTTACTTGCAGATCGTTGAACCCCGCTTTGTCTGGACACAAATGAAGTTGCAACTGTAGAAGTGTCCGGTATGGTAGAGTTTCCGTGTCTTCCAGGGAATCTGGATCCGTTATCATTGAAAAGCTTCATTACAGACCGCGGCTGATTATGTCTCCGTTGGAACTGGAAAGGAGATTCCAAACTTCTAGCCGTCTCGAGTAGCCTATTCTCATCGGAAGAGTTCGGAGATTCTGTTTATTATTATCATGGCGCCGTCGATGATTTCTCTGTTACTGCTTAAAATGTGGCGACTTGGAGGTCAAGAGATGCAGATCACTACAGGACGAAGAAGTAGGAGACGACGTCCTAGATGATAATGAAGCTACTGGAGACATAAACCTGGAGCTCACCTTTCTAACTCTTAGGCGCCGTTGCGGAGGAGGAGGAGCCACAGCCTGTGTGGAAGCGGAGGCGGAGCCAGAACTGTCAGAAATTGTAGCGGCATGCTCAACTTTGACCATCTTCTTCAATTCTAGTTAAGAAATTTTTGCGATCAATTCAATTATCAGATTTTTGCCAAATCCCTAATAGGATCTTGGCAATGATGCGCTGCTTCCAGGGACAAACTCCAGGAGAGAGAGAGAGAGAGAGAGAGAGAGAGAGAGAGAGAGAGAACTGTTGTGTTGTGAAGACGGGAACGAGAGAGAAGCAGCCGTTGTGATGTAGGAACGGAGAACTGTTGTGTTGTGAAGAAGGGAACGAGAGAAAAGCAGCCGTTGTGATGGAGGAACGGCTCAATTTTTTAAAATAATGGGGTCTAATCTCCTGGGCCTTCGTATTCTTGACAAGCCCAACAATATTTGTCGCCTTTGAATAATTTCACAAAGGTATTCGTTAATCTTGTTTAATTGTTATTCCATTGCACGCTTTGCAATTTAACGTAAATCCATTGCAAGCTATCCATCATTGATAGATACTTCGGTCGTCACTACCACCATGCCAGTAGTCATCAGAATACTAACCCAAAAAAAAATGGAACCAATTGAATGCAGAATGTTAAGAATATACTTGCTGGAAGATGATCAAGTGTACAGATATCAATCTGGTATACTTTTTGTGTTGTCCATGCCTCTTAAGATATGGTTCCCCTGTGTATGAAGCCTGTAGAACAACTAAATGATATTTTAACTGCATCTTGGCATGTAGGAGAGACCGTGGAGTTTGACAAAATATAATAATATTTGCACATATCTGGTAGTTCTATTCACCATTCCATTTCTTTTTAGCATGCAAGCACTACAAGCATCAATCAACTATTATCTACAAATCTCACTTGATCTGGTTATTTTGTCAGTGAAACTTTAGCTGTGGCTGTCGAAGCCCCCTCTTCTGGAACTGGGAATTAACTCTTCTGTAAAATGAACCAAGAACTTTTAAATCATTTAATACAAGGATAACGCGAAACTACATAATTCATAGCATGGAAGTAATAATCAACCGAGCAATCCTACCGATACCAACAAAAGCATGATAAACTTAGTTCAACGTTACAGACAAAAACCACAAGAAGCAGCTTTTAAACCTTGACAAATGCGTAAAGGTCATCAAATTCTTGTGACAAGATTTAGGAAGGTAGCCATCTAAATTGTAATATCAACAGTGAAGCTGTAAAAGAGGACATAATTGTGTTCTCAAGATATAGGCAAACAGAAAATAAAGAAGTGAGTGAGATAGGCATTTCTTCAACAAGAAAACCATTTAAAGGTAACACTTGGAAATACCCTCCCCCCTCCCCAAAAATAAAAAAAAGCAATTCCAGGACAGTGTCCTAGGAATTAAATACTGCCCGTAACCAGAAAATTTCAGGTGGTATAACAACCTTAACTCAGTTAACTGATGGAACAGGTAAGTTGATGCAACCAGATGCCCTTGATAATGCAATAATGTTGTCACCATTTCTTAGTCAGCAAATCAGCAGACTCACTAGACCATAACTTTTAAAAAACATGTATCTGTCTATCTTACCTTCCACGCCTTCATGTCCATTGTTACTTGTAAAGAATGGGGTCAGATAATTCCTATCTAATGCTGTAAACGATGCAGCACTGCAGGAGAGTCATAAAATGACAAATTAAATATTTCACAGATGAATGAATGTAAAAAAGAAAGCCTGAAGGTTGCATAATAAGGTTAACGTTCAGATGTTACCTCCTGTGGAACTCCCTCAGTTTCATCTTCAAGCGATTCCCCGATGTTGAACCCTCGTAAGGAGGAGCAACATAACCATTGTTACCCTCAAAGCTCTGAAGACATATCACAGATTAGCACAATAGAACACTTCAATACTAATCAGGAGGATATAAGTGGCAGTATCCTAATTCAACCATGTACACTGAGAAGCTTTCAGAATTTCCATCATGCATTAAACAAGCTAGTAAATTAATTTCGGCAGAACTTACTTCGCCCAAGGGGTCATCATGGCCATCACCTACAACTTGCAAAGCTTCCAGCATGGTACCAGTTGAACCACCAATCAATAAAACCTGAAACATTGGTTGATAGGTTCCAGTTCAAAAGTATAAATACCACAAGCAAGGTTCAGATCCAAGTTAAGATGAATGAATGAAAGAACTTAATGCTTAATAAAATATTAAAGTACATTCTACATGCTTATATTTCAACAGATGCTCAATGAAAAAGAATCTCGCTTACTGTCAAAACAACTATGGCTGTTGTTGCAGTGAATATCGTCTGGCCATGTCCCTCTGGTAGATCATGAACTGATTGCAAAGCAAGGGCAAAAGCCATGGCACCACGAAGTCCTACCAAACCCATGATTCATAAGGATATGGCAACATGAAAAATTGAATTCAATTTTACTAAGCTCCAATGGCAAACTAGTATGGGTCAAAAAGTAAAGAAATCCAAAATTGTCAAGCACATCCGCTATTCTTACCACCATACCAAAGTGCTTTTTGATGTTTTAAAGGAATTTGTAGATGTGCAGGGCGAGCCAAATTAACCAAATATGCACAAGAAAAGACATTTGCTGCCCTACACAAATTGATTGCAAAACCTGATTAAAAATTCTTCAACATAAAACAAGAATTACAGAAAAAAAGCATTGAAACAGCCCCACACAGTACACAGTATTAACAAATGCAGCACCCTTACCTGGCAACTATAATGAATAGCTGAGACAACAAAGAGCAAGTTAGGGAATAACATCTAAAACCTTCAGTTAAAGTAATCACTATGCTTTAATTTCCTAATGAAGGATTCAAGGATACAATTGAGAAAAAGATAAATCCCAGGTGTGACCAGCTATGCTTTTCCATGGCAATATCAAAGCCCATATAGATAAATCTGAACATCAAACAAAAACAGAAAATAAAGACAGATATAAACGCTATAATAACTAATATGAAATGAAAATAAGGAAAGCTAACTTACACAAATGTCTCCGCCAGTGATGATATCAAATGGAAAAATGCACATACAAATTGCTGAGAGTTTTCTGATAAATTTGAGAATGTATAACGCTTCATGACCTAAAACAGAACATCATATCTATTAAAATGCTCCAATAAATGATAGGTGATTATAGTATTCAGTGAGAACTATATATATCCACTTACAATTCCTGTAAACAAAATGGACACAATACCAGAGAGACCAAGACCTTCTGCAAGCATGTACCTAAGAAAAAGGAGATGTACATTCAAATTGAACAATAACAAATTAGAGGGTCACAGAAAAATTTTAAAATATTAAAAATTGAAATAAATACCAGGAGTCTACTCACGAGAAATATGGAAAAAGTACAAAGAGACAGCACTCTAAGTTCTGGAGACTGAACAGACAATGAGAGAAAGATATTTTAATCAGGAACTTAACATACATTATGGATTCTCAGAAATTCATTAAAACAATATAAATGCAGCACTCACTTGTCAATATCCAAACCAGCATACTTGAAAAGGTATAGGAAATTAAGGCTTGACAATAAAATTCTAACACAGAAAGTGTATGCAGTAAAATGTATAGATAAAGTTTGGTTGAAAAGGATATCAAAGCAGAAATAAACCCAACTCCAACACCTGCAGAACAATATGTAATGCATTGTTAGAAATCTCATTAAACAAGAAGAAAAAAAAGAGACATTAAAATCTGGAACAGAAACTGATCATAAAAGATCTATCTATGGCTCTTAAGCAGCAATAAGTTCTTCGTCTCTCTCAATCACAACCATTGTCATGCACAGCTATAAAAATCAGTATGAAAAAAGGCCAAATAAACCAAAAAAACACGAGTTAAAAAAAATTTAGGAGAACTATCATGATCAAACTTTGCAAAAATATAGATTGTATAAATCATAACACAAAGTATACACCAGTGTTTAATAAAACTGCTAGACATTGAAAAAAACTACCTGCAGACATTGAGCCAACAAAGGTCTCAAGAAACCTGACAATCACCATAAAGAAATTTTGCCCAGATGAAGCATGACTTCTCACTAAAGACATTGTCCTGCATATCAAGTACTGCTTGTTTTAAACCCAATCTAACTCCAATCATGATCAAACTTTCATGGCAAATGCAAATATTCTACGTACCGATATAATGAAATTGCCATCTACCATTGGTGTAACATGCAAAAAGAACAATTTTCACCCATTAAATATTCACCAGGATTACATAATAGATTAACTCACAAGAAAATTGACACATATATAGCTAGCAACAAAAACTTACTGCATCATTCAAAACAGATTCTCCAAAAACCAAAGCATAGAGGTTCATATCTGTGCCAAGTTCCTGAAATGCCATGGGTAAACATTACCTTGAAGATTAAGGCCGATGGTTTACAAAAATGTGAAGTACATACTATTAAACTAATATAGATAAATAATCTATCAAATTCAAAACTGGTCCTTAATATAATTGTTATACATTTGGCTTCATGATAACTGTATCCTACACATTACAAGGTTGATTATTTTAGCTTAACTATTCAACAGATAAAACCTGAGACATGTATCACCTGAAATATAGACAAAACAGTGACAGGATCTGTTGCTGATATAAGAGCACCAAACATTAGACACTCAACAAATGGAAGTCTGTACATGAGGAACGTCACGCCACCAAGGTAACTGTAACAAAACGCAGTATAGAAAACATTAGGAGCTAAACTTCTCATCTAGTGCAAAAATTAAGGTTGTTGCTATATAAAGAGACACTTACACTAGGATACCCGTAACAATTGAAGCAATAAAGGTTCCAAATATAGCAAATGTGACAATGGCTCCAAAGTTAGAAAAAAAAGGTTTCTGCAAAAGGAAAAAGAAAGCCATTCAGTGTCTTCACAGAGACAAGGAATATATGGATTAAAACAATAAATTATGCATTCTGCGACAACAGCAGGTACTTACAGGAGATAAGCTGAACCCTGACTGAGTTCAACGAATAGAGTCAAGAAAAAAATGTTAAAGAACAAATTGAAAATGATGCAGTAAGTATGCAACGTATGTATGTTTCAAGTGTGCGTCTCTTCTTGTGAGTGTGCGTGCTCGCATACAGAAAGCATAAACACAATCAGTAAAGGATAAAAGACAAGCAAAAAGAATCCAGTTTAGTCAGGATATAAAATGATGGGAGGCAACAGAAACAGGAAGAAGAACTCCTCATGGAAATTGAACCACGCCCTGCCAAAAATTTAGAAATCAAACAATAAAAAAATGAACAATTAGGGTCTTAGGATTGCATCACAGAAGCAAAAATGGAAAATTTAGTGCCATTAATTCATCAAAGAAAGACAACAAATACCTAATATTAATTTCGGTATTAGAGATATTAGCAAGTGCACCAACAATTAAACCTGCAACAAAACAGTAACAAGAGCTCAAAAATTCTCCAAGCTAAATATACCAAACCTAAAAGAAAAAAAAATGGAAATTTTAATAAAAAATTACGCTGAGAGGAAAAAGAAGGGGCACCTATGAGAAGAGAAGCGCTGGCTTCGGGAAGATAATAGAATTTATGACGACGGAGTACGTGGCCGAGGACGAAAGAGAGGACAAGCATCATGATCTGGAGGAGTATGCCGACTCCGGCAGCTTGCTGCTCCTTTCCCGGAGTTCCTCGAGGATCATTTGGTGCAGATAATTGCAGTGCCTCCATCGCCATGATTTCGCAATGTCAGGCACAACTTTTCCAAAGCCCAACAGTAATTTTGATCAATTAATAATCTTCTTCGTCGACGACGATTTCTACTTTTGCTGCTGCTGGGTTCCGGAGCGACGTATTATGTCAACTGTGCGGTATATTATTATTATTAATACAATACTTTTATTTTTATTTTTTAAGCTTAACTTCGTAAATTACAAATTTTACCCGATATATGGCCTTATTTGCAAAATCGTCCTTATACTTACACTAAAAGCAGAACCACCCAATAGAGAGTGATGAATCAGTCACTCACTGGAAAATGTTAATGACACATGACATGCAATTTTGGTATTACGAATTTATCATCATCTGTCTAAATCTCGAGCGGTCTTAGAACTAATTTATATGTATAATCCTCCTTGCTTTGTCAATTTTGAATTAAAGATTAGATTTGATTCGTGCATGGACATAGTTCTCTGCAGTTTATAACAATGGACATTTAGAAGTTTCTTTTTGACTTGTTGGTAGCTTTTTTGTTCAAGCTAATGAGTTGAAAGTCAATCAGGACATATTGTTGGTGCTATATCATCGCCACATTTGATGGCTAAAATTGACAAACTAAGCATGCAATGATTATCAGATAGAACTTCCAAGTGCTGTGCTGTGCTGTGTTGATGATATCGTCTTCGTCCGCACGCATGTAAATCCCAGTGGCACAATAGACGTCCACTTTCCTTTGGTTTCCCACCCAAGGAGGAGAAGAAAAAAAAACAAAGAAAATAGAAGAACTTTTAAGAGCCCAAGACCAGATAAAATGTATCATTAGTGATAAAAGCAAAATTCAAATTCTAGTCCTTTCTCGCAATTACTTGAAAAGAGGACGCCTACCCAAAAGTACAAATTCAGACCATCTTTACATTCTTTCCTTCCTTTCTATTTTACAGATCTTCTTGCTCCAATAAACTGCTCAAATCCTTCCCTCAATTAGATTCCACAAGCTTGCGTGCTTGCTTGATACAATTACAACCCTTCTTCTCGCACAATCCCATCCCATAATTATTTGAAAACCCGAGTACAAGTACTAGATATTACAACATAGTAACATGATATATATCAAAGCATAGTTCATGTACACCATGAAAAATGAAGGACGTAATAAACTCACAAAGATGTGTAATATAATATGGTTGTGATTTCATAAAAGTGTATCAAGATATGTATAATTCCTGCAGCGGTTGTACTGAAGGAGACTTCCATAGGTGCGATCCCATACTCCAATGAAGAGGGCTTCTGTGTCCGGGCTAAAAGACACACCGGAGATCTCCCCAAAAAAATCGATCTCCTGCTCTTTCTCATATCCATTCTTTGTATCATAGACATGCACGAAATCTGCTGGCTCTGCCGTTGCCATGAACTGTCCATCAGATGTGAACCGAATTGATCGAATAGCTCCTAAATTGCCCTTGAGCACAGCAACAGACTTTGACAAGTTCCGAACATCCCATACCCGACAAGTTTTGTCTTGGTTCCCGGTGGCAAAAACACGGCCATGAGGATGCCATGCAGATGCAAATGAGAAGTCCAAGTGTCCACATAAAGGCATAACAGTCTACAATGACAGTTCAAATTAGCTAAAAGCATATGCACAACTGCATGTGTTGTCATCATACACCAGATATGCAACCTTCAAGTTTCTGCCAAACAGAAATAGGAAAAAAGCTACCTTTCCAGTTTGAGAATCCACCAGTATCCCATCTGGGTTATCACCAACAATGGCAAGAAGCTTCCCATCTGGACTCAAAGAGGAGTGCTGTAAAACAGATAGCATAAAATGACCTTATCAGTTGTATTTACCCAGGAAAAAAAATTATATTATTACCTAAACATTCTAATTATGGCTTATCAATTCAAACATTTATGGCAAAAGTGTGTGAAGTTAGCCAAATTATTTACTGCTCGTCATGAAGATAACACCTAAAATCTGCTTATGAATACAAGCATTACACCAGAAGCCAGGTTTTATGTGTGCATGCACACGTGAATAAAATGGATGTACAAAATTTACACACTATCACACAAGTAAAAATTTGCAAGTAAAACATGGAAGAAAGATATATTGGAAGCTAAATTCCAACAAGAATACTCACATTCACAGGCCAAGGAAAGCTGAAATGCTTTGAAAGCTGAAATCTTTCCATATCAAAGTCCCTTACTCCACAGTCGTTATTTGAGGCCATGAAATGAACAGCACCACTGGCAAAAAATAGATTGTATTTCAGCTTCCATTATCCCTTTAAGTAACCACTCTTAGCTCGACCAATATATAGAAGGAAAAAAGAAAATAACCTTGGAGAATCGTAAATCTCAACAGCATTTGTGATTGCATTATCATCATATGTTGTCCTGGAACAGAAGCTAACTCCTGGTCGATCTAAATACTGCATGAGGGAAAACAATTTATCATTCATCATCCATCATAAGCATTCATAACAGATAAAAACCAAGATCCTGGCTAGCACAATGGTGAAAACAGCTACAGCAAAGAATACATTAAAACAGAAAAATGGTTCACCTTACAAATAAGTTCTCCCTGGAACCCTCCAGCAATCAACAACTTATCCCGTACTGCCAGAGTACTAACTTGAGTCTGTGTAAACCCTTCCAACAGGCTCCCAGGGTGTTTCTACCAGACAAAATAAAATTGAGTCCAAAATACATTCCTGCTGCACAATAGGCATAAATAAATACTACAAAAATATTGTGAGAAAGATGTACCTCACATGGCGCCACATGCCCTGAAACATCAAGAACTTCAGTTCTCCTGCAACTCAATGAAGACCAATGAACAATAGAGAAATGTGACATAAGGTAGACATCATGCTTCGATGTTGACCAAACCAAGTTCCGTAACTGCAAAGCCAAAAATAGTACTCCTGTCATCATGTTTGTGCACTTCTAGGCATAATCCAAATTTAAATAATGCAAAAAGGATATCAACATACTTGGAAATGAAGGATTGTTGATTTCACAGATCTTGTGTTTCGCCAGAACTCATAATACATCCCCCCTTTCTTTGTGAGCATACATTCCTACAGACAAGTTGAATGGAAAAACAAAAAATGGTGAAAAGAATGCCCCGGTTGACCTATGATACAATATACAGCAAACCAAGGGAAAATCCATATTACCTTCTCAGATCCTTCTCCCGATCGAGGTATATTTTCATAATTCTTATACTGCTCTAATCTAGTTTTCCTGTACTTCTCACGAGAAATGCTCAGCCTCTCCCAAGGAATTCCCTGGATATCCTTTCCCCTCCTAGCATCAGCAGCAGTTGTATCTGTTATCTTATTATCCTGCAAAAGCAACAACCCAGAATATATTTTCAGACATTAAGTGGAGTGAGCAAACTTTGTCACTATAAGTTAAAAATCATTAGTCAAGTTTACAGGAAGGCAAGGGCAAAAAGCCGGAAAAGAAAATCACAGAACAGAAACAATTTTGAGTTATGAAAGTGAAATAACCAAATGATCATATTCATCATCGTCATCTGACTCTGAGTCAGCCATAAATCTGGCGCGGAAATACATATCATCATCTACGTCGGCCATTTCATAATCATCAGCAATATAATAGATTGCTTCATCCCCCTGGTCTTGGGACATGTTCTGCACAACAGAATTATACTTGAGCCAGTAACACTATATCAAGAGAAATGGGAACAAAATTCAGCAACAAAGTGTTCCATAAAAAAAAAGAGGAAAAGATAGAAGAAATCATTGCCACTGATGATCTTGTGTTGGAGGAAGGGCACCATCTTACGTCAATCCAACATTCAAAGTCACAGGCTCAAAGATAGACACCACTGCTCGAACATATTTCAAAAAAACGGCAACAATAGCTTTCTTTTCAAATAAATCTTGAAATTCGACGCATTACCTCGAGGGAACTAGACTTATATACATGGTTTACAGCTAAAGAAATAATAAAAACCAAATTTGCAACTCAAGCAATATTGTAGCAACAGCAAAACTTATACATCTTTAAAGATAATGACGAAACCAAATTCCATAAGAAGAAAATACTAATTACAAATTTCCCCGAACGAACAAACATATGAAACTTGTTGGACTTCATTCAATAAAGCAAATTAGCGGAAATTCCCATAATCTAAGTACATAAACAAACTTTATTCCCACAAGATAGTTTTATTTTCCCAAAACAAGCAGACAGGTAAAGAAAAAAAGAGAGAATCAGGAATTTTGGTCATACAAAGTCTGGGCCGATAAAATCCCAATTCAGAAATTGAGAATTCCATTGAGAAAATGTACAAGTTTCAAGCTTTTTGCATACACAATAGCTGAGGAAACAGGAATTAAGATACAAGCATAACGAAAATGAAAGTAGACCGAGAATTTTGACCTTGTTTGACGAAATGAAACCGCGAAATAGAGCGAGCAGCTTCTATGAGGATTGGATCTTAAGATCCGCGTGAAAAGGGTTCACGTTACTTTGACAATGGTGACTCCGCCGGTTCCGCCGCCGCAACTTTAATAATGTTTCTTTCCGCTATTACCCCCGCTTGATATCTCATCATCATCAGTTAGCGAGCGAAGAAATTAGCCAGTCAGATAAATTAATTTTACGTATGTAGCCCGATTCTTGAGGGAGGCGACACGGGAAGACAAATCCCTTGTTTG
Source organism: Xylocarpus granatum (assembly GCA_019650275.1). Lineage (NCBI taxonomy): Eukaryota > Viridiplantae > Streptophyta > Magnoliopsida > Sapindales > Meliaceae > Xylocarpus > Xylocarpus granatum. The sequence continues at coordinate 201,012 of BNST01000662.1, forward strand.
GGCTTAGCCTGTCAGATATATTTCTTGGGCTTTACGATGCCCAATGACTAAAATGCCACTCAATACTTTCATACTTTGGGAATGTCTATTTGGTATATACTTTTCAATTATAATTTATAGCTTTTAAAATAAAACGATGATGAGGATTTTATAAAATTCTTTTTTAAAAAAAAATAAATAAATAAAATTTATGCTCTTTATAACTTAAAATTTTTAAAAATTTTCAAACTCCCATCTAATTACAACTATATAACACAAAAATTGATTTTTAAAAAAAAATTATTTGTTAAAAAATTTCTTTTACCCAACCCAATATTGCAACTACAAGGGTGACATAGTCATTTCAATAGGGGGTAAGTGAAGTAAAGGACATGCTAAGTCCTTATTTGTCAATACGAAAAATTCGTAGGGATGCATATGTAATTAATAGTATCTTTTTTTTTAATGTTATTATTTAACGTAGAACTCCACGTGCCATATATAAAACAAGCGAAGTTCCGGAATCGGCAGCTGCAAGAAGAAAAACGACAATGGTTGGGACTATGGTTGTGAGCAGCAAAATCCCATATCTGTTGATGTATAACTGTAATTGCTCACCTCCTCGCATTGGTAACAAGAATACGCCACTTATAACAAAGGGCAGCGGTGGTGGCAGAGGCGCCAGTCGTTTGCGATGTCAATCTTCGATAGCAGACACAGGCGTCACGGACACGGCGGAGGACCAAGTTTCTCCCTCGCAATCAGTCGCCTGTCGTCTCATTCTCCTTCGGCATGCGAAAAGCTCCTGGCAATACCCTTCTCTTCGTGGTATTCACTTAACCGAATTCTTCATTTGCTCCCAAAGGCAAACACTGATTGAAAGGTTCAATTGCTTGAATTCACGACATCCCTTTTATTGTAGTAGAAAATGCCTGTACCAGGAAAATTTTCGCTATTTGACTTGAATTGAAGACAAAAGGAAGAATCTTGAGAGTTATTATAAAATAAATTTGCTAGTTTTTGTTTCTAGTTTTCTTCATTGTAATTATTTTTCTGGGGGATAGATCATGATTGTTCGCTGAGTAAAGCTCGACGAGTTTATGCTATCAAAGTTTCTCAGAAGCTCCAAGAGTTGGGCTGGATTCCTCATCTTGTTTTATCCAGGTCTTTTTCAAAATTTTTATTAATTTTATAGCTCATTGCTCAACAATTTTGGTTAACCATGAGGGCATATCGATTCGGATAATCTTATCCTGTAGTGATGCAGTAAGAACAAGGGAGACGCTGAAGATAATGCAGGAACATGTCCAAGGCTTCTTGGAGACTGAGGTTCGTTTCATTTCTAGCTTCTATTCAGTTGCTGCAATGGATGGGCAAACTGCAGACCATCTTCAAAAGGCTATAGATAAATATTCGAGGGATGAAATACTAACAGTCATGTAAGTTTCACAAACTTTGTCGCCTTCTGATTTGTTGCTATTGTTGTATTTGTATTCTCTTGTCTGTTGGATACCCCATGGAAGTGGAACTATTCCTTTGTGTTTTGTGGTGCCATTTTAAACTTTTGGCAAGTAATCATCTTTGCAGGCTTTCTTTAATTTTCACTGAATGCACATGTCTGAATATGTGCTTAATAATGAGAAATTTCGAAGGTGTATGGGACATAAGGAAGGGAGGAAGCAGCCTCAATGTTTGCAGGTGCCTTCTTAAAACTTAAGACATGCAACGCTGCCTTGCTTGAAGCCACTGGAAAATCTTGAGAAGAGGATAGTCCTTTTTTTACCTTTACTGAAAATTTATTGATTGAACAACCTTGATTTTAGTGATTGTTATTTATTTGCCGTGAATTATCATAAATTTGTATATATTTGCAGAGACTTGAATCTAAATTGCTTTCCTTTACCACTTCATTCCTTGAAGATATATATTGCTTCAAACTCAATTGTTACCTTTTACTTGCCTCTTTGAAGGGCAAAGGCTTATGGCGTGCTGTAGTTTAGCCCATTAGTCTCATAATTTGTATTTTCATGGTAACAGCACTCACATTGCCAGATTGACAATGTTTTTACTTAAAGATCAATTATTCCTGGAGGTGGCTGTTATCGTGGTAGAGAAATTCTTCAGAGTTCTTGTAGTCTACTACAGGGTTTGTTTAGTGTTTTTTTTAGCATTGCAAATTGAGAATTCAAGTTGGCTGAACTGGAAACTATTTGTATGCATTGTGTTTTGTGGGTTAAAATTCAGAAGAATAAAATTCTCTCTAAGGAATATTAGTTTATTTACATTCATCTTCATCATCATGTGGATATTTGTTGGATGTCTTTGAATACAAAGAGAAAAACTTGATCACATTTTCTTTGAACCGCTTTGGATTATTGTCTGGGATAAAAGTGTGAACTTTTATTTTTCTCCTCAACTTTCTTTGATCTTTATCTAACCTGGTATATTGCAATCTCAGGCATTTGCTATTGCTGGACACGGAGGGTGGAAGCTTCAGGACATAGTGCAAGTATGGACATCATTTAACAAAATGATGCTGTCTTTTCTTTCCTTAACTTATTCTGCGACAAAGTAATTTTTCATGATGGTTTGTAAGTCTGCTATCTTCACTACCATGTACTTCTTCTGTGCAGGGGGTAAGATTGTCGTAAAATTTTATGGTGATCACTTCCCCTTGCGGCCTCAATTTTATTATGATTCTGTTTCCATTTTCTTCCTCAATGTCCCTTGGCCCCTCAAATTTGTCCTGCTTGTTCAAGCAAGCTTGAAAAATATTATGATATGAGGGGACCTAAAGGCTGGTGGTGGTATGGGTGAGGTAATTTGTTTATACGTTAGTGTAGGCAGCTTCTTACAAATTGCAAAAGCTATATATATATATATATATATATATATATATATATATATACATATATATATATATATATTGTTCTGGTTTTGGTTCAGTTCTGTGTTTCTGTAGGAACCTTCATCATTTCTACCATTTTGTTTTGTTCGGTTCGGGTTTTAATCCCTGCCAACCCATTTACTCTCTTGTATTAAAAGATGCTGAAACCCATAATACAATAAGAATGTGTCCTATGAAGTTGTCTTTTGTCTTTCCAGTTTTTGTTTAACAAGGATTAATATTCTGCTTCCATTTTTGTTTTCAGAGCCTATTATATGAGATAATTGTGGGGTCTTCGCTCTGCATGATTTGCTCCACTGAGCATTTTAACCTCAAAGTTTCTGAAGTTGCACCTGTCACTAGTATAGCAGTGGGTATCCTCTCCCTTGGATGTTTTAAGTATTTTTCCTTAAAATTCTTGGCTATTGGTATATTGTTATTGAAAATGCAGGATTTCCCAGTTAGTGAAGATAATGGACTTAGGAGTGACGAGCCATCAGATTCGCAGGTGATCAAGTTTAGTAATACCTATGGATCTGAAATAAAAGCTGATTAGTCTATCGTGCAATTCAGGCCTAAAATTTTGATAATGGTATGACAATTGCTTCTTGGGCTGGTTTTGTTAAAGTTACTGCTTGCTGAGTGCCTTGCTCAGAACTTATACAAGTGCGCACTATGAACTTCCAATACAGTTTTCTTTTGTTGTAAGGACATATAAGATGATCCATGCAGTGAGTTGAATTGTAGAGTTTAGGATTCTTGATTTTGATTGTTACTATTCCACAGGATAAGCTTATGGCGATAGTGAAGAGTGTTGCTCATATCATAGTTTGAATAGATAAGAGTTGGGGAAGATGCTCTTCGTTTGGAGGCTGCAATGAAGAATTTGCTGCAGACTGCACAGCTGCTGACAGGAGCCATCTGGTATTCTCCTCTCTCTTTCTCTCTCTCACACTTGTTTGCATGAACTTTTTTGGACTCTGCATGATGAGTTATTTCCAGCAAATTTAATTTTGATATTCTCATCCTTTGTCCATCCCTCAGGGACAGGCGTGAGTGGTAAATGAGTAAGACCAGCATTTGGGACTTGGATTACAGACAACAATTGTAGCTGTATTCAGAGGGATTCTCCATTTGGTGGATCTTTGCATTGTTTGATAAAGAAGTATGCATGCAAAGGGAAATGCTATGATAGAAACTAAGTTGATATTAGTGTGCACTTCAATTTTTCTTTTGAGCTATGATCTGTGCATCTTATATACTATCACGAGTAATTTTCTAACAAAAACCTTTTTTCTCCTTTTTCCAGACTAATTTTGATGGCTTGTGACACCCCTGTTTGTAGTATACAGGAAAAGTCATCAGACCTGCGGAAGAAGGAAAAGGAAAAGAAGAAAACTACATCTGAAAAAGAAGCCTAAACGTTAGAAATTCGAAAAGCTTGAGGTCCTTGGCAAAAGACTACTACTTTGCATTATGAGGCGAGGAAAACATCAGAGGCATCTCTCTTCATGACTTACCGTTTGTAACAAAGAAAGGTGTTTGTTTATAACTGTAACATCCATTCATCACATAAGTTTTTCCTTTGGTTTTATTGACTCTTTGAAGGCATGAGTTTCTGCTCACCATTTCCGATTGCCTTCGTATGTCAGATGGGCAATTCACAGGCCATGTATCCAGTTGATCTCTCTTTCTCCTCCGCTTTTGCACTCTAGAAGATAAAAATTTCATTTCCTGTGCCCCTTTTTCCTCTTGCCTTGCCGAGTACAGATGAAGATGATAATCCAACTATGTTACCTTTGCCAAACATGGCTGCCCCATCAGTGATGATAGTCAAGAGAAAATAGTAAACAACCAAATTCGTTGGATTTACTGCATAAACAATGCTTCGTGTTAGAAGCCGTAATGTAGAACATTAAAGGCAGCTTACAGCTAAATGCTTGTACAATGGCGGCGTTTCTAAACGGTAACCTAGCCTTAAATAAGGAGAAAATGTGCAAAGAGACAGAAGTACCGTTCGCGCCGAGTACATGACAACTTATGCAAACTGAGGCTCTGTTGCAGAGACAAATTGATTATCCTACAACTATTCACAATAGTTGTGCTTATTTTGTTTTGAATAGAGGTCAAGCATCAGCTAATGTAAGTTTATAGAAAATCAGAATTAAAAACACAGCTATTCTTGAACCTAATCTCTAAGACACCTAGCATTGGTATAGTGTTATTTTAATCTAATTAGAGACTCCAGAAATACATTGACATGGTAGCTATGCAGGTAGCTTGTAAATGTGTCTACTGTGGCGCAAGAATTACATGTCATTTCCCGAAACCTCTACATGATCTTCCTTCCCAGCAGAGATCCCAGATGATGGATCAAACGGCTCCCCTCTAAGGAAAAGATTGTGTGGTTGCTTGTAGGAGGAGCTTAAGCTCGACTCCAGTATTGGATGTGTAAGGACCATCTCTGATTTAGTACAAGTTGTTTCCATGGCCACTCGTCGCTTCTTCATTGAACTTTCACCTTTAGGGCTCTCACTTGGGGAACCAACATTGCAGCCGGAATCTGGGGTCATTGGTTCATGTTGAGAAGAGAATGACTCATCCACAGAAAGGCTCTTCACTGGGGCATGTTCCTTGGCAGCCTTGTCCTGGAGGGGCGACTCCGATGTTGGTGCAGGTGTTGCCGGGTCTGTTTTCTTGTCAGTTTCTGGGCACTCATCGCCTGATGGAACCAAATCTCCAGGCTCAGGCTCGTCTGAAAGAACCCCACTAAGTCGTTGTTGTTCTTCAATTATCTTCTTCAAGTACTTGCCCTGGGCTTCAATCCGTAACTGGAGCTGTCTCTGTACCTGTGCAATTGAGAGCACGTATAAATACAAGGCTGGCAAGAGTTCAGCTGAGAATATATCGTTTGCAGATACTGGTAATTCAAGAAAACAGGTCATTCAAAATATTTTAATGCCACAAAGATGCATTATTTGCAGAAAGCTTTTTGAGGTGTTAAAAATACTTCAGAATATTCTGAGCTTCCTCTTTATAAAAGAAATACCATATGAAACTTTTGTCGGTTTACCATAAATGACAAGGAATTTGCAAGTATAACAAACAATCTCCAAAATAAAATGTGACAAGCATAACTAAATAAAAATTCTTGATAAGTTTTCATCTAAAAGCCTGTCAATCCCAAATTGGTTGAGATGTCATGACACGTATCTACAAAATCTCACCCTCGTATTAACCTAACTAGTTTCTTTTCCCAGTTTTTTTTTATCCAGGGTCTTCTATAAGCATGTAATAAAAATCAAAGTCATGAAAGAAAATCCCAATAATCATATGCTAATAAAAAGGAATGCTAAATTTCACAGGAAAACATGCCTCCAGCTGCTCATGCAGTCGCTTCTGCACCTCCATCTGCAGCTTGAGTGCTTCAGTAATTTGCATCCCGCTGCAAACAGAAGAGCACATACATTCTTATGAGATAACCCATTGATTAACCAATTAGACACAAGCAAATGTGTATCATACGACCAAATTTCATAAATATGTATGCATCATTACTAAGCTTATTTAGTCTTGAAATGTTTTATTAGGTTCCAGCGTCTAACTCATTTAGTCTCAGCCTCCTGTATGTCAGCTGAAATCTGACTAGATACAAATAAATTCTTAAAACTTTCAAAAGACTTGCTCACACAGAAACGACCAATTAAACAACTTATAACTGCAAGATAAGAACACAAATTAGGAAGCTGCACTTACGATGAACCATCCAAACTGGAAAGCATATCCCCGGTTTCCTTCTTGTCAACTTTTTTCCCTTGCATTAACAATTGAAAAATATTACAAAACAGAATTCCACTATGAGAAGCTGCTAGTGTAGGACATATTAAAATAATCAATACGGAGAATCTCTCAAATCAAGAAAAAGTTTACCAAATGTACTTGTATATCTACATCTAAATGAATGATGCTGGGAAGTAAATGCACATACCATCTGATGAGGAGTCAGGGAGGTATTTTGCAAGCCGATATTTCTGGTTACATCACAAATGAAAGATCAATAATGGTCACAAATGAGAAAGTGGATTGTTATTATTAACCCTCCCCCACTGATGCCATCGACCACAGCATATAAAAAGGGAAGTTTCAATAGTTTGAAATAGTATATGCACCTGTAAATGGCTCTTGACATGGTATATCGTTAAACCTTGCACACCCATTACCCTGAGCACACCTTTGGGTGTAGCCCCTGCAGGAGAAAAAAAAGAGTGAGAAGCTTGTCTATTATTTCCCAAGAAGGCTTTTCTTGTAGAATAAAAAAATACAAAAGACAGAAGGGTAAAATTCTCATTTACAAGATGCAGTCTCAGAAAACCTGTTCCAGTTTCTTACAAAGCTTAGGTTTAGGAGAAACAAAACTATAACCTTAGAAAGAGAGGAAAATGAAGGATCAACTAAATAGAGGCTAAGGAGACTCACGATCTGGCCCACCAAGCTGTGCCACAGCATCGACAAAGCGATCATGAAGTTCATGCGTCCAACGCAATCTTTGCTTTGATGTGAGACTAGGGTTGTTATTGATATTGTTCCCTCCGTTCATAGGGTCCATCTGACTAGAACCACAATCTAAATGCTGACCATGAACCAATGAGTTGCTGCAGACTAAACTTGAACTAGGAGCACTGTTCGGCTGATACATTTGGCATTCATCTATACTCAAGAAACCAGAAACTCATCAAGAACACAAATATGAAAAAGAATTTTAAAATTTTCGTTATCACCAACAATATGGAACAAAAAAAAGCAAGAAATGGCATGGGTACTCCATGTCTTCACTAGCAGCACAAAATTGGCAATCCCAAACCCAATACTAGTGGCTAACACAACTCAACACGTGAACTTTCAAATCTGATCCATGCATCCTTCATACAATAGGTTTTGATTATATACTACAATCAGCCTAAGCAAGAGAAAACATGAAGCTATATCTTTCAGCTCCCTCTCTAATAACCACTACTAAACAATGCATCAATCTACTGTCACAGCTCCAAAAAACCGTGTTTAAAGAACTAAGCGGCATAATATGTGTACATGATGTGTCTTCACTGCCTAAATCCACAGAAATATGGAACTAGTGAATAATTAGTTAAAAATTGATACTTGATATAAAAATTTCAATTCTAACCTATGACTGAAACATTTAGCTAAGCTTAGTAAGTTTAAAAATATATAAAGATACGAAATCAGTATATGCAGTTAGTATGAAAGCGCAATTATTCATCAAATGGAAAGCGGGCCACGAAATTGAAGGAAACAAACTCGTATCCGTCAAACCAGAAGAGAATCGATCTCACAGTAGCGCGAAGAACTATATCAATAAAAAGTCAAATATAATTACAAAAAAGAAAGCAGAAAAGAAATTCAACTATGAATTACAACAGAAACAAAGCACAGTGACACGGAAAAAAGAAAACTGGCAACCTAGGGTTGCCGGACACTTTGTTTTTTCTCCATTAAAATTAAAATTAAAAAGGAAAAAAAAAGATTTCATGGATAGATGAGAAGCACGAAAGCAATCAACGAAAATGAATCCGATAAATTCGGAAAGTAAAAAATAAGAAGAGAGGACGTACGCAGATCTAGAAATCATCCCCAAAATCCAGAAATGACATACTCGTGCCCTGCAATTCGGAGCTTCTGCTTATTTCTAATTATAATAAAATTTATAACAATAAACAGTAATAATAATATATAATAATGATGGTAATCCGAGTAAAATTGAATAAAATAAAAGCTAAAAATGAAAGAGATAACAGAGTGAGAGGGGAAAAGTTTGGGCTGTAGGTTTGGTCAAACTCGAGATGAGATGAGAGCATCAGCAAGGCAACCACACTTTTAAAAGGAATTTATAAATAATAATAATTATTATTTTTTTATTTTGGGTAATTTGTCAAACACTGAAAGGAGGAGAAAGAGCGTGAGAAAAAATGGCTTAGACCGCCCACGTCCTCACCCTTTGGTTTTTTTTTCAGTTAATTATTATTATTATTATATTGGCTGGCAGGGGCAGCCACTACAACTAGCCAGCCAATCAAACAAAAGCCATATAAATAAATAAATTAGTCGAATATTGGATTATAACATCCTCCGAGTCCTGTATTTGGATTACTGTTTAGACATAAGTTTGTTCAGTTAAGACTACAATTGTAGCAAGGATTATTATTTTAGTTGCTAACATCACTTGAAAAAGGTTTATTTGAAGATTATTATTAACTTTTCAACAATTCATGTATCACTAATTTTGATTACAAGGATAACTTGATTGATTGATTTTGTGTAAAGAATGGTTAAAACTTTTTTCACTCTCTCTCTCTCTGCACGTGTGGAAATCAGAGTTGTATTCCTTGCTTGTGCTTCTTCTTCGCTTGGAAACACAAAGGTGTGACGCGAGTGAGGGACTCGTTTGACACCAATGGAAAAACCATCCTTGCATTTGAGAAAAAAAAGTAAACAATCAAGGACCCCGGGTTAAGAAATGTCGTAGTAAGTGACTGGCGGACGAGGGCATGAAATTATTCAAATCATTAAAAAAAACACAGCGAAAAATATAAATAGAGATGAAAAGAAAGGGTTCGACGGAATCTGCAGCGTCATATCCCGTCCATACGTAAAATGATTCCGGCAAATTTCGACGACTGTCATTTTCCGTTCTTTGGATTGGATTTGTATATATATATATATATATATATAACATTCAACTCTTTCTAACTGTCTTTTTTCTGTTAACTTATTATTCTGATAATTAATTAATTAATTATCCCTCGCTAAGTGATTAAACTAACAAAGTTTACTACAAATGGAGGATCCATGGGTCATCACCATGAACCGTGACCCATCTGCCAAAATGCTAGTGCTGGCCGTCCTAATCTTCTCGATGTCCGATCGCGCATCAGGAATCAACGTCTACAACTTTTTGACTTTGTGGTACTGGCTGGGGTCCCGCGTAGGGGCATTCACACCAACTGTGAGTACTGAATTGACAGCCTCTCAGCATTCACCAACTTTTCTTTCCTCCCCTGTGCCCTAGGGTTTTAGCGTATACTTCATTTTTGTTTTGGGGTTTCCTGCTTTTTCGAGTTTCCACACATACGACGACCATATTTTCTTCACTTGCATCAAATAAATCCCCAACTCTCTTGAAATGACTACAAAAGTGTCTACGGTGTGCAAAATCTATTTTGATTTCGGTTGTACATCAAATTAGATCCTATTTTTTTTAGCAAAGTACTTTATTTTTTAATTTTATTCCATTTCTAATTTTAAAATACAGTAATTTATTTATTAATTATTTTAATTTTAAAAAAATTAAAATTAATAATATTAAATTATAAAAATAATAAAATATATAAATAAAAAATTAAGTGATTAAAAGATAATAAAATAATTTATAAAAAATTAATATACAATAATTTATTTCAAAAATATTATATTATCAGTTGATTTAATATTATACATAACAAAAAAAAATTATTTTTTTAATAATATATTTATATATCTAATAATATTATATCTTTTACAAAATATTTATTTATGATAATTTTTAATTTATTTAATAAATTTAAATAAATATAAATAAAATATAAAAAATTTTATTAAATTATTATATAAATAATATCATAAATTAAGTTAAATAAAATATTACAAATATATTATTTATATTTTTTCAAATAAAATAATTCAATATATAAAAAATATTTTTTTAAATAAATTATTTATTTAACTAAATATGATAATATTTTAAATAAAAATTATATTTGTACAAATTTAATATCATATATTATGTTTGAGTTTGAAATTAATTTTTATTTAAAATTAATTTTTTATAATTTCAATAAAAAATTTTAAATTTTATTATTTTATTAATTAAATAATTTATTAAATATAATATTTTTGGAATCAATTCTTGATGATTACCATTATTTTAAGGTCGGTTTTTGATGGTCACAATTTTATCTGAAATTACTGCGTACTCTAATAGTGTTTTGTTATTTCAACTGGGAGAATAAAAGGTTTATTTGTTACAAGTAAACAAATAATACTTTCGTAAAGATTTAGATATTCAGGGGTCCGAATGTTATTATCCCAACTTTTGCTCCAGACTTTTATTGCTGAAAGCTGACACTGGCATTGATTTGCGATAATCAACACGAGTGCACAAGCAAACTACTTATTAATGTATCTAAGGAGAGGTCAGGATCAGGCCTGCAGTAAAATCAGCAGGCCACACCAATTCTTCCCAGACATAGCTCCAAAATAAGGCGGCCGCGTTGAAGCTTTGCACTTCATTGTGGTTGTGGCATTGGCGGTACAATTGGACCCTCACAATCAATTTATCACTGAAAGCTTCCATTTTTGCTGCCACCGGAGCTGTTTCCATGGCCTGCCATTGGAACCATCTACACATCTGATCCTAATGCACACATGAATACATTAAATGCTTCAACATGATATCGATTGACACTTCAAACCTAATAGTAGAAGCAAATAGTTCATATTTTAAGCAAATTTGGATTTACACATTGAGATGATTTTTCGCTTTTGAGATTAAACCTGCCACAGATCAAAAATTTTACACTTTTGAGATTGTGAGTGAAAAGAAGAATCTCACTCAGTCATTGCAATGTGACAATCCATCAGAATTTCTAACTCTATGTGCCATACCCAGCTATTCCATGAGGATTAACCTGGGCCAAGCTAATTTCTTGAGTTCCTATTTTCGCTTCATTCCAAATCAGAGCTGCCGTTGTTGAGTCCAAGCTCAGAATCCTGTTCTTCCCCCCAGCTGGAGATCCATCCAGCGTCAATCCTCCCGAACTCTCATGCGAAGTTAAACAGCTTTCAGTCGAACAATCAGCTCTCTGTGGATGGAGATTCGGCAGCACTTCTTCTGGGCAGGGCACTTCGGCTGCCTCAATAGCTTGTGAGGTGTAGAAGCCAAGGGGGTCAAGAATGTACGTTCTTGGCATTTTAGTTCCCAATCCTTCGCATTTCTCACTATCTGCATCAACAACTGCACCTCCGATAAATTGATCAGTGAGCATTTTACAAGCTCTGTCAAGCATGGCTAAATATCTCCGTTGTGCATCCTGGCGAATCTGCAAGTGCTTCTCAGCCTATGAAATTAAGTAAGAAGATTAGCCATCTGGATTGAAACTTGAACCTCTTAGGTGTGATGAATTTCTTTGAAAGAACTTGATCTTATTCCAATTTGAACGAGTTATTATTCTAGTAGAATGGTTTCATACACTCACCATTGGTGTTGACAATTTGCAAAAACTCCAAAAGTAATACAAATCCAATTTTAAAACACATGAATTCCATTTTCTCAAAGCAGAAAAAACATACCTCAACTTGCAAATGCAATTTACTTTGCACTTCCATTTGCGCTCTTAAAGCCTCCTTGACTTCATAACCCCTGAACATAACATTCATTATCTTACAAGTTTCTGCAACATAATGCGTTTTATGTTTACCAACCACAACAATGAAAGCATCACTGGAAGAATAAAGCATTTAAACTCTTACTCATGCATATCCAAAGCCGGCAAGTTTGGAGAACAATTATCATTAGCAGTGGTTTCTAAAAGGTATGAAGCTGATAGTCATTGATAGAAATGCAAAAGTTAGTTTAACATGGATTTCTTGTAACAGGATTCACCTAAAAAAAAGGTAGTCAAACAGATAGTAATTCAACTATGATTGGTTTATTACGTAGTTTCAATCTTGTTTAACTAACAGTCTGGCCTTTACCCAGAGATAAAGAAGAGTAAATACTGAAGGAAAGAACTCTAGACCAACATCTGAACTTAGCCAAACTGATTCATGGAAAAATTTGGGGAATCTATACCGTGTACTAGAAGAGAGCAAATAAGGGAGAGCAACAACCTACCATCTTTGGGCAAGTCACTCATTTCCTTCCCTGATTGCTTACCCAATCTGTACTTCTGTAACACAGCAAGAATCATAAAGGGTTATCCATGAGGGTTTTCACTTTCGCCCTAAACTCGAGCAGTTAGACTTGCTGAAATAACAAAGATAGTTCAATAATGAAAAATAACCTGGAGATGACTCTTCAAATGGAAGAGAGTCAATCCTTTCACATTCATTGTACGCATGATGGCTTTTGGTGTAGCTTCTGCAAATAAAATCCACTTCCTCATAAAATGCCAATAACACAATGACATAAATACTCAAGAAAATGCCAACAATTATAAGACAACATCCAAATACAACCATTAATGTCATTGAAATAAATGTGATATCATTTGAACTTAGAGGAGTCCAGATGGGAATTATAAGTTCATACTCTATGAGTAAAGCTATGCGAGTTTGTGAATACCAAGATGGTATTGACCTATGATCTAATAAAACATAATATAAAGTCTTAAAAGGATCGAAATACTTGTAATAAATCGTTTGAATCATTAGGCCATTGGAAGGCAAGCGCCAGAACAGCAGCAGGAATGACGATCTTGCTAACGAGAATAGCATAAAATTTTAAAAAAACTATTTGCAAGAGAATGACAGTAACAGAACAAGTGTTAAGCTAGCGCAGGAAAAAACCAGCCTTCCACGATTAGCCTTCGTAACACCACTACAATTGGCAAGAAACGAAACCTACAGGATCTCTACAACAACCACTAACCTTCAAGTTTCCTGGATTAGCAAATGTTGAATCAGCACAATTATTTACTCCAGTTGACAGCAATCAAAAAATGGTTTAAAAAACAACTTAAACACATAGTTGGACGACACCGAATTGAAACGCATTATGGTATAAAGAAAACGGAAGACATAAAAAAATAAGTAGAGAGATAAAGAGAACGAACTATTAGGACCGCCGAGTTGAGTGACGGCGTCGACAAATCGATCATGAAGGTCAGCAGTCCAACGGAGACGAGGCTTCGGATCTGACGTCATTACCACGCACGCTTCTCCGATTCCTCCTCTGTGATTCAGATAATGATAATTTTGTATATCTTCCTGAATTCCTTCGCGGCCCTGAATCATTCTCGTCGTGTTCATGAATTTCGCAGTTAGGGCTCAATTCGTCAATTATCAGTCGGTAGAGAAAAATTTCAAGGAGAAAATACTCAAACCCAAAATTACCAGCGAAAATACGAAAATACCCTTACATTATCAAGAGCCGGATAAAACATTTTGTTTTTGATAGTTACTTTACTGACCCTCGGTGAAAATAAAAATACAAAAATACCCTTAAACCATAATAGACGATGTCAGCAGACAGCGAAAAACGTAGTCTTAATATCTACTCCCAGCCGAAGTCGTAGTTTCTGCTCTTCGAAAATATCCGCTATGGGTCATTGAAAACCCAAGGGAAAGTCGGCGGAAAGCATCAATTTTCGTCGTCTCAACCGCCGCAAGTAAGCATACTTAAAGACAAAAGGAAGAAGAATGGAGAAGACAGAATCGGAAGAAATTGAAATCCCGAGGGGCGGGCCTATTTACGTTGGGAATATGGTGAGTTCTCTCACTAAAGTTCCTGATTTCGAGGCCTCAATCCTATGCGAACTCCAGGTAATGTCATTGCAGTTCTTATTTATGTGATGATTTGTTTATGCAATTTTTTTATTTGATATAATTAGTCAATCCGGCTTCTTCTTCGTTTTTTGTTTTTGGTTTTAATTTTTGTAGGAATTAAAGGCTGAATTGTGTTTGGATTCGTCTCAGCTGTGCGATAATGATCTATCGTGCGTTTTCGTCTATTATGAATATAGTATGAAGTATCAAACAAGATTTCAAGTTTTTATTTTAATTTTTTTAATCACTTCGATTCAGGGTCGACGATCTAAAAGTGTATACAGAAGAAGAGTTAGTGGATATGGCAATGAAGGAAGCTTTTAAGGTATAGGCACTGCCTGCTGCTTTGATCTTTTCATTTATTTGAATCATAATATTTAATATGACAATAGTAATTAGGATAATTCTGCCTTTTGGAAGTGATTTTGTAGAATGCTTTTCTGAGTAAAAACATGAATAGGAAAAGCACTTAAAATTGTTTTCTTGGAAAATTAAACATAAAGAGCTTTTATGCACTTGAAAGCTTTTGTTACGATCACGTTTGCCGGATTGAAAGCATTGTTATGTTGCTAATTGCCAGAAGCACTTTCTGTCATATGAGTCATTTAACCACATAAATGGTTTCATAAATAGCATTTACTATGGTATTGGTTGCAGGATGAAGAGAATGCTGAAAGTACTTCACAACCCTTGGAAGAGTGCTCCAATGCAAGGTGATTGATGTGTGCAATTCTCTCAAAATTATGACTCACCATGTGTTTCTCGGTCTCCTTTTTTGATGTTAGGCACTCTCTTGTACCATTTAGTTAAGCCACGTTTACTGTGTATTCTATGTCACACTATTTGTTTGTATATCATGTTTTATAACATGAAGCATGAGTATTCCTTCTATTTGTCAATACTGATTTGCTGAGTAATCTTCAGTTTTATGGTATTCTTTTTATTTTTTACTTTTTTTTCAATCTAGTTATTTTATGAATTATATCCAGGGCAAAGTTGAAAAGACCAGGAAAAAGAAAGAAAACTTCACCCTTAAAGTCCTCAACTGGATCTATTTCTGAAACAAGCTGTAAAGAGATTGTGGATGGGAAGAACTCAAAGATGAGGAAGAAGAGGAAGGGAAATCATTTAACTGCAGTATGCTACCTATTCTTTTGTATTTATCTTTCACTTTTCTATTCTTGCTGCTTTTGTTTCTAGTTGTGATTGGTTAGCATCTAGTATGCTGTATCTTTTAACCCGGAAAAGCTCTTGAAGTATTTGATGTCGTATTATTGTTCACTCGTTACTGGTTTCACAGTTGACACAGTTGAAGACGTTACTTCTTATGCTGCTAGACTATATTCTTAGATACTCCAGTTTTGTTTCAATCTTGTTAGTTTTTTTAAATGTTGAGTTTGTGTGGTTAAGTCGTTACCTGTGAAGTCTAAATGTGAATTTCATTGGTATAGCGATTTTGTTATAAGATAAAATATATATATATATATATATATAAATGTTTCTGTTGGTACATGTGTGGAATTTGGTTGGCTGAAGCTATATCTAGACAAGGAAATGGTTTGCAGTTATGTATGAGGTAAAAACAAAGCAATCTAAATATTCGACATTGCATATTTTGTTAACATCGTCGTCATTGTTTACATTAAGTTTTTAATCTTTGCAGTATCCTATTCAATTAACTTGTCATTGTTGGATGTTCAGGATAGTTATATTGCAAAGGTGGAGCAGATTGCCATGATAAAACAAAAGCAAGATGAAGACAAAGCCGTGGCTACACTTCATTCATTCAAGTTTTGTGTCATGACATGTGTAATTCTTTCTTTAAAGCATCTCTTGTAATTTGTGCTTATTATTGTGTATTTTTTTTGTAGCTCTAGTCGCAAATATAATGAAAGTGTCGTTTCATGCTCAGATAAAATTGAAAGGCTGAAATCACTCAGGTCTACAAATTCTGCAAAGGTTTGCTCAAAACAATATCCCAAAGCCTCTATTTAGAAATATATCTTGCAACTTTCAAAGAAATTATTTCTAGTATGAGATAGGTTTATTTTAGTCATACTTGCTATTCATTCTTTATGGAATTAATCTTTTCTTGCACAGCAGCTGAAGGCATCAGACGTTCAGAAGCACATAGCTGTGATTTACCCAGAAATAGTCCTTTGTGTTGAGGTTTACCATAATCTGCGAAAATGGGTAAAGGTATAACTCCACTCTGTTGTTTTTCTATAAAAGGCCAATTCAAACTACCTTTGGCTTCATTAGGTTCTCACAGCATTATCTTAAACAGGGAAAGCAAACCTACAAGTTTACTGTTACATAAAAATGATTGAAAAAAGAAAATTTTGTTTCTTACTATAGTAGAGAAACAAGCAAAGTATAGAAAACATTCTTTGCAGTTAGTCATTTATTGTTGTGCAATATTATTTTGTGTTGACCTTTTATCTTGCCCTTTCTCTATCTGCTGTTATTAACACTCTCTTAATTTGTTTTTTAGACCCAAGAGTTCTTGGTGCTCGGACGACAAACCTTGACTGAACTGAGGGATAAAATTTATTGCCCAACAGACCAGCTGATGCGCAAGGCTGGACAGTATGATCCCTCTGGATATTTTCTGATAGAGGTACAGAACTCTATTCACTACCCCCTAGCTTTTCATGATGAAGACAGTTTTTTACTTTACTAATAAAATGATGTATCTCTGCAGGATATATTTACCAATGATTTGAGGGATCCCTCTGCGATAGATTACAGCGAACCTGTATTTGATTGGCTAAAAAACTCTAAGGATGAAGCCCTTAAAAAATGGGAATGCATCATAAATGGTGAGCTACAGCAGAAGCATAAGGCAGTTCTTGGCACCGTATCAATCTCTCATTTGCCTCGCTTCAGAGCTGTTGAAATGCACGCGGCACGGCTTTGTGACCTGAAATTCAAACTTGGTGCGGGATATCTCTACTGTCATCAGGTACAGTTTTCTACTGACGAAGCATACCTGTGGTTCAATTACATATTCTAATGGTCCTGCAGTGTATTGTGTGAGCCTTTATAGCATAATTAGATTACTACAATTTCTTCTTTTTTTTCCCGACGACTTTCAAACCTAATGTGCTTGGAAAGTTATTTACTGTAGGGAGAGTGCAAGCACACCATAGTGATTAGAGACATGAGGTTGATTCATCCAGAGGACACACACAATCGAGCTGCCTATCCGATAGTCACATTTCAACTAAAACAACGTCCACAGAAATGCAACGTTTGTAAAATTTACCTAGCTGCCAAGGTAACTGTGGATGACAAATGGGCACAGGAAAATCCTTGTTATTTCTGCGATTACTGTTATTCTCTGCTGCATTCCATTAATGGTCCTGTAACAGATAATAATTTCTCAGTGTATGATTATACACACGATATTTCGCATTGAAGACAGTAATCTATGTTGTTCAATAGATACTTTTATATTGAAGATCACAATCTTGTAGAAATCCATGTTGCTCGGTGAAAGAAGAGATGTTTTGTTTTTTGCTTTAATTGGCAGCAGTTAATGCAAAATGTGAATTAATATAGATGGTACAAGTAGTGATTTTCACAACTGAAATCCGAATAATCTTATTTGTCAATATCGGGAAAGATCGAGTATGCTGAAATATTAATTTTTCAGTCCGTGGTCAAACTAACTGGTGCTCCACAATAGGTCGTAAATGACCAAAATTCCTGTGCAGAAGTTTGAAATGTGTATGTTCAGGGGATGGTTTTGATTCCAAACAAACTTTAAAGCCTGTATCCATGCAAATGTTTAGCCCATCTTCTAGCCATGTAAGGATCATGGTAATCCCAACTTTCAACACTGCTAGTCCTGCCACGAATGATGCTCACATCGTTCCCTCCTGCAATTTCTCTGCTTTCATCACTTGTTTCCGGCTTATCTCCTGCTCTCACAATAGTTTCCCCTGCCCTTACGCATTCATCAATTCCACCCTCAACATAGCTATATTGAACCCATACATCCTCACACTCACCTAAATCTAGTAAAATTCTTCTCTCTTCGCCGCCTCTTAGTTCGCCTAGCCTTATGATTCTGGCTTCCTCCCCAATTCTCAACTGGATTTCCCTTACAATGCCTCCCAAAAGTCTTGCAAGAAACTCCTCGAACTCATGCATGACAAACCCATTAGATGCGCCGAAGCCGAATCCCACATGAAATCTATGGACTGCAAAAGGCACTTGCATGTTGATGGAATGGTATGTTCTGGTAGGACTATCTGATAGATGCAGGATACATGACTGAGGGTTCTTGTGTGCTCGATCTTCTAGTATCTTTATCCCCTTCTTGAGCCCTTCGATTGGATCTGCTTGACCCATGTAGAAGAGACGATCAATCACTTGTAACGCTGTTCTCTTCCCGCAGGATGTCATACGCCTGAGGGGGAAGACACGTGCTGCAGCAGATGAATAGGTTACAATTGCCAGACGATCAATAGGTCTGAGGGAAAAAACCACTAGTGCCATGGATTGTTTGAGAAGCCTCAGGTGAGGCCCGTTTGGGCTTGCAACCAATACCAGGTCCGTTGCCAGTCGATGTGCCTGTTTAACTGAGAGATAGGCTGCTGTACTATTTGAGGAGGCACACACATATGGAGGCGCTTGCACAGTTTGGGTTTGAAATAATAATGATGACGATGAGCTGGTTGAGTAATTATGATAGTGATGGTGATGCTGATGTGGGGCGTGCTCAGCTCCGTTCATATGCAGAGATGAATGTGCAGAAGGATGGTGTTGAAAGCCACAGGAGTGACTTAATACTGTTGGTGGGATGGGTATTAGAGAAAAATCAAGTCTCGGACGATTGGATGTGTGGTCAGGTTCAACAGGGTCGTCATCATCATAACGTGCCGAACGCAGGAAGGAGCGTCGGTGGACCCTGAAAGTAGCTATGGAGTCATCAAGAATCCGAAATACAGGGTCATTTTGATTGCAAGATAGGGAACAAGCTGGAGGGTAGAGGTTGCGGGGCAGCTGGGTCCAATGTGCACGGCAGATTGGGCAGGTGACGCTACCATGGCGAACATTGGAAGAGATGCATGCAAAATGAAAGGCGTGAGAGCATTGAGCCGTGAATATAGCTTGCCCTGGACTGCTGTCCGAGCTGTAACTCAATGCTTCCAGACAAATTGCACACAAATTCTGCCAGAAAGCAAATACAAGAAGGAAATCTTCTTCAAACTTCAAAGGAAAAAAGTTTGCAACTTTTATAACAAACAAGAAGTGCATTGTGATAAATGGATGCAAGTTAATATGGCTGAAAATTGAAAACGCAAAGGCAAGGCGAAATTATTGAAGAAATAGAAAACAGGTGTACGGAAATAATGCGATGGTAATGGGTGCTTGCGGCAAATGGGACCAGCAATAGAGATTATGGAGTGTCACATGCTAAGACCACCATTTTTTTGTGCCCCACATTGTTTTCTATTTGAAGTATGATTAATTATGAAGGTTATGGTGGATTTTCAATATGGTTTTTTTTTAAATTATCATTCAATATGGTGTTTTTGAAAAGGTCAAAAATGGGAAATCCTCGTTTATGTGAATAGATAATAACTCGCAATCAAATTCGTGGGAAACAAACAGAGCACAAGTTTGAGGACCATGGGATTCCAAAAGTAAATTCAACTTAATTTTTCAATGTTTGGTCTTTTGGGTGGTGGTTGAATACCGTGAAGGTTACTGTAACGGTTAAACGTCATCGAAGGCAAATTTTCTTTTCTTTTATTAATTATTCAATGAAGTCTTTTGTTCAAAGGAACAAGTAATTTGGAAGAATAACTTGTGATAGGTTGATTAAAAATACCTTAGCCATCAGGTTGTCGTTGGTGGTGGTGGATGCAGATTCAGCTTCTCCTTCTCCGGCGGCAGCCATTGCTTCCTCTGAGAAATTCGTATGCTTTGCAGGAGACATTGCTGAAGAACCCGAGATCTGCAAGTTTACCCAACATCAGAGCTGTAATCCACTGTACTTATTTTATTCTATGGATTAATTGGTGCAAGAAAATTGATAATGGCTTTAACATTTCTGGGATTCTCTTCTGGGAAACTGTTAGTAGAGAAAATTAAACAAAGGAAAATTTTTGGTTTCTAGAAAGGAAGAAAATTTCTATGCTGGGGATTGTGTAGAAATGGAGAAAATGAAATGATGGAAATTAATGGGATATTGAGATAAAAATGGTGAAAGAAGAGAGAAAAGTTAGGATTGAAAATGGGAAACAAAAGGAAAGGGAAAAGACTTACAACATGATCACCAAGAGCAGTAGGGCTGCGCCTGGAGAAGGAGCCGCATGCAGCAACAACCATTTTTCTAGCTGCTTTTCTAAGCTTTGAGGCCCCCATTTTGTGATTGTGAGCAGAAGGGAAGCTTTGAGCCTTCTTCTTCTTCTTCAAATTGTTAAGTGTGATAGGGTTGGAAGAAACATAACAACCAATAGAAGAAAGAAGATTAGTGGGAAAGAGAAAGAGCGGAACGGGGAGACACAAGTCTGCAAATTCTGAAAGATGTCCAGTCTCTTCTCCAGACTCCTCCAGTTACTTTTTAGTTTGTGTTGTTTTCTGTTCGCTCGCATCTACTACAAACACAGCACGCGCATTTATACACCGAATCCCTTTCAATTTTGCCCCCTCACTTGCATTATTATTATGCCTATCGTTATCTTTATACGCCCACTTCTTTCATTCCGGTATTAAAATATGATCCAGTGAAATAAAGAAAGAAACTGCCTTCCGCTTTTTGATTAAACTTCTCTTTCTTCTTCCCCCTCCCACCCCCATTTCTTTTTCAGTATTCGTCTTTCCATTACTAATTAATTATACATCTACTGTACTGCGTATATATTTAAAGAAAAAACCTGTTACTGTTATGGCGTAGATATATTTTGTTTCTGCATGTTTGTTTGACATTGACGTAAAAGCATAATGTTACTCCTTGACATCTTTTATTTTACTCTTGTTTGTGTTTAAATTCATGATTTTCTTTAATAATCAGTTGCAAGTAAATGATGTAGTGCCATTTAAGATTGGGAAAGAAGCGATCAAACAAACAGTGTTCTTAGATAACAAGAGCTTTCAAGTGATAGCAATGATGGTAGAAAGTCAATTTTGGAATTTACTTAACACCCATTTGAAAATAACACCAACCCCGTCCACTGAAATTTGAAAGAGAAATAACTACTACTATTCAAAGGGTTTTTTAAAGAAGGAAAAAGGAAAAGGAAACAGAGTCTTTTTTTTTGAAAAAAAAGAAAAAAAAAGAAGCAAAAACAGAGTATTAAATGGGGAGCAAAATGTAGACCAACTAATGAATGTGGAAGAATTTACGTGTAATAACTAGATTTTAGGAATTAAGAGATGGAGCCGCAGAGAGAGAGTAACCCTGGTGGGCCATAAGACTCTGGGTGAGTCACAGGGACCACTTTCATTCATACACATTTCTGATTCTCCCATATTTTCCCACCTGATCTGATTTGTTTTCATCACAGTGGAAGAAAAGAAGGTCCCTCCATTTGCTCTCTTTCTGCACCTTTAAAACACCAAAAAGACAAAACAAAAAAGGGGTTGTGCGGCCGCTATTCAATTCCTCTTTACATGTTTGCTTTGTATTGGAATGTAATGGTAATGGAATTTTATTCATGCCCTTATCTTCTGCCATTTGCAGATAAAAGGATGATAATGCCATTTGCGATTGTAATTAAGGTGAGTGGCATCAACACTTGTGCCATACTTCGTTTTGCCATCCATCGTTGCTAATGCTCTTTCCTTCTCCATACTTGGCATTGAAATTATAAGGGTAAAAAAGAAAAAGGAACATGTGGTAACTAGGACCATGATGAATTAGGGTACAAAGGTTAGAGATTACTCTAAAAAAGTGAACAACAAAAGGAAAAAGATAGAAGTGGGGTAAAAGACCGTTAGATTTGAATTTCAAAGTGTATGAATGAATATGATTGATAGCTTGTGGTGGTCTCTGTTTTTTAATCCAAAGCAACTGGCTAACCATTCTCCATGGTTGGCGCCAAAATGCTGTCCTTCCTTCCTTCCTTCCTTTGTAGTCCAGATGCCGTACTGATTTAGACGACTCCTGAAACAAGTGCACTTTTGATTGTGTTATGAAAGTTCAATTGCCAAACAGAGACTTACAACCTGTAGTATATGGAGACTGACTTCATAATATAACGTTAACAAAACTGTCGAACCATTTGGGTAAGTCAACAACTCCATTTCCATCCTTCACTTCCATGTCTTATCAAGAAGATAGAAAAAGTTGTCACCACAAATAATGTAGTCACCAGCTTAGAGTAGGATGGTTTAGATTAAATTAATGTAGACTAAAAATATCCTACCCAGATTTCCAATCAATATGGGTTGACAGCTTAACCTAAAAGCTTTTAATGTTGATCGAACTCGACTTCATCCATATAAATTATTGGGTTTTGGTTTGATTGACACAGCTAAGCTTACCTACTAATATTATATCAAGCATGGACAACATATCCTTCCTTAGTAAGTCTAATCTCCACTAATCAAGACAAAACAGATAATTTCATCAAATTATGAGCTAATCCCCGTTAATTTTTTGGTTGTTTAGCTTACATTGAACTTGTGATAGTTCATATAGGAGTGCATAGGATGATGCATCATTCGACCTAAATAAATGATAACAATAATTCTTTATTCTTTATTTTTGTGAAGAATAAGAGTTGGGTCTTAACCCAATATTCAAACGTTAATTATATTGGTAATAATGGAAGATTCAAAAGTAGGAGACAAATATCCTGGAAACAAAGAAGGAGTTATGGATAAGTGGCTGACATATGGGAATCATAAGCTTTCAATGATCTTCTTTCTCTTTGCATCACATTAAAAGAAGAAAAAGATGGAAAAGTATGCTGCTGTCACCACCATTCGGTTGCAGAAGCTAGCCTGCAAAGCGGAAATATGTTTGATTGCTTTCTAAAGATCTGGGAGGGAAACTTGACCCGGTCAAATCCATTTTTAAAGGGATTTTTGTCTCTTCTTATTGTATTCTTTGTTTTGTTATTTATTAAAATTTTCATTCAACCGATTTTTTTTTGTTTTGGTTTCTGTTTGATTAATGATTCCTTCCGTAACTGGTTCGTAAGCCTTGGCATCTTCTTAGACTTCTAGCCTGCCTTTCATTTCTTGCAGGGTTTTGCCCCCAAAAACTTTGAGCTCGTACTCTTTATCACTTCACATTCCAAGAGAGTTCATTTCTCGGTTTCTATGTTCAAAAAGAGATTACATTTGCAGCTTTAAAATAAATATATAAAAATTGATTGCCTAATTTGAATACTTGAATGTAGAGAACATGTTACCTTACCCCCTTGGTAAATGCATCGCCGTTTCAGGGGTTGTAAGCATTCAATATTTTCAAGAATCTCTAATATATATCTCTTCACGCATATAGAATATAAAGAGGAGCTTCCCAATTTAGCCATAAAAGTAAGTGAAGGTGGTGCTTCTCCAGAATCTTCTCTGGATATCCCATCTCCCGCATTGGGGCAATAATGTTTCTTGTAGCAAATCCATAGATTTCTTGAACTTCAGGATGCCATGTATCCCCCAAGGAAATACGTGATTCTCGCCCTTTACTTCGATTTGACTAAAACCAGGAACCTTCTTCACATTCCTCTCATTCATTTTCTTCCTTACTTGGGCAAACTCATCCCACTCCCCACATGCTGCGTGCGCATTAGTCAAGAGCACGTATGCGCCTTCGCTAGATGGTTGTAGTTCTATTAGCCTCTCACCAATTTGATCTGCCATTCTGACATCCCCGTGCAGCCTACATGCACCAAGCAATGCAGATAAACAGCACCATCCCTCTCGCGTGGAGACCTTTTGGAAACCACTCTCATTGCCTCTTGTGCTATCCCCGCTCGACCTAGGGAGGATGCCCACAAGGCAGGAATAATGCTCAGCCCTTGGTTTGAAACCACCAGCACGAATCATCACACACAAAATTTTGTGACCGTTCTTTAGAAGACCAGCATGACTAGAAGCTGATAGTAGTCCCAAGAAAGTAATTTCATCCGGCTTGATTCCTGACTTGAGCATTCTTCCCAAAACCGGTAAAATGCTAGTATCATTGAAGTCCCCGACACAACATCCTTGGCCTCAAGATTCTCAAATGCAAACCTAGCAGAATTTACATCCCCAATCCTAGAATACATCGTAACACGTGCATTTGTAAGCAATGCCTCGTGCTCAAACCCAAGATGAATAGCCTGCGCACGAGCTTGTGTGAGCTCTAGCACACCCTTAGAAGACGTCAATACACTGGCAATAGTAGTCTCATTGGGAATAAACCTTGCTCGAAACATGAGATTTAATAGCTTTAAAGCTTCGCCTTCCGGTCCATTTCTTGAATAGATATCACTTTGTTGCATCAAGTCAAAAAGCTAACTAGCTTGAGCCACGATTCCTTCATCAAAATATGCTGTGATCATTGCGTTCCATGCAGCAATGTCTATATTAGGAATCTGATCAAAGTACTCCCTAGCAAGTTTTTTGTCATTCCATTTCGTGTCAATCCTGTAAACATAGTTGTCCAAGAAACCGAATTCTTTTGAGGCATAAAATAAAAAAGTTGAATAGCTTTATGAATTCTTTTATAGTTTGGACACCCTGCAATCATAATGTTGCATGAATAGAGGTTCCGGTGAGGCATTTCATGGTAGAGGTAAAAAGCTTCATCAATTTGATCATTGTCAACATAAGACTTGATCATAGTCGTCCAAGATATTACGAGCTTGATCAATTAAATCATCATGAGCACAATCCAAAAGCCTTTGACCTTCATCAACTAGTACAGCTTTAAAATACCCAGAAATCAAACTGGTCCATGAGTATACATTCCTCTCCGCCATCTCATCATACACTTTCCTTGCTTCATCTACTCGACCAGCTTTCACATATCCATCTATCATTGCAGATTCAGCAACAACGATTCTCTAAGGCATTGCCCTAAAGACTGCTTCAGCTTTGGGCGAATCTTTGTTTTTCAAATAGACAGTAGAATATGAAACAGTATCTCGTTGAGACATTCCATCGAAAACTTCCTTGCTTCTTTGACCTTAAGCCACGATCCAGTTGACCTATCATGCTATTGACATTACGGTTACATGTATCCGAAACAGCTAACATCGTAATTGATTTTCCAACCACTCTCAAGTTTTGTCTGGCATGAGCTGATTGAAAAAAAAAGAAAAAGAAAGATGTAAAAGCGCAAGACAGGAAAATAATGCGGGAAGCTTCAAATATCGGCTAGAGTAAATCGGCCTTTATAATAACGATTGAATCGCATTGAGTAATAATAAACCTAGAGACGAAATGTCTTTTTCATTTGTTGCCCAAAAATAGAGCAACCCGCCAATTTAATAACATGTTCATAATCTGACTGCCGTGTGAATCATCCAGAGTTTACACAACAGTTATGTAATCAGATAAGTTCAACCTTTCACTGATTTCTGTACAGCAGTTTTAAAAAAAGAATAGGAGGATTGAAGATCTTTGCCTTGGATTCGAGATATATTAGTACCACTAGAAAAGTTTCATATCCAACAGTAGAATGATCCATTCCATCAGCTGTTATTGGGGACACACGAGTTAATATGTACATCAATGACAAGAAATCACATTACGCAACTAAATCAGTCTCCTCAGTTTCAGGAACTACAATGTCAAGCCTCATCATAGGCTTGTATTGCTCTGGAATTTGTGCACCTGCCTGCATGCACAGTTCAACAACGGCAGGCGCCTTACCATAAAATCTCTTAAGTGCACTCCTCAGAGGAGGTCCATTTGGATCTTGAACATGCCACACATAATTTGGTGGGAAAACTTCATCTACAATTGCATCCTGCCAACCATGTTTCCCATCTCTCCATTGGTGCTTAAACGCACCACACAGCTTAACGTTGTGCCCCCATGGTCCAACGTGGACCTCTGAGCAATAACCGCATGCTTTCACGGAATATTTACGCATCAATTTTGTCACCCCTGTTCTGACAATTTCGTATGCATCCATTGTCTCCTGTGCAATCCAGGGTATGTCTGTCAATGAAGGAGGTGGAAATCTTCCACAGGCACCATCTGTGTCAAGATCAAAAATTGCAGATGAACCTCTAGAACGCCACAGTCTTGGCTCCTCCACAAATCCACCCCGGTCAATAACTCTCTTTCCAAGCATTCGGATAGGTCTGATCCTTCGCCGTGACGGATACTCAGCCATGTCTACACCAGCTTGGATGCATAACTCCACTACAGCAGGAATCCTGTCATATTCAAACCGAGTCTCATGCTTAACACGATGACCAAAAGGGTCATACATATGATACGACTCGATTGGAAGAAGTATATCATTGATGGAACCCCTAACCCATGAGTGAAACCCTCGTCGCTTCGCACTGGTTGTACCTTGGCAATTTTGAATATGGTGACCACACTGTGCAATATGAACTTCCGAACACTCGCTGCATAAGTGTAGAGGCATTAATTTTTGAAGATATCAGTCAAACCTGTAAATCACTCACTATATAACTGATAGCCACATAATTTCAAAAGCCAAATCCAACTTACCTACAACCATATATTGGAATAATATGCAAAAGCTGTGCAAGACCTTTGATCAAAAGTTTCCATGCATCTAATACTTCATAAGCAACAGGGATCAGATCAGAAACAAGTAGTCCATTTTTTGGAGGCTCCAAAGGCTTCTCTACACCCATTTGTGCAAGTTTCTTTTCCTTCCTCGCAACTTCTCTTATCTTCTCTATTGGAATGGGAAAAGGCTTCTTCTTTTTCTTGGGTTGTACAGGAGGAAGATCCACATTTTGGGGATTTGCTTTTTGTTTCTTAGCAGATAAATCTTGTTGGGGTCTCTGACAGGCACAGAGGAAGGTCCTGGAAATTGTTGACTCAGATTTCTGAAGCTGTTCAGATCCAAGCTGTGTGTAGAATGAAATTTGGTATAAACTTTCCAAAACAATCATTCAAAAAGTACATTCACAATGACAAAACTCGAAATGAGGGATTCTAATAGTGCGAGAGGGCAGGAATAAAACTTGGGTTGGGTTGGGCTCCGCTGGCACCCTTCCCTCTGTGCTTGGCTGAATATTAATACTCTATGCATATTCATAAGTTCAGTAAAACTATTTCCAACAATATCACAATTATATAAGCAGACTATTTTCTACACATGTATCCAGAACAGAGAGAAGAATATAACCTTCGGCCAAAGAGTGTGTGAGCTTGTAGTTGACAGTTGAGGCCTCCTAAACTCCGTAGCCCCACTCTGAACACCTGCAAATTGAAGGAAGCCAAATATATTGGTGTTACATAACAAGGACACTCGATCATGTTCTGCAATGTTGGAAGTAGCATTAAACTCTCACAGTGGAAACTGAAATCATTATTTGTGAACTAATACCTTCGTTGTAGTTTATTTCTCATAAGGTTTTAGAAATCATTTTACAGCTATAGTGCAGTAAGTTACTTCCTTTTCCAAAGGGGGGCAACCTTTGAGCATCATTGCTAGATTAACATCATAATCTTCTATAACAAAATTAACCAAAAAATAAGAAAGCCTTTACCCGGATTCCATAAGGAAGAAGATACTGTTGGTACTGTCTGGAGCATTTATCTGGAAGATTATTTGGACTGTTTCACACTTCCTTGAAAGAAAAAAGGCGAATGGATGCAAATGTCAAAACCAAAGGATAATGTAGCTGATGAGTGATGAACAAATAACATATCATTTCAACCCAATTTAGCTCACAAAGTTTCCCTCAAGCATCATGCATCAATTTAGCCATTCAAGTTCTTTAATTAGTTAAACATGAATTTGTGCAAGACAATTAAAAGTAGTCACCAAGTGATCAACAGAAGGGGAAGAACAACCCAATCATCTAAACCATAGACAAAAAAATCCATATCCATTAGCCACTCAAAATCAAGTCTTAAAAGTCTCCGTCTTTTTCTAACTCGTTCTTTTGAGTGTTTTATTCAAACACATGGTGGGTGTAATACGAGTAGCTCATGAAATGCTAAATCAAGAGCAGTAATCAATAAAGAACAGGAAGAAGAAAACATAAGCTGATTACCCGGAAAAAGCTGTTGTAAGTCTCTCGTCTTTAGACAAATCTGATGCGTCCTTGCTCTACTTGTTCCGCTGGACAATACAGCCTCAGGGGTTAAAATTGAACCACATGTGGTATCGCTAATAAAATTAAGGGGGTGTAACAATTTCCGCTCTACTACGCTCCACGTCATACAAACGCAAGACTACAAATTGAGGGCTATCGTTTCACTTCGGCGTTCTGCTTGGCTTCAATTTTTCTTAAAACACTCTAAAGTTTCCCATTACTTGGATCTCTCATTTTATATTGATGATAGTTAGCAAATGATACAAACACTAATTAAAAAGAATTGGTATACGAAAAAGACTCCCATCAGATATTGAACAGGGATTCCCACTTTTGATTCAGATAAGAACGCATGGATGGTTGTCACGACATTGACATGGGTCTACTTACATGGCATTTTAGATGAAGCCAAAGCAGTACATACAAGTTGTAACGACCACACACCATTCAAACAATTTTTATTTTCCCTAGAAAGATCGATACTTAACAACATATATGAAAAGCAATTAGTAACAAATGCACACACGCACGCAAGTAATAGTTATTTAAATGAATATAACTGATATTTATTTCAATAACATGTAGTGTAGTAAATTAGTTTTATCCATAACAGACATATTTCAGAAAAGAGATTTACTTATAAGTCACAGAACTCAATGGAGTATAATGAATTTGGTAATGTTTAGCGAACTCAGCTGAGCTGTACTGTATTGTATCATATGCATAATCAGGCAACGCTTCGGATTCATGTCATTCAATGCAGATTCAAGACTCTCGATTCTGAGGAGTTCTTGAGCAGCTCAGTTATTGCTGGCGTTGACATATGCTAATCTGAATGAGATGTAAGTCATAGTGCCAAGTTTTGATGTTCCATTGCAGTGCGCCAACCAAGAAATAACACCGTGGGAATGTTGGATTATATACGGCGGTCTGCAACTTCATTGCGTGGAAGAAGAGAAGGGAACAGATCGCTCTTTCTCCGCGGTAGTGGAAGAGTATACGTCCACATAGAAATAGCATACAAGTGCAACGTGACATTGGTTCTGAAATTCAAATGATGGAGCATACAGAGGAGCAAACGGAACAAGATCCTATCCTCTTCAATCCATCCCTCCACGTGCATCATTCAATATATCTTCCATTTTCAATGAAGAAGACAAGAAGTTGCGATTGATTGATTGGTTGGGGGGTGGGGAAGAGGGTAAATATGATATTGACATCTACCAAAACAATAGTAGAGTGGACTTCACTTTTGTGGTTAGAACAAGTATAAATTTGGCCCTATGCTAGTCAAAGATTTTTGCATTGGCCAACTGCATACTCTCTGTCTGTCCCAGCCAAGCCCAGGATTAAACAGAGAGAATGTAATAATAATAATACAGCACATCAATAAAGTAAAATAAAAAGGGATTCTTGAAGTCCAGCTACAATATTCACGTGAAAGCAAAGATAAACCGTCCGTGATGTTAGATTTCGGATCATCTAAATTCTTCAACAGGGCCACAGCTGTGCATGCAAGTTCATCTAATATTTTTCTTTATTCTTTTATTTATGGACGGTGAACGGGAATGGTGGCTAAGGCAACGGCAGCAGGTAGCCCCACCACCCCATGATTACATGACCATCACTGTAATACGTTAAAACACGCGCACTCATATGATTATGACAATATGCATTCACTAATAAATATAGATGATGAATTGATTACTTTTATCAAATCAGTGGGCCAACATCGTTAACTAATTTAGAATCAATAAGTAGGTAAATGGGATGTCAAAATCAATCGGTTAAGAAAAATGCAGAAAGAGGGGCAACATGATTATCATTAGTTAGATGATCAGCAAATGAGGTGAAAACATTACCCCATATCAGTTGTTGACTCCCTATATAACTCACGTTTCAGTCAAAACAACTCACCCAAATTGTGGAGGGTTCAACATTTGCTAAAGCAAAGGCCAATGTATTGTCATGCAAATGATTTTAATGATTAGCCAAAACAAAACTGATCGTAGCTTCAACTGCCTTACATGTACAACTGCAAATTTCCAAGTTATGCTACTAAACTGATGCAAAAAGTGAAAATAATAATGAATATATTTCATGCATAATGGCCCTAAATCTACAATGCCCAAAAATAAAAAAAATTCAAAATGTATACAAAAAAGAATAGAGAATTTACTTCTGAGCACAAGAACCTACACTGAGGGAGGCGGAAGGAAACCTGTAAAAATTTAAGGCCAGCATAGGTAGTGTGTTGTGTGGAGAAAACTTCAGATTCTGACCATTCTATGGATTGATGTTGCATTCTCGCAAATACAAGCAATCATAATCCACATGCTTCGTCCAGTAGTTCCTATACGTTGGTATGCTTATCTCAAGCCATGGTTTCATGTTGCCATTATAGTGAATGACAGCCGCCCTTTCAATATCCCGTTGGTTGATGTTGGGATTGTAGCCAAGGCCCAGCACGTGCCAATTACGGTCAAGGGAATACGTGCGTTTCCAGAATGTTATAAGACCAGGAGGCAGCGTTCCTAGCTTCCACAACTGTCTGTCATGATTCTGTGAAACAGAAATTTGCTTCAGAAATAACAGTAAGATCTAAAACAATTACTGAAAGAGAACTCGGAAATCTGAAGTACAAGAAAT
Source organism: Xylocarpus granatum (assembly GCA_019650275.1). Taxonomy (NCBI): domain Eukaryota; kingdom Viridiplantae; phylum Streptophyta; class Magnoliopsida; order Sapindales; family Meliaceae; genus Xylocarpus; species Xylocarpus granatum. The sequence continues at coordinate 232,332 of BNST01000662.1, forward strand.
TACCACTAAATAAATTTTTTTGCTTGTATAAACTAAGTCATAAACTGAAAATAGAAAAGCAAATCTGTGTTTCAAAGTAATGTCATGCATATCTTGCAAACTGACCAAGATCTGAAGTACATCACTTACCAGCTTCTGCCATGTGTGATACACATCTGTTATGTTTTGCCTCCTCCATTCATCCAAATCAAAGATATTCGTTCCGAATGCCCATCCGCAGGCATGGGGATCAAAATTCTTGGAGATAAGGGGATTTGAGAAGTTGAGATATCGATCAAACCGATGGAAGGTTTCTCCACAAGTCTCTACAGCACCATTGACGTTACCCTTCAAATCAAGGGACCACAAGCCAGAGAGATCCTTTTGTACCACTATGTCATCATCTAAGAACAGCACTTTGTTGAGCTTTGGGAAGACCTCCGGTAGGTAAAAGCGAAGATGGTTCAGGATGGACAGATACTTTGGGTTCCTAAACTTCAAATTTGAATCAGAATTTGCCCAATGTGCTTTGAAGTAATAGTCTATCATGGATTGAGAACCCAACTGTTTGAGGACTGGACTATAACTTGCATTCAACCATGTAAATTGTTCAATGTTCTGAACCTGAATGGTGGCTCTGCCAGGGGGATTTGCTAGAAACCACATCCTAATTGCCGCATAATTAAGCATATCAGTAACGATGTGGAAAACATGGTTTGAAGGGTGCTGCAGAGAATTCAATGTGAATGGTGAGTTTTACATGTCCACCAATAATAAAGTCATTGATAAAAAGAAAATAACTTGATTGATACATCAGACCATTTTTCCAAGAAAGCAAAAGAATGGAAAATAGTGATTCTGGTATGGTTATAGGCCAATTTTCTTAATGTTATCCTCTGTCTTCCTGGCAACTAAAGGGAGCATAAGCATAACCATTATAAGAGAATCTATTACCTTGGCATGGCTTATAGTAGAGTTGACAACAACTGCAGCTGCCAATACATTGTCTGAGAAAAGAGCATAATGAAACAGCCGGGGATCTTCTAATTTTTCTTGATTAGGAAACTGTTGCTGAGAAGAATTTAATGTATAGTACTCAGTTGTAAGGCGTAAGGGAAGACAATGAAGACCTTTAGGAAGTGTTTTTGCGGTTAATTGAGTCAAAAACAAGGTCTGCTTCTTATACATTCGGAGCTGCTCTTCTGTTGAATGGAGCATAGCCCGAAGCTTCTTTACCACAGCGGCACAGTCATCTTGAATCTGCTTGCCCTTCATCAAGGATTGCTCCATTGCCTTCAATCTATCATTGGCACTGCAATCATAAATACCAGATTTAAATATTAAAGCAAACAGAAGATTATCAAGTTCAGCTAAAACCTAAACCATCAGAAGAAAAAGGGAGTCATAATTTGGTCATGTGTAAGAAGAAGCTCACTTCTTTGGCAGATCAGAATCTTTGGATGCATCTGCAAGAGCTTGTTGAACTTCCTTTATGCGCAGTCGAAGTTCTCTTATGAAGTTGGCATTATTTCTTGTTGCTGGAAGTGAAAGATAGACTTTTGCCCTAATGAGCTGATCTTTGAGCTGACACACCCGAGCATCTGACATTATTGTTTGTTCAGTCTGTTTCTCATACTTAACTATTGTGGATTCTTTCTTCTCTGCATTGCTCTATAGGCAAACATTACCGAAAGAGGGAAAACAAAATGATTAACTCCAAAAGTAAATTCGAGATTTCATTTCATCTAGAATGTCCACAAATGTGCTCTTTTAAAAAACTATTTCATATATCAAGAAAGAAAAATTTGTTATGAATTTTAGTGCACTTGATAACTCGAAACAAATTTGGCAATATTAGTTAAATACCTTAAATGAATTATAGCAGACTCAGAATTAAACTAATTTACGCCAAGTTCAGCAATTATTTGCTATTCGATTCTAAGTTAAGGGAGAGGTTTCATTATCCAGGCAAGAGTAGAGTTTCAGTTAGCTTTTCCACTTTCTAGATCATCTATTTTCAAATTCTAACTTGTAGTGCCAGAAAATCCAACTAAATAAAGAAATAATCTACTTGTGACTGTGGGAATAATGATGAGCTTTATCTAGTAATAAAGAAGCAGTCAAACCCTTTGACGATGACTATTTCCAGCATCAGAAGCTTTCAACAAATAGGGTAATCTCAATTGCAATAAAATAAAATAAGAGGAAAAACAAAGGGAAAAACAATAACATAAAAAAGAGAAGAAAACTACTAGACCACTAGCTGGGAGCCAATTAATCCTAAAGAAAGCGATAATTCAATGACTTACGGTACACGCCATCACATTTCATTTCACACTCTCATAGACTTTTATTTATGCATACGCGCAACGCAACGCAAGGCAGTTCAGAATTTTAAACTAGAATAATGAAATAGAAATTACCATAATTTCAGAGTCATTGTCAGAATTTTGCTGCTCAAATGCATTAATCGTGTTGTCAACATCTTTGTTGATTTCACTTCCACTCTGATTTGGATCAGCAACCTGTCTGATGGGATTATTATCTGCTTTAGACTGATCAACATCATTTGTTGCATATAACACTCTTGAAGATTTGTGCTCCCTGGAGGCTGTTCAATCACAAATTCAACCCATAATATTATGAAATGTTCAACAACAAATCTATCAATTGAAAACATGGAGAAAGTGATAAGAAACAGAAAACCTTGAGCTTGAGCTGATTGCCGAGCGTTGTCAGAACAAATTATTCCCACGGGTTCCTTAAGGATAGTGGAAGATTCCTGTTTGCAGCCACAAAAATTAGGAAATGAGAAATTGAAGAGGAAAAAGACCTGGGTTTCAATTTTTATTGCTTAACAACGAAACATGCCAGAATAAAAAGTACCCGAGGAAGCAGATTTAGACGCCTGGCATCGCCACCGACAGTCTGAAGGGAAAATAGAGAGGGCAAAAAATCAAAACTTTTTTTTTGTTGTGATTGTAAGCTATTGGAATGAGAGAAAAAAGAAAATGAAATAAACTTACAAAAGAGGAGAGATCATCAAGAAATGCGGTTCTAGCTGAAGAAAAAGAACCCAAGGCATATGAATGCTAATTAAAGGAAGGATGAGAAATTGAATGAAGAAAGTAGAGAGAGGAAAAGAGAACTTACGGGAGGAAGGCTGGAAAGTGGAGGAGAATCTACGGGTGAAAATAACAATAGGAGCTAAAACCGTAATGCAAAGCAAAGCCAACACCAGACTTCTGGTCCTCATCGTTTAATGGGGTGAGAGAGAGAGAGAGAGAGAGAGAGGCTGGGAAGTTAGTCTCAGCCCCAAGAAGTGGTGTTTGGAACTCTGCAGCAGCCGTTGATGATATACAAAAGGTAGAAGAAAGGGCGACTGATTTTAATTAACAGTAAAGGAAATAGGCATTATTCTTGCAATACATGCATACATAAAACAGGACGCGTACGAGACGTGGGTTTTGCTGGAGAGAATGAAATTGAAGAATGAATGAGATGCTGACCCATTATTTTTAATCTGTTTGTGATTGAGTAGTTGTATTATTATTATTATTATTGTTTTTTTTAATTGTAATATGTGAAGAAAGAAAGAAAGAAACAGCATCGGCGAAAATTACGTGGGGGTGGGAACGAGTAGAGTTGCCTTGCCATTTTCCTAGTGTTGGTTTTTGTTTGTTATATTATTGGTTGTCAACTCAAAAATAATAATAATAATAATAATAGAAAAGGTCAAAAAAAGGAAGGGGGGGCCGCAAAGAAAAGGCACCAAAAGAACCACACGGCTTTGCTTATTAAGATTAATCAATCCACTAGTTGGCTGATTGATGAACGGATGGATGGATGGTCCTCATCCAGTATACCTTGTCTTGCCTTGCCGCGTTAATCGTTAAATATTTAACGCTACTTTTAAATCAACTAATTTGTTAATGAATGTTATCGGGTATGGACTCCACAACACAGCAAACAGACAGACTAGATTTACCACATTCATAGACCATCACAGGCGGAAACCTGCCTGCTGTAAACATCATGCTCTACAAACTTTCAGCATCTCGAATGTCTCTCATTGATGCTTTTATTATTATTATTACTACTACTGCTACTACTAATCTCGTTGATTCATTCATTCATATTGGTCTACTACTTCGCTTTGCCTTGCCTTGGCCCAGCTCGCCCAATAACAAAAAATTATCGTCCAAACTTTTTATATATATTATTAATATTGCAGACATTACACACAATAAATACTTGAACAACATGAGAATACTATTTATTGTGATTAAGATACTTAAATTTAGGAGAACTGATTTAATTTAGTTTAGCAGCGTTTATTATAAAATTAATTGTTATTATTATTTTTTTTTAAAAAAAAATTAAATTATAGTTTGTCTTATAGCTTTAAATAATTTTTTTTTAATTTTGTTTCCAATTACCAGGCAATACGGATGACAAAAATATTGAGTGTGGCTGTCATAATGTAGCCTATGCAACCAGTTTGTTATAATAAATAATAATAATAATAATTATTATTATTATTATAATTAACAAACAAGAAATGTAGCCTATAAAATGACAAACCCTTAAAGGGATGACCAAAACTGCAAATTGTAATCGATTTTTTTACATCCTCCTACCATGCCTTGTCTTCTCCCTATAGCCTATGGTCTTCAGCATGCTTTGCCTTGCCCCAAAACTATAATATAAAATAAAAATATTACCATCGTTTTGGTCTATTGTTGATCTCCATCTCCTGCTGCTCCCCAAGTTTGTGCTGCTGCTTAATTCGGAAATACTTCATCCAAATTGCTAGTCATTTGGCACTCCTTGTTGAATTTGCTGATTGATCATTGAACTCCGAATGCAATCAACATTCCCATTTTCTAACTCTTCAACCTTCGCCTTCACCTTTGGCCACACATTCTCCCGAAACTTGCTTGTCAGGAAACATCGTCTGTAAAATAATTCAGATTGTGGGGAAAAAGGTCATCCAACGAGGATGAAAAAAAAGGTCTCTGGGTAACTAATTCTCCATTCCTCCTCCTCCTCCTACGACGACGATGATTTGGAAATCACTCCTTCATCTTCCGGCAGCCATGGGAAATAAATGCTCCTAATGCCAAGTACTTGTCATCAGATAATAATACATTACTGCTTTCACTCTCCTCTTGAGCATCTACCTCAAAGTCGATTTTTCTTTTTTTCTTTTTTCTTTTTTTCGTATTGCTGCTTCTTTTAAGTTTTCACATACAAATCTTTCTTGTCATCTTCTACCTGCTGCTCTCTCCCTCTCTTCGTGTTCTCCCGATCCATTGCCGCAAGGTTTCTGCAAACAGACACAAACATGGAAACTAAAGATTGAAATATTTACCACAACAGCAATATGGATGTGCCGTGGAATTGATTCGTTCTAAGTTTACAAGTAATGACAAAATAAGATGAAAATGTTTGACGGGAGAAAGCAGAAATGGAATTACATTCAGATTATTTGAAGTAAACAACAACACGGAAATGGAAACGTGCAACACTCAATTCATCTCCTGAGGTTTCAAAAACCCACAAATCTAAAATACGCTTTGATGGAAACGCAAGCCATGTATTCTAACACATCTTAGCATCTTTTGCACGTTCATGAAAGTTGGAGGTTCAATAACAGGAGCAAAGTAAAGAAAATAAAAGTAACCATAAATGTATTTATTAAAAATACATAAAGGAAATAAAATTTGCTGGAGATTTCACACATTATGTTTGAACATAATTAAAGTCATATAAACATGATTTACGTATATCAAAAATATTTTACTAACTAATTTTACACAAAGTCTATAAATTAATTAGTTCAAATTTATTTAATTATAATAAATTAAAAATATTATTACTAAGTTCAATTTAAATTTGTTTTAATTTAGTTAAGTTATTAAATTAAGCTTAAACCCGTAAAAATCTAATTTATCTTATAAAAATTATTTTATTACAGTTTATTTTATTTGTGTTAAAGTATCGTATAAATATAAATATGTTTATAAATTTTGACTAAGTAAGATTGATTAAACAACAAAGAATTTACTATTTACTTTTGTAACTTTTTTTATTCTTTAATCTTTAAAGACAAATTGAATTTATCAAAAATAATTTTTTTTTGTTGTATTCAATTTTTTATATTTTAAATTTTAAAAAATCTTTGATATTATACTTAAGTTCGTGGTTATTAAGTTGTAATACATTCAAAATTTAAATATAATTTAAATATTTTTAATTTCATTTTCGCTTCATCTTATTATGTCACGAAGACAAGGGATTGCACCGAATTGTTAAGAATGACGATGAGGAAGAGGTTTATTCTGATTTAAGCTTTGCTCACACGCTGCTACGCGATTTTAAGCTAATAAGACCGTTTCAAAACACTGGACACACCTGGTCATGCAATTTAGCCAACTTCAGTTAAGAATATTAAAAAATATATATTTAAAAAAAGAAAAGAAAAAAAAAGGCTGGGGTTGGTTTTGTTTTTTTTTGTGTTAGCTTCTCTCCTTTCCTCTCCTCTCTGAATTGTGATCTGATTCTTCGTATTTGCAATTCTATTTTTAGTTTCCCAAATAAATAAGGCCCATCAGCATTTGTTTTTCTTTGCTTTGCTTGACACTCCCACATCTGTCTCTACTTTGTTACTCTCCTCCACTCATCTTCTTCCACCCACTTTCATATCTTCAATTTGGCCACATCATTTCCTTTTTAGCTCATGTTTTCTCACCTTTGTTTACTGAGCTTGGCAACGCCATAATTTTTGCTGGAATTGACTATAAAAAGCTATGAATGACACCATTCATTCACTACTAGGCATTAAATCTAAACCACCGGGATTATGTTAATATGCAGACCAACAGAATATTGAGTTGATTCAGCACAATTCTTTTAACCACCACATTGGCTCTTGCATTTATTTTCATAGCATAGAACATTGTAAATGCAATCTCCTGAAAAATTCATAGATGCGCTCGAGTTAGTACAACTTTTCACTCAGCTTTTCATATAAAAGTTATATTTGTTTGAAATGTACACTCTTGACATTGAAGGATCTTCCAGGTTTCTGCCAATTTACCTCTGAATATGTACGAAATTCTCATTGGTTGCCTAGCAATTAAAGATATGGTCGACATTGTGCTTTCATCCAATCACGTATTCTGCGTCTCTCCACAGCATCAAGAACAAGCTATATATCATCATCATCATAAACATCCCCATAACATTTATTTTTCCTTGCAAATCACAAGGCCAAAAATTTTAAGTGATTGACAATTTCAATCTCAATATTGGAGAGAGCGGCAATGGAGCAGCATTCATATCAAATGGCATTACCAATAGTCCCCACAAGAACAAGAACCATTACGAAAATGATGAAACCGATTGGTATCTCTCACTATGATATCCCTCTCCACAACCTTTGATGCAAACTTACATGCTGAATGACAATCACCGCAAATTCTGATATTCTTCTTGATCTGAATGGTGGATCCAGGTGGTGTGCTGATGAGTGCAAATGCCAAAGCAAGCTTCTCACTATGCAGCTGCAACTTTGCTTCCCTCTCCTGCTGGTCAGCATAGAAAAGCACATTGCTTGTGTCCGGTACATAACCAATCTGTTTGATCTTCTTACTAATTTTATCCCATACCTTATAAATCTCCCCCCTCTGTGGATGGGCATCATCGTTTGCAACAAATACGTGGACAGCATTCTTGGTCTCTACCCAACTACAAGCAGGTTCCTTTTTCACCCCACTCTCTTTCATCATCTTCCTCACTCTTGCAGCATCACTCAATCTACCAGCAGAGGCATACATGTTAGCAAGCAATACATGAGGCCCTGAATCATGTGGATCAAGTTCAAAAATACGTTCAGCAGCATAAATACCCAATTCGATGTTCTTATGAATCCTACATGCACCAAGTAAGGCACCCCAGACAGCTGCAGTAGGTTGTATTGGCATTTCTCTTATAAACTTTTCAGCTTGATCAAGAAGGCCAGCTCGACCGACAAGATCTACGATTGTCGCATAATGCGCTTCATCTGGTTCTGCCTTGTACTTCTTCATCAGTCCAAAATAATGTCGTCCTTCATTCAAAAGCCTGGCATGGCTACAAGCAGCTAAAATACAGAGGAAAGTTATTTCATTAGGTGTAATTCCATTTTTTAGCATTTCTTCAAACCATCTCACAGCCTCCTTGCCAAATCCATGTTGGGCATATGCAGTGAGCATTGAATTCCAGGAAACCACATCAGGTTTCAGCAACCTATTGAAAACCTTTTTCGCATCCTCAATGTTACCAGATTTCGCATACATGTCAAGAAGCGTGTTACCAACAAAAGCTACAAGCTTTCCACCCGATTTGATCACATGGGCATGAACCCATTTGCCCTGCTCCAATGACCCCATCCTGGCAAGAGCTGTAAAAATGCTAGAATAGGTGAAATGGGTAGGCTCAAAACCTTCTCTCAACATTTCTGAAAACAATCTAAGAGCTTTCTCGCTGTCATTCTTCCTAGCATAGCCAGCAATCAAAGCATTCCAAGAAACCTCGTTCTTGCTCCCCAACGCATCAAAAATCAACCAAGCATCATCCATTTGGTCGAACCTAGCATACATATCCAAAATAGAGCTTCCCACGTAAACATTCCAATCATAACCATATTTCAAACAAAATGCATGAATTTGCCTACCATACTTGCTATCACTACTCCCAGCTCCAGAAGCTTTCAACACGCTAGATAACGTAAACTGATTTGGCTTCAGTCCGCACCGAAGCATTTGAGGGAACAAACAAACAGCATATTCAGGTTTATCGTTCTGAGAAAAGCCTGTAATCAAGGCAGTCCAAGTAACCATATCTTTGACAGGCATTTCATCAAACAACTTCCGCGCATCGTCCAAACTTCCACACTTCGCATACAAATTGAGAATCGTATTTTGCATAACAAGATCATTCCTAAACGCAGAACCAAGAATATGGGCATGAACAATTCTCGCTTCTTTAATTTTTCTCAAGCGGGTACATTTCTTAAGCAACATATTGTATAAACTTCTGTCAGGTTCCAAAGAGCCGCTGTCGACGAGGTCGAGAACATAAAGGCCAGTACCCGAATTATGCCGACTCTTGCGGAGAAGGTCCTTATCTTGGATTATACAAGAAGAGTACAAATCTTCGGCTTCAAAACTGTCCGAGTCAGTAAGAGTGGTACTAAACTTCAATAGTTTTGAATTACGAACAAGAAATCTCTTACTTGCAGCTGACAGCGCAGTAGACTTCGAACATCTGAACATGTTTGGTTTCCAGATTGTGCGTTCGCAAAATTGTATATTATCAGTTACTGTTTAGAAGTTTGTTACAAGAAATTTACCACGAGTAAAAAATACAGAGCATGTTTTAGAAACTTGAGAATCTGAGATGGGACATAATACACATACATGATCCTCTTGGTCTAAACCACTCATCTGACTGGTAACTAGTACACGTTGCAAATACAGACAAAATATACATATATTGTACATATATTAAATAATATTTTAATGATGAGAAATGGTTCTTCTAGAAGCTAAAATATAGAATACGGTACGAGCACGTGACGCTACGGTCTAGCAATAGGCGTTAGTTACAGATATTGTCGCCTGGAAGTGTTGGACGACGATTGCAAATAAGAACAGGCATTTTAGCGGTTTCAGCAACGTAGCAGAGAGAGAACAGCGTGCCGGCTAATGCCAAACTGCTGAAGCGAAAAGATAGGCCGCAACTTCTTTCTCCTCACTTCTCTTCTCTTCCCTATTTTATAATAGCTGTCTCCTAATCTTAACACTCGCTCAAACCCAAAAGCTTCTCCCACTTCTCTGGTTGCTTGCTAATCCTCTTATTTCCTCAGAAAACTTCCAACAAGAAAAAATGACGGCAAGTTTTCTTTTACCAACCCATATTACTATGTTACTATTTCAATCTCAATTTCCGGCCACTTTGTCTTTCAGAGTTAGATCCCATTCTCCACTGCAGACTATCAAAGCCATTGTTAGTGTTGATTCAGAGAGGCTGAGAAAACCAACACACCCAATTTCGTTATACCAAGTCCTTTGCATCAAGGAAAATGCTTCGCAAACTGAAGTCAAGGCTGCATACCGTAGTCCAGCAAAGCTATACCACCCAGAGGCTAATGCTTCAGAAGTCGATGGCCAGGACTTCATAGATATTCACAATGCCTATGCCAAATTATCTGATCCAGTTGCCAGGGCTCGATATGATTTGTCAATTGGTGCCATGGCCATGGCCGCATACCAATGCCACAGGTACAGATGTTCAACCGCAACCTTTTCAAAGTTGAGGCCAACAAACAGATGGGAAACAGAGCAATGCTGGTAAAATAATGCATCTGGCCAATCAATGTAATGAATGCCAACCGAATGATTCAATTACGGTTACATGATGAGAAATATGCACTTAGCTTATATCTTATGCACTATCGAATGGAAATTGACATCAAAATGCAACCATGAACCAAAATATAATGCATGAATTCTCACTTCTGATTTACTCCTAACAACAAAATAACACGAACCTATTATACTGATCCCACCTAGAAATATCAGATACCTATAACACCTAGAAATATCAAATACATAATAACATGTAATTTAACACAAGCTAAAAATATGTGCAATAAGATAAGTGAGAATCAATGAAGCATAAAAAGAAA